>CP025647.1:23916858-23958085 GCA_003576665.1 Ipomoea trifida | reverse complement strand
CACCCCCACATGCCACCTGGCTCTTTCACTCAACCTCCCACCTAGCTTCCCCCTCAGCTAGTCGCACGGCTGCCACATTCGACCGAGCGCAAATCCTAACCCATCAAGAAATATGCCTTGCAATTTTTCAAAATCTTAGTATCGAAAATGAATAATGAAATCATTAACCTTAGCATTAGCCACCTCCTCTAAGATGTTGATATTCACTCCAACCTCAGCAACTCCGTATCCATCCACCAATCAGACCAAAAATTTAAAAGTTGACTATTCCCTATGGAGTGAGAGAACATTGAAGAAATGACTACCATACATAATTGCTTCAAAGGAAAATACTACTTGTACTTCTAACTTTTACTCCCTCTCACAAAATATTGATGTTGCCATTGACATTTTATTTGAGATCTACCAGCCACAAGATGAAGATAATTAATCATTCATTGTCACGTCAGGAAGTAAAAATGATGGATTAGAAAATGGATTACATGAACTCTTGCTTCAAACACCCACAGGCCACAACCACCAAAGTCTTTGGCGCTTATGGGCAACTCCGTCATTTCCACAGTGTTCAGCAAACAGCAATCCGCATACCCTCTACCACCGTCATGTCTGGGCGGAGAAAAATGCGGTGACGGACTTGAAAGACAGGACCACGCCACGCAAGCCTTGCTTTCTCCGCCGCCACCCTCTTTCTCTCCCCGTCACGAACAATCTTAAACTTTTCTACTTTCGCTCTGCAAATCTCTCTATTGTTTCCTTAATTTTCAATAGAGATATAGGTTCTGTACATCGAGGTGATCTTCCGAGGAAATGTCGGCCATATCAAACTTTGCGGCTGGCCGGCACGCCTTGATCGGAGCTGCATTGCCAGAGAGCTTCCCGATAGTTGGTTCGGAGAAGCACAGTAGGTTGAAAATGAGAATTTCTAGATCTTTGGACAAGGTATAATGTGAAGGCAAAGGGCCAATAAATGAATGAATATGCAAGTACTTGGAATTTCTGATGATTTACTTTTCTGCATATTTCGGGGCAACCTTAGGTTGGGGAATTCTATTGCTGTTAGACTCTGCTTCTTGCTTGCTAAATTATGGTTTTTTTTTTTTTTTTTTTTTTTTTATAAATTGCATCTTGTATGGTTTATTTAGTATTATCCATATGTACTGCAAGCTCAACCCACACTGCATTGAGTTAAATTATTTTTCCTGTTTAGTGCATAAAAGCTACATTATAGCATTGCAATGGTAATTTTGTTATGTTTTTTGGGTATTCCCTTCTTCCTTATGTTGATTTGCTTACTTGATCATCATCATCCATTATTGTACTTGAATCTAAATACTTTTAAATCTTCTCTCTCAGTATCTAATGAGCAGTAATTCACCATATTCTGATGTCACTGATTTATAGCATCTTAGTTTATAATTTTCCACTTTCCAAATTTCTCAGGCAGCTCTTCGCCATTCAAGGAAGGCATTTAATGGTTCAAGTATCCGGATGACATTGGTAGATGAGAGACTTGCGCACAGAAAAGTTGTGATGCCATCTGAAGTTTTGGTATTTGATTTGCATGTTTCCACTTATACTAATGCATTTTTACTTGATTTTTTAAATATTGAATAATGTGATTTTGATTATCTCATTTTGCACCTCAAAACATTCAATTGACAAGGTTATTTCTGTATGCAGGCATATGAACTCGTTCAAGGAGCCAAAGTAAGTGTTATGTACTTACTGGGGCATTGGAAAATCTATCACAATTATTAGTTGGTGTTTGCCATAACTGGTTCATCAAGTTAACTGTCATTGTATGTAATGGAGTTTTATGTTGGTTTTCACAAATGTGATTGTATCTGTGAACTTGTGGTGTATAGGTGAGATGGAGTTATATCATGGATAAATCCTTGCCTGAACCACCTACTGCAGTCCTTTTGCACGGTATTTTGGGCAGCAGGAAAAATTGGGGTAATGAAGCATTTCACTTTATCTAAATACAGTTCATTTATTCTTCGTGTGCATGTTTAAGGAGTGCAATCTAGCTCCTTAGAGTCGTGTTAGCCACATAATAACAATGGTGAGAAATATTTATGTGGCTCAACATGTATCCATCCCTAACTGCCACTTCATGCTAGCATCATTGTACACTCTATGTTGGAGTGCTGCAGTAATTTGTTTAAAAAATTTCTTCAGTTAAGCTATGTTGTTGAATGTTGCAATTTCAAATTGTGTTCATTTGTAATCAAAAGTTTCTACAGGGAAAAAGGCACTACTGAGTGTATAATACATATCACATATTAAGGGAGTATTTTTGTGTTGCTGCTATTTGAAAAATTTGTGCTTTTGTAATCAAAGTTTCTATATAGTAAAGGGTACTTCTGATTTATAGTACATATCATATATCAAGGGAGTGTTGTTTGGTTGCAATTTGAATGTGATGTTTCTGTTAGTTTTCTAGAGGTGGAATGTGTCCTTTCCCTGAAGAACAGGCCTTTCTAGTTTGTATCTTAGACCATGTTAAGTCTTAAATTTTGTGCAGATGGCTTTTACAGGAGACACTTTTTTAGTTCAACTTGTTAACTAATATTCAAAATTCTTGTGACATAATTTAGCATATCAATATTATTTATATGTCTTGCTATAATGCTATAACATTTGTATCAGGAAGCTTTGCTCGGAGATTAGCCAAAGAATTTCCAAAATGGCAGGTACTGAATTGTTTTACTTGTGTGTCTTATATCCTTGGTTTACTTAATTTGCTATTCTGCATTGTCATGGAAAAGATCTTTCTGTTGACTTCAGTTTCATTCAGTTTCTCTTGGTAGACTTGCGGTGCCATGGTGATTCAACATCAATCAAGAAGAAGGGGCCTCATACTGTGGCTTCAGCTGCCCTGGATGTCTTAAAACTAGTACATGATTCTTACCTGCAATGCTGTGTTGCTAATTAATCAATTTTCTGTTTGACTCCTCATTAATCAATTGGTGTATTTCACATTTTTGGTGACTTGGATTGGGTTTTGTTTCCATTAACAATCAAGTTCTTGATTCATTTGAATGGATAAAACTAAGAAAGTACCAACCAACATAATCAAATGTAGAAAAAAATTACAATGTTCTGTGAAATCAAGCAATTCCGCTTCTTTCCCCAGTCACTTGAGAGTATCGGGAATACTTTGCTTATATGATACATTGTTGAATATTTTTCTATTTTATTTTTGCAGCTTGGGCATCTCAGGCTCACTCCTAGAGTTGTCGTTGGTCACAGTTTTGGAGGAAAAGGTAATCTTAGCTAACCTGTTAGTGTAGGGCTTCCAATAAAATACTTCATATTTTGATTGCTCTCTTGTTACTAATGCAGTTGCTTTGAGCATGGTTGATCAGGTTGCTAAACCACTTGCACGGCCTGTCAGAGTAAGTTCACTGTACTTGCAGAGTGCTGCCTTAATGTCAAACGTAGTACGGATTTCAATATAAAGAATAATCTGAATATCTGCTCCATAAGTACCTGACAGTTGGCAGAAAAGTTTATAGAATGACTTAAATGAGCCTCATTTACCATTGTGGTCCTTGTACTCATTCCCTCATAATCAATTCCCAACTTTTTAATCCTTTCAACCAACTGTTTTGATGTTTTCTAGGTTTGGGTTCTGGATGCAACTCCAGGAAAAGTAAGAGCTGGTGGAGATGGAGATGATCACCCAGCTGAACTAATTACTTTTCTAAGTGCACTGCCAAAAGAGGTAAGTGCTTTACTTTTACGGTTCACTTTCCATGAGCGGATACTTCTCTTGTTATTTGTGTTAGCATCACAACAATCAAACATAATTATGCTTGAGGAAGTTATCATAAATTCATATTGATCAAAAAATTGATTTTGCATATGGCAATCATTCTTCAAGGAAGGTCTCTTCAAAACGGGATGTTGCGGAGGCTCTTACTAAGCAGGGTTTTTCCAAAGATGTGGCACAGGTATTAATAAGCCACACATTATATTGATTTCCTTAAATAAATGAATCTCTAAGTTGAAATTTTGGTTAATCCTTTTTGTGGAACTTATAGATAGCTTACCTCTCTTGTAATGCCCTATGCTTTTACATTTTGGTATGATTTCCAGTGGGTGGTAACTAACCTCCGACAGACCAACCCTTCTGGTACATCCCCGGCAAGCTTCTCATGGGTGTTTGATCTTAAGGGAATTGAAGAGATGTATCAATCATATGAAGAAACAAATATGTGGTTAGCTATCCTACACTGTTTGTGGACTTTGGATATAATCTATACTTTGCGTCATTTTTCATTATTCAATTGCTTGATTGCATAAATATCCAAGTGGGTTAATAAATAATGGAGGCACTCTATTTAGCATGTTTTAATGAGTAAATAAATGTGTCAGATATAGTGGATGTGTGTCAGTGCGTGCTCTATATCATGATTCTACAACCATATAATGATGCATTTTATTCGATCAAGTGTTAAGAGAGGAATGTGTATTTGATAATTTAAGCTTTTGTGTAGGAAAGTAGTGGAAGATGTACCCCGAGGTGTACATGTCAGCTTCTTGAAGGCAGAAAGGAGTTTGCATCGGTGGGCACTTGACGATATTCAGAGGATTCATTCTGCCGAGGAGCAAGCTTCCAAGGAGGGAGGTGGAGTAGAGATGCATGTCTTAGAAGATGCCGGGCACTGGGTATGTTTCGCCCTCTCAACTGTTGGAATATAAGGAATATAAGTATCTTCTTACTATTCTCGAGATGCTTACAATTGTGCCAGCATTTCCATAACAAATAAAATTGAAACTGAGTCTAGATCTGCCTAACCTCTGCAATATCAAATTTCACTTGCACAAATGGGAAACAAGAGGTTTTGTACTTTTGTTGCACCTCATTGAATCATTCCTCGTATTTGAACTTTGAAATAATAGAGGAAACTAACAAGTCACTGTTAAGTTATTGCCCTGGTGACTTCATCTTGTATACTTTTGTTATAAATCACCATCTGTGCCATTGTCTTTTGCCTCATTGAAGTGAATCATATAACAATGTGCCATTGTCTTTTGCCTCATTGAAGTGAATCATATAACAATGTTACAGGTGCACGCGGATAACCCAGACGGATTATTCAAGATTCTTTCATTCTCGTTCCAAGGATTTTAAAGTTGGAATACATTGACAGACATTGATGGTCCTGCAGATTAGGAAAATTACCCATCATTGACCTCTTTTTCAAGTGTGGTATGTGTATCATTTTTTACAAATTTTGTATTTGGGTGAAGTAATCTTTTGCATGTACAAGAGAGCAATGTGTAGAACCAATATTCATTCAGGCATGAGATGTGTACATTTATTTTTGTAAATCGAATAAAACATATTCTAAGAGTTAAGATCATTTATTTATTATAAAATTTCCTTTGAACTTTGATCAATGAAACTTAATTACTCCTCATGTCTCATTTTATCTATTCTACTTAATATTTATTGGTCAAACTAACCACTTCTTTATTTATTTCTATTTATATTTTATTATAATTTTTAAATTTGATTTTTTATTAGCATTTTATTATAATTTTTAAATTTAATTTTTATGTTTAATATTACTTTTGATGTATTTTTTAAATATATAAATTTTGCATACTAATTATTAAATATAATATTATGAAAAATTAAACTAAATAATATTATAAAAAATTAAAGTATAAATAATTTCAATCAAGTCTCGTCAATCAAACCAACACATAAAATAAGACAAAAGGAGTATTAATTAGAAAATGTAAAAAGTATTACATTTTTTTAAAAAGTATTACCGAGTATATTTTCTTTCAGAAATAACAACTATTTTATTATTTAATTAGTCACAAAAAATCCATCAAACAGTCTCACAAGAGAGTCACTCTTCCTAAATTATATAGGTCAGTTCAAAATCTGTTGATTAAATTTATCAAATTCAAGTGCAGTGATTAACTAGGAATTCATAGAACAAGTTTAAAATAAAGAATGCCAATTTTCAGTACTCGATAAGGAGCGATGAAGAATTCAAGTAGCTACAGATTGACTCCTAACTTCAATGGCAGACCAATTTCAGCAGCAGCAAATAATGTAGTGGAGTAACCAATTTCACAACATTATCTAAATTAATCACAGTTAGCGGAAACAAGATACAAGACTTCGGATTAATTAGTCTGAACTAAATTTACACAGTTGTCTCATCAAACAAGTGAATGGTCGATCGATCACAGAAATGGCAGACAGGGCCATGCTGCCACTAGTGCAAATTAGGGACATTTTCTTTGAACATATGAAGCCCCATGTTCTTCATACCTGTTGTACAGAAACGACAAATTTAAGTAGCTAAAACATATTGTAGGGAAGATCCTTGTTGCGACTGAAAAATGTACCCAATAAACTAACAATATGGGAAATTGAATTGCATAGAGAAATAATACTTACTCAGATTTTGAAAACCACATTTGCTGAAAAGAACCAAGTGATGCCAATATACTGCCCCCTATCCATACACTGCATAAACACACATGTTCAGAAAGATGCACTTAACTACATAATACGGGTTATGTTGTTTTATCAGTCATCATTCTTGGCAGTTGGGAAATGCAGCAATTGTAGTCCTATAACAATTTGATTCATTAATGAAAGAGATGCATGCTTGTATAGCTCAAGAAGGTTATCATCCTATTTTGTGTCATTACACTCTTACTTTGAGCACCATGAAACAGAGTCGCAGAGATAAAGTTTTAGATGTAGTCATGTAGAGGCTCCTCTCTTCATGGTATGTGGACCATCAAAAATCACATGTGCATAGGCACAATGTGAATTTCTTTGACAGCCAACAAGAAAACAACAAACACCATTCAAAGACGTGGATCGATGTAAGCAACTTGAATGAAAATAAAAGGTGATGAGGCTTGGGAAAATTGAAGGATGTGCTTCGTCTCAACTAAAAGCTCATAGTTGAACTGCACATCCCCGTACTTGTGCACGTCCAATTACTTTTTTATAGGCTCCAAGCAATTGGGTCGAGGCAGAGATTCAAACCCATGACCTCTTGCATGGGGTTGGCTCTGATACCAAATTGAATGATGTGTTCCGTCTCAACTAAAAGCTTAAGATGATAGTCGAACTGCACATTTATGTTTTATATATTATATATGCTCTACAGGGAAAATGAGGGGAAGTAAATCCCAACCTGAATCTCCTTTCTGTTGCATTTCCACTTGCCAGTACTTTGACTCTTGCTGCTTGTGGAGATTCCTGCAAATGCAAGTAACGGGGAAAAAAAGCATGAACCACTCAGCTGATTAAATACATATAGCATTATATCCATGGAGGGGGATGTTATGTATTGCAGACCATTTATGCAATAAGATCGATTCCTCGAGTACCAGAACATATGGGGGTGTATGATTTTCTCAAGTTAACACACCTATTGAGGAATCACATACTACAAATATATAAATGCACGAACTGAGATAAAGCCTCAAGGGACAACAATACCTCAAGCAAATCTTTCTCAAGACGTTCTTTTAGTTGTTGCATTGATGCTGTTCCCCCAGAAAGCTGTATGATATAGGCAGCATATCAACTAATATGTAATCAAAAGTTTCCAAGCAGGATAATGGGTAACATCCAAAATAAAGGGCAGTCATCATATCATAGTTTTAAATTATAGATGTATTGTTAATGTAATGATAAAGTATACCGAATCATCTGTACAAATATACAATTAACAAAACAAAACACTTCTAATTCAGATGCCCCAGGACAGCAACAGCTATGAGCTAACAATAGAGTTTAATGTGAACAAGAAAGAGCAAATTAATAAACACAATGCAAGTCCCAACCCATTTATATGAATGCTAACTACCATTGAAAAATAAGGTGGGGAAAGAACAGAAGAAAATAGGAGCTCCATACATGTTTTAAATTTTAATAAATTAAAAGATCATAGAGAAGTACTCAAAGGTTTACCAATATACTACTATAGAGTTCTCTTCGAATGTCCACGTCACACCTACTTATACTCTCAATGACCTGAAAAGTTTTAAGCATCAATTATTTCTCCAAAAGGAAGCAGTGTTTCTTCGCTGTACTTATCAAAGATTATGTTGTCAGATAAATAGGAATTACCATTTGTGGGAGACCACGGAGAGAAGTAGCAGTCTCAGCAAAACTTTCCATTCCAGGGATGGTCTGAGATACACAAATCAAAAAGGAACCATCTCAAGAATAATATCTAAATTGCAACACATTGACCCAATAGTGATATAAAGTACTTATAACCATGACAAAGTGAAAATAGTACTCATAAGTTAAATATCAAAAAGCAAATGCCACTAAAGAAGCAACAAACCAGTAAGGAAAGCATTCATATTAAAATCAATGTTGCAAAAATAACTAGGCACCTAACTAATACTCCTTATATCCTGTTTTATGTGTATGGTTCGGTTAACAAGGCTTGACTGAAATTATTTTTAATTCAAATTTTCATAATATTAAGTTTAATATTAATATACAAAATTTATATATTTAGAAACTACATTGAAAGTACTATTAAACAAAAAAATCAAACTTAAAAATAAGTAAAAATACTAAAGAAAATAAGCAAAGAAGAAAGAGTTGGTTTGACCAATGAATAGTAAACAGGACAGGTAAAATGGGGGCAAAGGGAGTATATGTGTGTGTGTGTGTTATTTTGTAGACTTCTAGGCAACTAGCAAGTATTCCTCCCATAAAATACAAATGTTCAATAGCACATAATACTCCAACCATAACACATACAATCCATCAAAGTAGCAAATAAAAAAATGAAAAACAAAAAATAAAAAATGGCTGCCGAGGCCTACTAATTGGCCAAGTGCCTAGTTTCCTGTTCTTCCCTTCAGTCTAGGGGCGCCTGATAAGGCACTAAGTCAAGATACAAATGAAAATTTAAAGTAACCCATCAATCAAGCATCAGATTTGCAGATCACAAATGGAGCATAACTCATGGGATTGGAGCAGAAAATTAGGGGAAGACAAATCACATAATTTATGCTATTTGCTTAATTTCTTAATTTATGGAGGTATAAATAAGGAGCCTCCCCTAGAGTTGAAGGCATCGAATATTCATTATTAGAAAATAATATCTATTATAGTTGGGCAAGAATCCATTCATGCAGATTCATAGGATTGAAATGAATAAGGACAAACAAGGCTACTGTAAAGTATGCTCCAGCAAGAATGGATTCTTGCACAACTATAATAGCTAATTAGCTACTCCCTCTGTCCCGAAATATATGTCATACTTAGCATTTGCACGCATTTTTAGGAAGTGAATAAAAGAATGCATGTTTTTCCTATTTTGCCCCCAACATAAGCATGTGATGAGTTGACTATTCAATTTCAATTCTTAATGTGTTGTACTTTGCTCAGAAAGTTACTCCGTATACATCAAATATCTTTATCTCTGTAATTCCATTTCTTCTTCCTCACCTCTATCCTCTACGAAAATGGAGTTTGAATGGCATTTTTTTAGATTATTTGATTAAACCTCTATATTTTTTCTTTTATAAAAAATTAATAATAACTTTAGCGGCGGTGGTTTCACAGCACTCAGGCGGCGTCGAAGTTATGAAGAAAAAGAATCCATCTACTCTTTACTTCTACCCATTATATTTCTTCTTCTCTATTATTCAATTTTTTTAGAAATTAAAGCACAAAGTGAAGAATCCATCTACTATGGACTCAGGCGGCGCAAGTCTTCTTCCGGCGAAGAAGAGTAACCGAAGTGAAGAAATCCAGGAAGAGAAATTAAGAAATCCAGTTCTTTTTTTTTTTGAAGAAAGGAAAAAAAAAAAAAAAAAAAAAAAAAACCCCATTTCTTCAGTTTAAGAAATCCACTTTGTGAACTAGCATAAATAATGTGATTTGTCTTCCCCTGATTTTTTGCCCCAATCCCATGAGTTATGCTCCATTTGTGATCTGCAAATCTGATGCTTGATTGATCGGTTACTTTCCATTTCATTTGTATCTTGACTTAGTGCCTTATCAGTGCCTAGCGACTAGGTGGCCACCTAGACCGATTTTTACAACACTGATAAAAATGGACAGATGGACTAAAAGAACAAAACTATCAAATCTCAAATGGTTCCCTGAAGCACAAAGGGAAATACACACACACATACATATACATTGCACTGACAATCATTGCCATCATTCAAGATACAAAGGCCCCAGGAAGAAATATTGAATCTTATGGACAGGGCAAAACATGAAATCAATATCGTATGAATCTCAGTGACACCAACCTGAACCAAAGAAGGATTGAATAAGATGTCAGGGATCTTGAATCTGTCTGCGCCAATTTCTATGGTCCTGGGTCATAATATAAAGCAAAGAGCACAATCAGAAGACAATTTAGTAACACTAGTACCAAAGATTAAATAAATAAATAAACAGCACTGAATTCATTCGTGGCACAGAGCCAAGTGGCCCTAATTAAAACCAGCTAAAGATAAAACTAAGACCAAGGAAAAATAAGGATCAAGGGGCTCCAAAGTTTTTGAGTCAAGAAAGATCTCCAAATGAATTGATAGGTCATCCTCAGAGTTCATGAACTTACTGCCCATCAGGAAGCTCATAAGGCGTCATTGGAATGTTTGAGTATGAACTATCTGCAGGATAAAAAGTATCAACATAATCTGGATGTTGTAAGAGCAAACAAGCTATAACAAATTTACGAGGAATTTAAACCAAACCAACTAAACAGCATGATGGAGAACAACTGGTAATAGTAGATCAGTTAATATAGCTAAGTATTCATGCACTCTCCCACCTAGGTTAGAATTAAGGCATAGTTTAGTTGATAAGTATACTCTGAATACTTTGTATAATTTCTCCCCCTTTACTCCGAATTGCTCCAAACACCTAGAAACCTAAAAAAAGACTTCCCTCTTTCCATTTTGTTAAGTATCAATTATAGCAGCTCATCATATGTCAAAACTGTCAAATAGCATTATTTTCAACTTAGTAGCACATTAGCGCGTATACAATTGCATAGTGCCACTAAATTTCTCATATTTTCTTCCTTAAAAGAGTCAGAATAAAAATGAGAACCATATTAAACATGGAAGCGAACTTTGATATTTCCACTAGGAAACTGCCAACTATGATGTGATTTTATTTTATCACCAATAAAGGGTGCACCATTGGTTAGAGATTACAGAAGTACTCATGGAAACTAGTAGAGAATTGCTTTATCACATTCAGATCACTATATAACAATGTGAAGAAATTGGGAAAAATCCAACATAAGAGGAGCACAGACCGTCATATGGAGTATCTGGAGCTCGGCTCACACATTCTTTGATGTCACTGGCAATCACTTTCTGTGAAAAGAAAAGAACATTTGAGTACAAGAATAAAAGGTTACAATAATTGAACATAAAAAATTCTAACAAGAAAGTTACCTGGCAGTAAAGTTTGTAACTTTCAGTTGTATTAGGAAAATCAAGATCCACTGTCTGAATGAGAAATTTTAGAAGTATTGAAGTTAAAAAGGAAGAAAATGAAATGTAGTGATAACACCAAGCACAAAAGTAAAATAATAGTGCATAAGTTAAATACTAGCTTTAGGTTACACAAACTTCAAAATAATAATTTTTGTTCAGTGCAATTTCCAGCTCTCAACTACAAACAAAAGTGCTATTTCTTTACTACACAGTATGATGGTCTCAGAGTCTGAATATAAGTGTACACACTCTTGAAAAAACAGAATAACTAGGGTCTCAAGTTTTCTTTCTTTATTTGAGAAGACAACAAAGAACTTGAATAGTTCACTTCTAGCAGAAAACCTTCACAGTACAAGGCTAACATTATTAAGGCACACATAAAGAGAAACCAACCTAAACTTCAAGGATTACAGGAACATAAAGCAAATCATGATAAAAATAATATAGGTAAGTACAGAATTAATCATTAAGCTGATAACCTGAAATTCTCCTGGCCGGATTTCTTTTCTTTTGAAAGAATATCGAGGTTTTATCTGCAGTTTCAAGGACAAGGAGAAAAAGGAAATGAATGATCATATTAAGAAATATCTGAATCATCTCAATTAATCATGTCTTAGGATGCACATTGAAGTGAAAGTAACTCACAATGATGCCCTTTTGTTCCAGACTTTTCATCAAGGCCTCAGTAAGCACGTCTCCCCCTATAGGAGATGTAGTAACAGCCTATTGTCAAAGTGTGAAGCAATAGCAAATTAATTAAAGGGAAACCTTGAAAAAAGAAACAAATTACAAGCTAGGGAAATAGATTAATAGTATCTGGTATGTTATAATTTAACATTTATAACCAAATGCAGTCTCAAACACATCAAAATTTCCAGCTTAATAGACCTTGTTGTGCACCCTCCATTCCACACATGATCATATTTTTAATTTATTGTTTTAATCCAAATTTTATTTATGAGAACAGAAAAGTGTACATGATTATCAAAAGAAATTATACAGGTGATAAGCATAGTGGATTCCTTGATTCCAACCCTATCCTTTAAACTTTTTCACATTTCATAAACCAATAAACATGGCCAGATGTTCATTTCAGGACCCATGAACCTTTTTCTCCATCTTCAGGAAGCCCTGTATCAGTTCCTACCCTGAATTAAACTTGTTCAGTTTCAACCACATTTCCAGGACTTTAAACCCCACATCAGATTCCAAGTTTTCAGTCAGTAAGCAGCCTATACCCAATACATTTACATATTTAAAGGGAATTACCTTTTGAAGAACGTATCCATCATGCACAGGAGCAATGGTAGTTGATCCACCACCACTGAGTCAATTAGCAGCAAGGTGCAAAGCATTAGAACTTGTTTAAGCAAATATACGGTATACCATACTGGTAAAGTTGTAAACTGATGCAAGCAAGAAACTCCATAGCTAAAGAAGTTTTTGCATTATATTTTTGTTGGTGAAGAATTGAATTAGAAGTTTAACACGTCATATTTTACGATATGTTTTCACCCTAGTATTTTCAAGTAAGTTCGATTGTTTGTTTTAGACAAACTTATTTGTAAATAATGCCCAAGAAGTAATCAGGGCTGCTTTTTTCAAGAAGTGCATAATCTCCTACCTATCTACGACCAAAGAAGTGGCGCGTCCTGATGCAAAAGATGTTAGAACCTGGCATTAAAAGAAACACAACCAGTCATTTAGCAATCACACACTAAATCGCAATCTCATAAAATAGTAAGCTAAGATGAGAAAAGAAACGATCTTTCTTAGGTCTGAGACTCTGAGTCAATTTACATCAAAAACAGAAACAAAAAAGGAGGATAGAAGTGAGAACTCACAGCATTTTTGGCCAAAAACAAAGCAGGGACTTGGTATTTTTCAAACATAAGCTCTGCTGCCCTGTAAAATTAGTTTTCAGTCAACTGCAGTCTTTTACTATATCAATAATAGAGTGTGGAGGAAGTATGTCAAACATTAGATTGTTCTGTTATACAATGTTCTCTCTCTCAATGCTTCTTCATAGCATGCTTTGTCTAAATGATTATTTGTTACATCTAGTTTATAAGTTCAGGTATCAGGAATTTACAATGTGCAATAACTACCTGAAGTATTGTTCTTGAAGGTAAGAACCCTTTCAGTTAATCATTGAAATATCAAAATGATGACATTGCTCATATATTGCATAGTGAATGAAATAGTTTTGCCTGCACACTCACTTTTCTCTCTGTTGTTGAGTATTGGAACATGGCTCAGCAAGTAGCATTGGATGCTCTTTAGGATCAATCAGCAAACAATCCCTACAAGTGAAAAAAGTCAAGAACCTTGTGTTTTAAGCAAGAACTTAGACTACCATTAATTTTCCAATGCAAGTAAGCAGTTAAAAGTTGAAAAACAGAGGGAACCTTTCAAGGAAAGAAAATAAATGGTATAGTACCTGAAGGCATGGTCCCATATGTTTTCAACAATTTCCCAGTCCGCAACTATTCCATCCTTAATGGGTGAGAGTGCCTGAGGAAATAGAATGTTTGCCATTCATATAAATAATATAATTAGAAAAGGTGAAGGAATAACATCTCCAAAGCATTAGAGCTTTGCAAACTGACCTCCATATGATCCCGGCGGAATCCCAAGGATTGAGATCCTACATACAATTTTCGCTTGCCCTTGGACTTAGAGTCAGGGGCAGATCCAGAATTATTCTCTGGATTATCAGGATTATCAACTTCCATTTGATCAATTGATCCAACAACCTTTACAGAAAATCAAAAGGTTAACATGAGCTGAAGCAAAACCATAAACAATTAGACATATAGGAAAAGAAATTCAGTAAATATCCAAGTGATCACAAGACAGCTCATATAACTGAGAGTCTATAACATACTGTCATACTTCTAAAACTTACAAAACCAAAACAAAATCAGTAACAAACTGGGGACCAAAACAAAATGCAATCATTGTACAACCCATAATCCATGTTTCAATGGCTATTTTTTTGGATGACGAGGGAAAGCCACAACCTTTTCGAGTGTGAGTAAACCCTCCCTTTAGACCCTAGCTAGCAAAGGACCACAAGAAAGTAAACCACGGACCGGCTCAAACCAAGGGGGAAGAATTTGAACTCGTGACCTTATAATAATGGATCTCTTGCCTGGGTTACCCCGCTTCAATGACTATGTTAACTATAATGAAAGCCAGAGTTTGAAGTAAACAAATTTGTATATTTTAACTATAATGCATAAGTTTCTATGACCTCACTGGCATTGCAAAACCCTATCAAAAAGCTACCCACGCTCCCCCATCTCCCAAGTTTGAAACTTGCCCAGTTTCAAGATTCAGAAAACTGAAGGGAAAAACGTAAAATTGCTTTAGAGAGTAAATGTAGCTGTAACTTACAGAAGGAAAAACGGCTTTAGGAGCATCTTCGCCAGCGTAACCAGCCTTGCAAGTGTGAGAACCCAAGTCTACGACTATCGCAGAGACTTCATCTGCAGAATGAAAAAAAGACAACGCCGGATAAATAGATTTAAGCAAAAACACAGAAGTGCCGAATTTTTGTACGAATAATTGTATAGATGAGATTTTCTGGAGACTTTACCTCCTCCGTACATGATTGCAGAAGTGTCTGAGCTTGCAGAGGGATTGAAAGGGTTTTAGGGGTTTTCAATTTTCTTCTCGCGGTTCATGTCCAGAATATTCAATTCATTACCGGTACTGAATATACGGCGACGTTTTATACGAATGAAACGAAAATTAAAATTTCTACGCCGTTGCCGGGGATCGAACCCGGGTCACCCGCGTGACAGGCGGGAATACTCACCACTATACTACAACGACAAGATTGCAAACTAGTGACTAATAAATATAGACGAAAGTTTAAATACAAAAATGAAAAGATTAAAAATCTCTCGCCGTTGCCGGGGATCGAACCCGGGTCACCCGCGTGACAGGCGGGAATACTCACCACTATACTACAACGACCGAGTGATACACGTTTTTAATAAATTGGTATTTATTCAAACATCCATCTTTTTTTTTTTCCTATTCACATCCATCTTTTTTATTTTTCAATTTCCCAAGTATAATAATATTTTCAAATTTAATCCACTAATATCATTTTTTTTTTTGAAAGGCAACAAAAAAAAAATTATTGCAAAATAATTAAACCTCTAATGCAAAAAGAAGCATGGGTATCACATAGCTTTAATAAGAGCATGGGCTACCCAACTCGGTAACCTACAAATATGTCTAACCAAAACAAAATTCGAAGACTTAATGGGGATAAACAATCTAATATAGCTTATCATACATAAGAAAAATCAGTCCATGCACTATTTAATTTAAGACGAATGTGTGAATAGTTAGATTCCAACACAATGTTATTTATTCCCTTGCTTTTGATTCATGACAAAGCCTCTTTGCATGCCAATGCTTCACTGAGAAAAAGGTTTTCAATGCAATGCAAATCACCATTATTAGCTGTTATCATCGAAGAGGACAACCCCATAAGCCATTGTACATGTGACCTATAATATGGTCACATCAACTCGATCTACACAAAATAAAACTCGTTGGTGCAACCGCATTGTGTTGCTAAGCACCTATCGAAGCATTTAGTTGGTTAGTATTGCCTCTATTACAAATATTGAGTCATCTATCATATTGTGAAGTTGCCTCATTCATAGCTTGACCAACTTCCCCTTCATAACCTAAGCTAAGCTCATATTATCAAGTTTATTCTTTTAGACTACCAAGTTGTGATTGTGCCACAAAATTATAGAAGGAAGGCTACCAATCTACTATACACACCATTTCCTTGTTATTTTTGGAGAATAATTCCTAAAATCAAATATGCAAAATACTTTCACCAAAACTCATTACCCTTACTAAGTATTTGATACCCATACCGATTTCGATTCCATGTGCGAACCAAACACACTCTCAATGATTTCCATCACTAGTGGTTCATGAATGTAGACATTTTAAGGCAACTCAATACAAATAATTATTTATAAATAGGAATTGTAATGTAGAATTGTACAACGAATAGGAAAATAGGAAATAATAGCATCCTAAATATTGTAGGACTGTTTTGGGCGAGAAGCTTAAAGTGAGGATTTTGTTTTTATATATAGTATAGATAGATAGTGACAGGGTAATTGGGTACCCGACACGGAACCGTCATTGGTGACCAAGACAGTTGTCGTTCAAACTACCCAAGACACCTCACTCGCGTTCTTGTCCACTTTGGATGGGACTGCTCAAGATTGGTTTAACACAATCCCAGACGGATCGATTGCCCGAGCTCTCGGATTCGGTCCACCTCGTCATTGGTGCTTTCATTGAGAGCCGAGATCAGATCTCAGGCTAAAATCACAAAATCAAAAAACCACTCAGTTCATCTCATCACTATCAATGGCATCTGGATCCAGCAGCTCGCACACACCTAGTCAGGTGAACAAGGGTCACCCCTCGGGTGATCTTCGTGATATCCAACTCAACAACAACCATGGTGGTGGTCGTACTCCCCTCCCGGCAACTGCTGCTCTCGCCTAGGTGGTGGACCTTCAGGCAGCAGCGTAGGTCATCCAACAGGCGGCGGCGGCGATGGCTCAACTAGTCGCAGGCATGCAAGGCCAGATCTTACCGCCACCATCCCCTCTGGAGGAAGAAGTGCAATATCCGAGGCAAAACAGAACTCAACAACAGGAAGGTGGAACTCAACCAGTTTCCAGATCTGTTCGAGAACGACCGGCGGCTTCTAGATCTATCCGAGATCGGCTGGGGGTGCAAGGATCCTCCAATAGAGGTCCCCGTGCCCAAGCAGGAAAGGCAGTAACCAAACGACCATCCGGAGAAAGGATGGGCGAATCTGGTGGATTGGCTCCGCGTCACTCCACTAGACACAAAACACCATAGGAAGGCCTGGTGGAAAGACTCCAAAGGCAGATAGATGATTTGGAAAAGAAAGTAGAAGCAAGAGAACACTCACCAGAACCGGAGGTAAGAATGGCCGCTCCATTATCTCCTGACATAATGGAAGTTCCTCTTCCAAAAGACTTTCGACTACCCACCATCAAGGCCTACACCGGCACTTCAGATCTGCGTACCCATATGACAAGATACAAGACAACCATGGTCATGATTGGGGCAAGTGATGCCATAATGTGCAGAGCGTTCTTGTCCACTTTGGATGGGACTGCTCAAGATTGATTTAACACAATCCCAGACGGATCAGTTCAGACTTTTGCAGAGCTATCCAAAAGTTTCTTGTCTTATTTCTCCAGGAGTATACAACATAAGAAACCATTCTCACATCTCGGTGGGGTAAAGCAGGATAAGGGAGAAAGCCTGCGAGACTTCTTAAGCAAATGGAAAAAAGAAGTCAACAACGTATATGACTTCGATTCGAAGGCAGCAATTCTCATCTTCATCCAAGCACTGAGGTCAGGTGATTTCCACAAACAACTGAACACCCACTACCCACGCTCTTAAGAAGAACTCATGAGAACGGCCAACCGGTACGCAGACGCAGAAGAGGCTGACAGGAGAAAGAAGGATGAGGAGGAAGGACGAAAGAGTGAGCGACCTGATAAAGCTGGTCCGCCCAGCCAGGCATCACGACCAAACCAACCACCCTCAACGAAGGGAAGAGATGAGCAACCTAGTCTCGCCTCACCGCGGCACTTAACACCGCTTACTCACCCAGTTAGCGTGATTCTAAGTCACGCTGAGGAAATGGGAATGGTGCATTTTCCCTCAGCACCAGCATTCGTTGAGTGTCCGGGACAGTACCAGCATCAACAAAGCCTACACGACAATGTGTGGCGGAAGGAAGAAGATCCTGAGCCTTCAGCTTCCAACACCAAGAAGAGGAGGTGCGACCTGGGCGAGGAAGCAAGAAACAGTGAGCTAGAGGAAAAGTCCGTGCAACGCAAAAAACATGTAATTCGCTGATGGTCGGTCAAAAACTCTCCAATTTGGCCGAAGTCAGTCCTCGGCCAATCTCGCGCTCGGGAAAAAAAAAAAAAAAAAAAAAAAAAAAAAAAAAAAGACAGTCCTCGGCCAACACTTGGTCGAGGCCTGACCTAAGCCAACACTTGGTTTGAAGTCGGCCACCTCATCAAGTGGCTCCTCAAGTGGTGTTACCTCATCAAGTGGCGCTGCTCCTCATCAAATAAAAAACTCTATTCCTTTATGGCCGGCACGAGATCCGATCTCGCTAGCTACCTGACGGGAGAGTGTTTACCTGGGTCAAGCCAGATGCTTGATTTCAAAAACACCACACTCTAGTCCCTTAGGGCTGGCACGAGATCCGATCTCGCTAGCTACCTGACGGGAGAGCTGACCTTTGACCGAGCCTACGGCTGATCGAAGTGAACTCACACACAGAGCGACAAAAAAAAAAAAGCACGGTCACGTACCGTGACCTCGGCGCTGGCTGAGGTCACGTAGCGTGACTTCGGCCCGACCTCGGCCCCGTGCCGAAGTCACAAGCCACGTGACCTCGGCACGGTGCCGAGGTAGGAAAAAAAAATCCATCCGGTAAAATTTCCTTCCAGAATCCAACATACCCAATTTTTAGCACAAGTGCCAAGCTAATACTCCCTAACTACCTTCGCCATTCTCGCTAGCTAAGGAGTGGGGGGCTGGTGACAGGGTAATTGGGTACCCGACCCAGAACCGTCATTGGTGACCAAGACAGTTGCCGTTCAAACTACCCAAGACACCTCACTCCTCAGCATCAATGCGCAACGGTCCAACTCCTCAGCATTGATGGCCAACGTTCAGCTCCTCAGCATTGATGACAGACGTTCAGCTCCTCAGCATTCAACACCTCAGGTATCGATGTCCAACGGTCAACTCCTCATCAATGCTCCGTTACTGAGCTGAAAGGAATAAAAAGGCTCACAACCACATAGTGAGGGGGGACACTTCTTACTAGACAATACATACTGAATTCACTTGTACACTTAGCACTACGCTCAATATTGTATTCAAACATTCAAATACTCAAATAATATACCAGTAAACACATTATTACCGTCAGATAGATAGATTACAGAGACCAAAAGTTCAATAAATTGACAATTTATTTATATTTGGTAATTAAACAAATTCATGGTTGGCCAATTCATAATGACCAATTAATAAAAATAAATTTATTACTATATCATATAATAAAAAAATTGATATTACTAGCAATATCCTTTATTTAATTATTTTTAAATTTTTTACTCCAATGGCAGCCACCTAGGCACCTACCCGGCTACCCTCCCGTTATTTTATTTTCTTTACTTTTATTTTATTTTATAGACAATCTACAACTACAAGGGGAGTAGTTAGAACTGCTTTTCTTGCTCCAAGTGATGTGGGCAGCTAACTTTTATTTATTTATTTTATTTTATTAACCGTCACTTTTTAACATTTTAAAACTCTATATTGTAAAATATAAAATTAAAACAAATTAATATTTATTTGAAGTTAGATATAAAAACTATATATTATTTATATTTGATGGCTAATATTTTCACCCGACTCGAAAATGGATAAATGATTTAACTTATGTAGTGAAATAATTTAAACTAGTCGTTGAAAAATTATCAATGCCAATCAAAATAACTTTTAAATGACTAATTATGTATAATTCATGGTGGAATCAACCCATTCATAGGTTAATTAAAATATATAATTTTTCTTTTTAAATTAATGCCATTTTAGTAATCCATATTTTGTAGTGATTTTTAAAAAAAAATTATTTGAGCTTAATATTAATTAAAATATATAATAAAATATATTTAATAAAATATATTTTGTATTTTCTATATTTAAATTCTTAGTTATAAAGAACCATTTCTTTCCATTGTTGTTATTATTATTACTTCGTCCATTTTATTTTATGTGCATTGAGGAGTTATTTTTAGTTCAAATTTTCACAATTCTTTCATTAATTTCAATGGTGTTTGATAAAAAGATTGACATGGTTGTATTAATGTTTTGGAATACTTCAAAATATTTATAAAATTATGAAGTTAATTATTTAAATTTAATACAAATGATCTTATACTTGAGATGAAAGAGATTGTGGACGACAAAGTCTTATTTAATATTTATGATTTAAATATTTTGATTTGTGATAGAGAGAACACTGTACACTAAAAGTAACTCAACATCAAACACGGTATATAAGGAGGTTTTTTCAAAATTTGTAGAACTTTAATATACTATTTAATCATAAGTTTTTGATACACTTTTGCAATTACTTATCGGTTCTGTTTGGTAAAATAGTTAGTTTATCAGCTAATTTTGGTTTATTTGACCACTATTAGCTGTTTGACTTGGTTAAAAAAATCAATATAACTGTTGGTTAATCAGCTTTTGTGACTCTAAAATGTTAAAATTAAAAAAGCTGCTCAAAACAACATTTTCAATTAGTTTTTGAGAAAAAAATTATACCAAACAGCTATCAGCTAATAGTTAATTTATCAAACACTTTTTTTACAATTAGCTAATGTTATCAACTAGTCATACCTTTTAGCCCAAATAGCTAACAAGCATTTACTAAACAGGTCATCATCTTTTTAATTTCTCTCATAATTTCATTGAATGAAAATCCTTATATTTGAGAAATAAGTTTAAAGTTAGATTGTAGTAGGAAAAGATATATATATTTTTTCTATAATAAATTTGTATTATTTTTCCAATATCTATCATAAATAATAACCATTATATCACCATGAACAGGCCGTTTCAATAAAAATTGGGGCCCTGTGCCATATATTATTTTGGGCCCCCGAGTAATTTCTATATAAAAATAATAGTTGTTCAAAAAGTTGTATCAAAAAATAAATATTATATAAAAAATATATATAGTACTTTATTTAAAAAGTGACGCATGTATTGTGCACATTTAGACGCAAAATCATCAATCAAACTTTTGATATCAACTTCTTACAAAAGCTCATTTTCAATGGAGATTAAAGCTAATCCATTGAGTCTCTCTTGCAACATACTTGATTGTAAGTAAGATTTCAACAATTTCAACTTTGAAAAACTCCTTTTTGCAGAGTCAATAGTAATCAGGATAGTCAATAATATTCGGTATGCAATAGTAGCATTTGGAAAACAACTCATCATCTGTTTCAATAAAAATTGAAAAATTAGTTGAGTTGCGGTCTGCGATCTACGAAATTACCGAATTGTGAATTGGGAATTGTTGAATTGTTGAATTTCGTTACGGTATTGCCGTATTTTATAGGGTTGGGAATTGAGAATTTGCTAATTGTCTAATTGAGATGTGTGATTATGATTTATGAAATATAATTGCGGAACGGAATTGACAATCGTTTTGGGTTAAGAAATATATATATATATATATATATATATATATATATATATATATATATATATATATATATATATATATATATAGGGTTTTTAAAGCAATTGTCAATTGGGGGCTTAATTTCATCTTGTCACAAATTTGTCAAATCTTCATATATTTGACCTAAATTTTTGTAAACTATATATACATATAAATATTTTTTTTAAATATGAGGCCCCCAAAAATTGGGGGCCTTGTGCGGCTGCACATGTTAGACATGCTCAGATACGGCCCTGACCATGAATGACGGTATATATCACCTTTTTTTTTTTTTTTTTTTTTTTTTTTTTTTTTTTTTAAATATCTTCCACCATAAAAGACACTATTAAGTAGAAAAATCACTATCAAATTTAAAGTTGTACCTCACAAGCTGAGGCTGTATAAATACTTGTGTGAACTCGATACATAGTACATGTACAAACATCTTAGGTGGATTTTCACCTTCAAAAGTCAAAACCCTTTTCTAAATATATGTTTAATGATGATTTTTGATTCTAATTTCACCATTATATTTAGAGTTTTAATATATAGACTCACAATCTCTATTCCCTCATTTTTATTTTATGATGTGGCAAAAGATTATAAGTTATTTTCATTATGTAGATCCCAAAAAAAATGGACCTGTTTGGTAAATGACGGATCCGTAATTTTGACATTTCGACGACACCAAAAAAGTCGTTTGGTTCATCAACAGTTTGAAGCAGTGATTTACTCTAAACCTGTTGAAAACTGAAACGTTGCATTTAGCAGCGTTTTAGTATGGAATTTTGGGAAAAGATTATTTTATAATACTTTCCAAAACTGCCCATGTGTTATATCTATAGAAAAAAAAAAATTAAACGTTGTAATTGGAGCCAATTAAAGCTCCTTAAAATATTAAATGAGTTTTCCAGGCTCTCAATATAATGCTTGTCATCCGTGATGGGCAAGCATTTATTTTATCTATAATAACGGAAGCAATGCTCCTCTTATATAACGAGGTGGGAACAAAATTGATCCCACATCAGTTACAAAAGGTTTTTTTTTTTTTTTTTTGCTTTGTATTATTATTGTTATTGTTATTAGTATTAGTATTATTATTATGAATTTTATTTTTGTATTGCATAATAATAATAACAATAAATAATAATAATAATATTATTATTAAGAATGCCCTTATATGTCTCTACATTTAAGCACTAATAATAGTAAAAAGCTAATTTCACCAAACATCTTTTTACAAAATGCTAATGCAACCCGCTGGTCAAACGCGCTAACACAATCCGTTATCCGTTAATCGCTAACACAATCGCCTAACTGCTAGCCGCCGATTGTCGAACTAGGCCAATGTCTAACATTAAAATCTTGAGTGAGAGAATAAAAGTAGGGAGTAGAATTTGAAAGTCCAAGTGGTATATTTCTTATGTTTATGTCTTGAATGCTTATTGTAACTCTGACCCAAGAGCATCCTCAATAGGGGGATTTTAGATAGTTTTTGTGGGTTGTAATGCTTATGTGGGGGAGAGAGAGAGAGTAAAGAGAATGTATTGGGATTGTTGCAAGAGAACTTGGTTTTTGGAAGAGAAGTAGGCTCCACTAAAAAAAAAGCAATAGACTCCTCCGGTGCATGTGAAGCATACCAGAAGCATCTAGTTGGCCGCGTGCAATCCACGTGCCGACAAGGTGCGTTAACATACTTTTTTTTTTCTTTTGGAAATTGTTTTTTATTTTTTATTTTTTATTTCCTTTAGTCTCTCCTACTAAGCATCTTAAAATTTGTGCAAGAACCATGTTATTGAGTATGCTCACTATAGCTGCTATAATTAGCATCTTTTCTAATCTTAAAGGTGATTTTTTTTGTTCAAATTCATAGTGGGGCCCTGCCCACCGATGTTCCTGGAAACTTCGTTTAGAGACTGAAGTATGAACTCATATATAGTTTCTTTGACTTTGTCCACGTTCGATCAATAATTTATTCAGTATTTCAATGTCTTTGATCTCTAGTCATCCCCTGAAGATAGCAAACAAGGAAAGATTTATTCGCTTTCCCTCACCTTCAGCTAACAGAGAGAGAGAGAGAGGGAGGGAGATGATGGAGACGTCGTCGCCGCATCTGACCGACGTTGTGATAATAATATTATTAAGAATGTCTTTATATGTCTTTCTACATTTAAGCACTAACAGTAAAAAAATAATTTTACCAAACATCTTTTTACAAACTACTAATGTAATCCGCTGATCAAACCCAGTAACACAATCAGATATCCATTAATCGCTAACAGAATTTGTTAACTGCTTATGCTAACTGCCGATTACCACATAAGGCCAATGTCTAACACAAGGCCGCGTGCACTTCACGTGCCGACGGAGTGCGTTAAATTTTTTTTTTCTCTCCTTTTATCTCTCCTACTAAGTATCTTAAAATTTGTGCAAAACCCAAGCTATTGAGAGGCTCACTATAACTGCTATAATTAGCATCCTTTCCAATCTTAAAGGTGATTGGCTTTTTTTTTTTTTTGTTCAGATTCATAGTGGGGCCCTGCCCACAGGTGAGGTGTTCCTGGAAGTTTCGTTCAGAGACTGAAGTATGAACTCAGATATAGTTTCTCTGACTTCGTCCGCGTTCGATCAATAATTTATTCAGTGTCTTTGATCTCCAGTCATCCCCTGAAGATAGCAAACAGGGAAAGATTTATTCACTTTCCCTCTCCTTCAACTAACAGAGAGAGAGAGAGAGAGAGAGAGAGAGAGAGAGAGAGAGAGAGAGAGAGAGAGGGAGATGACTGAGACGGAGGGCTCGCCGCCGCAGCAGCTGACCGGTGTTGTGATAATAACACTGCCACCGCCGGGTAACCCATGTCTAGGCAAAACAATTACCGCCTATACAATCTCGGACGACTTTTCACCATCCACCCAACTCCGAAACGACCCAGTATGGCAGCCGCCGCCGCCGCCGCCACCACAACCGCCGCCGCAACAGAACCAGAGCCCTCAAGTCTCTGTCTCTCAGTTCCAGCACCAAAGGAGGGTCTTTGGTCGCCCGATGGGCCTTCTTTCAGTTCTGGGTATCTCTCTAGTTGCCTTGTTCGCATGGTTCTCGCTTACCCAAGAAATCGTCTGGGAATTGGCTGATTCTGATGATGATCGCAGAGCCAATACTACGTTCCTCTTGCCCTTGCACCCCAAAACGGGTCTTTCCGATTTGGAGGTTAAATTGGGCAGGTTTAAGAAGTTTCAATCCGATGTTGTGATGGAAACGGTGGAGGGTGCTGGAAAGATTAGGAATTCTGTGGCTGCAGTTTCCAAGCTTAACTCAACTAGTTTTTCCCTCAAGGGCAACGTTTATCCTGATGGGTATATTTGATCATCTTTGCTTTATTCAATTCACTAGGTATTATTATCCATATTTGTTTCTGTGAGTGCTTAGTTCAATTATTGTGTGTTAAGTTGAATGTTAGTGGGATCAGAGTGTTTTACTATTTGGATTTATTTGAGAATAGTGTTTACATTGATAGACCCTTAAGCCTTAATCATGCTTTAGTAGAATAGTTTAGAGTCTTCAACCTTGTATAGTCTTTCTGGAATGAGGATTGAGTAAGTGACATATGAGGATTCATACTTAAATTTCTTTCTCAGGACAATACTTTTATTGGTAATTCACTAATTCAGCATGATGTATCTAGTCATGTTTGAAAAATGAGGATTGAGTCAATGACTTAGTGTCGAGAAAAACTCATTTGCTCTGACTTTAGTGCTGTTCCATTTCCCATACAGGTTATATTACACTTATGCGCTCATTGGGAATCCTCCTAAGCCCTACTTTCTTGATGTGGATACCGGAAGTGATTTGACATGGATTCAGTGTGATGCTCCATGCACTAGCTGCGCCAAGGTGATGTTTTTGTCCTTTCTACTTTTCTGCTTGCTGCTACTCCTATTCTCGTGTTACTAACTTTCCAACCAAGCTGCATCCGCTTATTAGACTGTTGAATGAGAGAGAGCAGACAATAATTGTTGGCACAGTTGTTTTTCTCTTTTGATTTTGAAATAGTAACAGAATATAACATTTAGCTGCTTCATACACTTTTAAATGGATGGAATTCTCAACCTCACTTCTACGATGGTATAATTTGATTTGTAACCTTTTCAAACATTTTGGTCCAAATATATACTGATTCTTCTCCAGTTGGGTTAATATGTAATCGTCATCCAAAGCTCCAATCTCGTGGATATTCTGACATAATAGGAATGTTCATGTAGGGAGCTCATCCTTTCTACAAGCCTGCAGTAGGCAACATCATACGGCCAGAGGACTCATATTGTGTTGAAGTTAAGAAAGATCAAGAAAACATCCATTGTGAAACTTGTCATCAATGCGATTATGAAGTAGAATATGCAGATCGTAGCTCTTCATTGGGGGTTCTTCTGAGGGATGAAACTCGTCTAATGGTTGCAAATGGAAGTTTGTGCACATCAACCATCATTTTTGGGTAAGTTTACCTCAAAGTCTACCCCTATTGTTTCTGGTCTTATTTTCTTCCTCGTATGGACAGTAATGTAATGCTGTTTTATTCTCAGATGTGGATATGATCAGCAAGGCTCTCTTCTAGACACATTGGCAAAGACAGATGGAATTCTAGGACTTAGCAGAGCCAAAATTAGCTTGCCTTCACAATTGGCAAGCCAAGGGTTTATAGAAAATGTTGTAGGACATTGCCTTTCCAGTGATGCAGCTGGTGGAGGCTACATGTTCTTTGGCAATGACTTTGTCCCAGATGCGAAGATGGCATGGGTACCTATGCTTGATGGCCCTTATGAGTAAGTATAGAAGCGGTTATCTCGCACACTCCAATACCTTGGATCTTGATTTAATTGATGCACATTCATTTTTCTGGCAAGCGTAATGTTGCTTTCCTTTGTTGGATCTCAGCGCTACACTATGCTTGCTTCCCAGTAGATCACCTATCCTATAAGTCAAGCACGCTTAACCACGGAGTTCTTTGGTTATCTGGTTGTCATATTCTTCTTAAAATCAATTGGTGATAAGTAGGTGGACATTAACCATTTAACCACATTCTTCCATGGTAAGCCACAAGCCATGTCTCGATTGAGAGGGGATGAACTCGGCCAACCTGGCCGACGTCCAACAATCTTCCCTTCTCTCTTCTGTTCTTTTATTGGCTTCATATTATTACGTAAAATGCTAATAAAACAAAATTTCAACTGGAGCTCTAGGCTCGAGGGAGAACATAAAGCTAAATTTATCTTTACTTTATCCATGTATCTAATCTAATGCACGAGGTTATATGCTTAGAATGTTGAGAAGCAGGTCCATTATGGTTGTGCTAATCTGTGATTGTGTGTAATATCTAATATATCATAGTGTCCTAAGAGGAAGATGTACGAGTAGAAATAGTTGTACTGGCTGAATTATTTTCAGATGCTACTATTCTAAATTCTAATACTTCATCATGTTCAGGAATCTTTATCAAACAGAAGTACTCAAAATGAGTTATGGAGGAAAGGGTCTATCCTTGGACAATCCGAGAGGAGGGCAGGGAATTGTAATTTTTGATAGTGGTAGTTCTTATACATACTTCACTGGGAGAGCATACAAGGATCTAGTTTCTATTGTAAGCAGTATAGCTATAGTTTTGGGCTGAAGTTTATGAATTTCTTTAAACAGTTTTAACAGGTAAATTAAATTCTACACCTTTGTTGCAGCTTAATGATGTTTCTAGTAAAGGCCTTGTCCGGGATCCATCAGATACAACATTGCCCATTTGCTGGAAAGCTGAATTTGCAATAAGGTATTATGTTAGTAGCAAATGGAAAATAATTGGCAAAGCTGAGAGCGTGAAAGCAATTCCACATAGGAGTTACTGCAAGGAAAAATATCATTTTTTTTGCCCTCAATATCAAAAGTACAGCCAATTATCTCGTTAACCGAACCAGACACATAAAATTGGAGGGAGGGAGTAGGTTGTTTGTAAAGAAAATATGACTTCTAGTCTAGTTGATAAATAGTAATGGAACATGAAATGGGTGCATATAATCAAATTCATCTCCATCAATTAGCTGGGGTGGGATCAACTGTGGGAAATAGGTATATTATCTATTCGAGTTTTGAAGGAAAGAGAGTATTTACTTTACTGCCCCATATTTTAACAAAAAATGCTAATAGTCTTTTGGCTGCTAATGGACAGCATTATGCATGCTTCCATAGGTGTCTGTTTATATATGCCCACTTTTCAAATTCATTTCCTGATCTTTTATAGAATTCCCCCGTCTATGCTTTTCCATCAATTTTGTTTTTACATCTGTTTCGTTTTGTTTTGTTGCAGGTCTGTATCAGATGTAAGTCGGTTTTTCAAACCTTTAAACCTTCAATTTGGAAGCAAGTGGTGGATAGTGTCTAAAATACTTCAGATTCCTCCAGAAGGCTACTTGGTTATAAGTGTGGGTTTTCTTTTGCTTATACTCTGTTTCCGTGATCATTGTTGTTTTTGCTTGTCCTATCTGCTGATTGTTGCTCGTTGTACTGCAGAAAAAGGGTAATGTGTGCTTGGGAATACTCGATGGAAGTAAAATAGATAATGGTTTTACTTTTATACTCGGAGGTAATTTTACTCCTAGTTTTTTAACATATAAGCACATTCTCAATTCTCTCGCCCCAGTCCATGTTTTAGTCCATAGCTCGCACTATGAGAGTGAAAAAGTAATTGAACTCGTTCGTTTCACTCAAATGCGATGGAATTTAGACATCTTACGCATTGATGTAATTCACCTTTACCGGTTACAGTTGAATCCCGTTCCCGTCTATATCTTCATTGGTGTATAAATCTTTTGGCGATGCAGATGTTACATTGCGGGGTCAGCTATTTGCATATGACAATGTGAAGCAGCGAATCGGATGGGTAAAATCGAACTGCGCCTCGCCAAAAAAATTTATGAGCCTTCCATTTTCTTGAGGATCTTCATAGTGGATGGATGGTGCACTTGTGAGATGGGATCAGAGGCATTGCTTTTGGTTTTGGATGCATAGCTTAGAGCTATGTTTTGGTTATAAGTATTTGGGGAGTAAATACTTAATGTAACACGAGTAGGAAGTTGATGTACATACTGCACACCTTCATAATGTTTATGCTAGCTTTTTATAATTGCATTAGTTCTCTGCTACTCTTATACATGAATTACAGATTTACAGGTTGGCATATAAGCCAAGGGGACTAAGTGACTAAGAATCAGACAGAGAAATAATAGTGATTACAGTGACAAAAGGCAAGCCATAATGCAATGTGGATATATATATATATATAGTTGATGCCATCTAGGGTTCTTCGAGTACAATTGTTTTGTCATGTTTATTCATAAGCTTTCAAGTTAATCATTCGCAGTCTTTCAACTTTTAAATTTTAATCAACCATAGTCTTTTCAGAAGTAAAGTAAGGGCAAAGTCGTTCCTTTAGAAGGACCACGGTTGGTTAAAATTTAAAAATTGAAGGATTGTAGCTAGTTAAAATTTGAAAGTTGAAGAACTAATGGTGATTAATTTAAAAGTTTAGGATTAAACGTGACAAAACAACTTTATTTGAAGGATCCCAGATGTCATTACCTCATATTATATTTCAAGAACCAAAGATAGGCAAAAGAACAAAGAGCAGTAACCATTTAAAATACCAATTGAGTTTACTTTGAGAAAAGTTTCTTCCAACTTGCATGCATATCTCCTTTTCATCATCTTGCAAACAAAATAAATGACTGCATAAATAAATCCTCCTTGAACATACACTGAACAGGTCATTGAACATGCATGTTTGATCCTTGTTGCATGACATAACAGGAAATGAAAATCAAATAATTTTTTTTTATTAAAAAAGAAGCTAATTAAGCATGCTACCAATTTTTAATGGCTTAACAGACACTTACTGGTTGATTTTTTTTTTTTTTTTAAATGTTTTGGAATTTCAATGGCTAGACACCCTTTTTCTGGTTATAATCTTTTGCCATCTACCGTTCATTCATATGTTTAATTTTATGTTTTGATTCTTCCATTCTATTGGTTGCATTTTCTTTCTTTTATTTTTTTATGGAGTAATTTTTATTTTTGGTCATACTGTTATTGGAACATTGCCAATTTTAGTCCACTTCATTAATTTTTGCCACATTGTGACTAGTCTTATTTAGTCCTTGCCACTTTTAGTCCACCGTTAAAATTTTCGTCAAATTGCCGGCCAAAATAGGGTATTTTTGGTCTTTTCATGCTTTAATTTGGTCATCTTCTTGACCCTTTGCAGTGGTTTTCCTTACACATTTTCATCCATTGAAGAAGTTCGACAAAAGTCATGTGAGCCACATTACAAAGTCATGGCCTTCGTCGGACCTCTTCATTGGATGAAAATCTGTAAGGAAAACCACTACAAAGGGTAAAGGAGATGATCAAAGCATGAAAAAATCAAAATACCCCTGTTTCGGACGGTTATTTGACGAAAATTTTAACGGTACGGTGGACTAAAAGTGGCAATGACTAAATAAGATTGGCCGCAATGTGACAAAAATTAATGAAGTGGACTAAAATTAGTAATACCCCAATAACAGTAGGACCAAAAATGAAAATGACTCTTTTTTTATGTTTTATGTTTTAAAACTGGTTTGGGGTATATTTGCTTAGAATCTTTTCTTTTTATGTTTTGGACGGACTACTCTCTCTCTCTTTGTTAGAGGGCGTGCCTCTGAGTGTTTCTGCTTGTTGACCAGGTTAGTCTTCCTTGATTTTATAATGTGTGTTGTGTACCCAATTGATGACGATGACCTTCCTAATGATGACAAGGAATACTTCCTAATGACTCTTCCTTCGCGCCTCAGCCCCTGAGCGGCCGGGGAAACCTTCTTCAGACCAAGCTACACTGCACGCGCCCAGACCAATTTGATTTGGCTAGGAATGGATGTGCCCCTTGGAGCGTCTCTAATAAGCGGTCGAAATTAGGGAGTACGCTGCTCGCGTTGCCCCTCCTGCGAATGTGAGCTACTTGGCTGCCATGGACGTGAACTCGTTATATGATCGGTACGTTATGCATATCATGGAGGTTGGTGACACTTTAATTAGGGGGGCTGGTGATTACTTTAATGCCTTAACTATCACTCCTAAGACATTTTTGACCTTATTCTTATACATGCTATGCTGGCGGGACAAGTTCTCCACGCCCAACGTGTGAGTGTTCCATGAGATCCTTGAGGACAACAAATGCCTGAAAGAGCTTCTCCAGGCACGCTAGGAGACCTTAGACACAAAAGAGGGTGAACTTGGTGTGCCGAGGAGGAGTCATGCGGACCTAACAACCTCGTTGAAGTAAGAACAAGGTGATCATGAGAAGACTTGGGCGACTATTGTTGCCTTGACAAAGTCCCATGCTGCTGTCTTTAGCAAGGCGAAAGAGGCCTACAAGTGTTCCGCTAGGTACAAAGATGATGTGATGAGCTACATGTGTGACCTCGAGGCGATTAAATAGTTCCTTGAGACCAAGGAAGGTTGAGAGGTGTTGGAGGACGAAGCTCATGTTGCATTTGAGATTTGGATGTACACAATGCAACAACATATTTACCCCTGTTTGAAAATATGACAAACTTTGATCCAATGGCCATGGGTCTACTTGAATTGGTAGAGGAGAACCCAAATCCTAATGCCAAGAAAGAAGGAGATTATGCTATTGCAACCAATGAAGAGACCACAAATCCCATCCGCGAGCTATCCCCATTGCTAACCTTCTCAGTATCGCCTTAGACATAGGCGGCCTCGGTCTTCCCTTGGAGTAGATTGATGTTGAACAAGTTTCGGCACAACTTTTTATGTCTCTGAAATTTTAATACTTTGAACAATTTTACTTATGCGAATAAAACAATTCTTATTTAGATTAGTTAAAACTCTAAGTTTCTTTTTTTGGTCGAGGCGCGGCCTCGGCGCACAACATAAGTTGTTGTTACTTTTTTTTTTTTTGGTGCTTTGGAAATCTGCATGATGATGTTTCACAAAACAACAAATTTATTCAATAAAATAATCTGGGCGAGCCATGACTATTATCGTAGACAAGCTTGAGTGCTATGCAATATTTTATTAAATGCTCTGAATTCTATACCCTATTGATCATTCGGTCTCCTATCATTCCCAACTTGTATGTGTCTGGGCAATTGATTTCTGTAATAATAATGTAGGGCCCTTCCTTTGTTTTTTTTTCTTTTTGTTTTTTTTTTTGTTTTTTGTTTTGTTTTTTTGTTTTTGGGTGAACTTTCCTCCATCGAGGGGCTGACTTGCCTCTCCTTCTTAACACATACTCGGCCATTTGGAAGTATCGAGGTCGGACCTTTGAATCGTGATAAGGCTTAAGTTGTGGACTGTAGTTCTTCCTCTTTCAGAAGGTCGTTTCTCTCCTTTCATCTAGAAAGTTAAGGTCCACACTTTACAACGCCTCATTCCGCTCTGACTCATACTCCTCCATCCTTCTACTCGGTATGATTACTTCGACTAGGGTTCAGGCCTCAAACCCATAAACCAAAGCAAACATAGTATGCCTGGTGGCCCTCCTTGGCGTTGAGCAGTAAGCCCACAGAATACTGTCAAGTTCTTCCTTTTGCCAGCTACATCTAATTTCTTTTTCTTTAAACCATCGAGAATGGTCTTGTTTGTATTTTTCACTTGACTATTTGCCTGAGGATAGGAGATCGCTACCTAGCTATGTTTGATGCCCCACTGTACAAAAATTCAGAAAATTCCCATGTATATTAATATATAAACTTTTGTTTACTAACATAATTGATCGGCGCCTATGGCCTAATGGATAAGGCACTTGACTTCTAATCAAGGGATTGTGGGTTCGAGTCCCACTAGGCGTGAAATAAATACATTTTACTATACAATGTAGTCCAAGGCATAGCACACTATCGTCTAGAAAGCCCATTTAGTCCAAGGCATAGCACACTATCGTCTAGAAAGCCCATTTAGTCCAAGGCATAACACACTATCGTCATCTAGAAAGCCCATTTAGTCCAAGGTATAGCACACTATCGTCATCTAGAAAGTTAAGGTCCACCCGCCCATTTAGTACAAGGCATAGCACACTATCATCATCTAGAAAGTTAAGGTCCACCCGCCCATTTAGTACAAGGCATAGCACACTATCGTCATCTAGAAAGTTAAGGTCTACCCTTTACAACGCCTCACATTCCACTCTGAAAGTTAAGGTCCACCCATTACAACGCCTCGGTGGACCTCCAAAGCTTCGACTACCCATAATCCAAGGCCCTTGGCGTTAACCCATAATCCAAAGCTTCGACTACCCATAATCCAAGGCCCTCCTTGGCGTTAACCCATAATCCAAAGCTTTGACTACCCATAATCCAAAGCAAGCAAACAGAGTCTCCCCGGTGGCCCTCCTTAGCGTTGAGCAGTAAGCCCTCAGAATACTGTCAAGTTCTTCTACCCATGCTCCGCCAGCTACATCTAATTTCTTTTTCTTTAAACCATCGAGGATGGTCTTGTTCGTATTTTTCACATGACTGTTTGCCTGAGGATAGGAGATCGCTACCTAGCTATGTTTGATGCCCCACTGTACAAAAATTTAGAAAATTCCCGTGCATATTAATATATAAACTTTTGTGTACTAACATAATTGATCAGTGCCTATGGCTTAATGGATAAGGTACTTGACTTCTAAATCAAGGGATTGTGGGTTCGAGGCCCACTAGGCGTGAAATAAATACATTTTACTATACAATGTTTCCCTTGCTAAACGCCTCATTCCACTCTGACTCGTACTCCTCCATCTTTCTACTAGGTATGATTACTTCGACTACCCATAATCCAAAGCAAAAAGAGTCTCCCCAGTGGACCTCCTTGGCGTTAACCGATAATTCAAAGCTTCGATTACCCATAGCCCTCCTTGGCGTTAACCCATAATCCAAAGCTTCGACTACCCATAATCCAAAGCAAACAGAGTCTCTCTGGTGGCCCTCCTTGGCGTTGAGCAGTAAACCCACAAAATACTCTCAAGTTCTTCCACCCATGCTCCGCCAGCTACTTCTAATTTCTTTTTCTTTAAACCATCGAGGATGGTCTTGTTCGTATTTTTCACTTGACTATTTGCCTGAGGATAGGAGATCGCTACCTAGCTATGTTTGATGCCCCACTGTACAAAAATTTAGAAAATTCCCGTGCATATTAATATATAAACTTTTGTTTACTAACATAATTGATTGGCGCCTATGGCCTAATGGATAATGCACTTGACTTCTAATCAAGGGATTGTGGGTTCAAGTCCCACTAGGCGTGAAATAAATACATTTTACTATACAATGTTTTCCTTGCTAACATAATCATTCAGTGCTGGCAAAGTCATAGGGATAGGCCGGGTAGCCCATCGTAGTTACACCATCGCCACCCATTTAGTCCAAGGCATAGTCCACCCTCCCACCCTCCCATTTAGTCCAAGGCGTAGTCCACCCTCCCATTTAGCCCAAGGCATAGCACACTATCGTCATCTAGAAGGCATAGCACACTATCGTAGTTACACCATCGCCACCCATTTAGTCCAAGGCATAGTCCACCCTCCCACCCTCCCATTTAGTCCAAGGCGTAGTCCACCCTCTCATTTAGCCCAAGGCATAGCACACTATCGTCATCTAGAAGGCATAGCACACTATCGTCATCTAGAAAGTTAAGGTCCACCCTTTACAACGCCTCATTCCACTCTGACTTGTATGATTACTTCGACTACCCATAATCCAAAGCAAACAGAGTCTCCCCGGTGGCCCTCCTTGGTGTTAACCCATAATCCAAAGCTTCGACTACCCATAATCCAAGGCCCTCCTTGGCGTTAACCCATAATCCAAAGCTTCGACTACCCATAATCCAAAGCAAACAGAGTCTCCCCGGTGGCCCTCCTTGGAGTTGGCCAGCTACTTCTAATTTCTTTTTCTTTAAACCATCGAGGATGGTCTTGTTCGCATTTTTCACTTGATTGTTTGCCTGAGGATAGGAGATCGCTACCTAGCTATGTTTGATGCCCCAATGTACAAAAATTCAGAAAATTCCCGTGCATATTAATATATAAACTTTTGTTTACTAACATAATTGATCAGCGCCTATGGCCTAATGGATAAAGCACTTGACTTCTAATCAAGGGATTGTGGGTTTAAGTCCCACTAGGCGTGATATTTTTGTTTTCCAACATAATCATTCCGTGCTCATCATCACCCAGTTAGGCAAAGTGCACACCATCTTTCCTCAGTGCCCATCGTCACCCAGTTAGGCAAAGTGCACAGCATCTTTCCTAACGTAGGCACCATCGTCACCGATTTAGTTTAAGGCATAGCACACCATCGTCACCAATGCATGCACCATCGTTAGGGGTGTTAGCGAACAGAGCTTTCGACAAACTACTCGTGTTCGTGTTCGGTAAGCGTTCGTTTATTAAGCTAAACGAACATTAACAAACAAAATTTTGAGCTTGGTTAATAAACGAACAGAGCTTGAACAGTTGGGAGCTCATTTGCTAAGAGATCGTGAACAAGCTCGTTTGTGTTCGTTAGTGTTGTTCGTGAACAAGCTCGTTTATGTTCGTTTAGTAATGTTCGCGAACATGTTCGTGAACATATATATATATATATATATATATATATATATATATATATATATATAATTATACAAAGTCTAGTGGAACTACTGTGCAAGCCACTTTCATTAGGGTTCCACATTTTCCTCTTCACTTCTCAGAAATCAATTCCTCTTCACTTGTTCAGCCGCCAGTCCGCTACTTCGCCAGTTCGCTAGTCGCTAGCTAGTGCAACCACTCTCACGTCGGCAGCCACCAGCAGCTATCGCTGGTTTTCTCCATCACTAGTCACTGCTGTTTCGCCATCGCGTTGCTACGTCGCCACGTCGCCACCATCACCTCCATCTCTATTTCGCTGACCCGTCACCACCATCTGTTGACGTCGTAGCCACCTCCGGCCTCCTGTACGGCTGTGCGTATTCTCTATTTATATTCTCTGTCTCTCTGAACTGTTAAGGAAAAAAAAGTCATGCTAACTTTTGCTTTCTATTCTTGCATCTAACTATCCTAATGACACCATGTTTTGTTTATTTCCTTAGATCTGATTATCTAAAAGCTAAAAGTTATGTTAGTGGGTGTGCCACTAAGTCTATTTCTTAGAAGAAATGATCAAAAGCATCATCTGATGTTTTGGAAATGCTGAATGCACGCAGCATGTATGATGTATCTATATTTGTCTTTTTCTGATATTTTGGAAAAAAAACCATGAAACTCTTCATTAATTTATTTAATGCAACATGTATATCATTAATAACAGAATCTCAGGCAGCAAGCAACAACCCAGAAAGTCACCAACAAAGGCAACAATAATTTCTTATGGTATTCTTTATTTTTGTTTTATTTTTACAATTTGAGTTTAGCTTTATTTTATATTAATTAGTAATTATGGTTGATGCTAGTATGCCACTTTGACACTGTATTTGTGTGTTTATTTGTTCTTTGAATTTTCTTGTTAAGCTTGTTGGACATTTGGACAAGATGAAGAAGAACAATGTAACATATTGTACTGTGTCAATGTGGTAGTATTCTATAATCTTATTAATTTTATATAATCTTATTTATTTTTTAATTATAGTGTGAATATTGTATATATTTTTAATTATTTGTTTGTATTATGTATAATAGCAATGTTTTATGCAAGTTACAACACAGTTGATCAATATTCAAGTCCAAGTGTTGGTTCTTCAAACTTACCAATAGATATGGCAGAAGGAAATGAAGCAAATGTAAACCTAATTGGGTTAGAATGTGATGCTGGAAAGGATGTTACTAAGGAAGTTGAAGAAGTGGAAGGGGACTGTGAACCATATAAAAAAAGCAAAGGAAAAAATCTTCAATTATTTGGCAGCAAATGACATTGGTCAAACTTGAGAATGGTGAGGAAAGAGTGCAATGCAATCACTGCAACTACAAATTGAAAAAGCAAAAGGATGGTACAACTACACAATACAAAAGACATTTAGATTGTTGCATAAAACGCAAGATAAATCTATCTGGGCAAAGGAACATTTGTGTACTTCCATCAACACAAAAATCAGAAAGTGTTAATGGTGTTCAAAGTTGGAAGTATGATCAAGCGAGGATAAGGGAAGTTATATCTCACATGATCATGGTTCAAACTGCAAGTCCATATTATGAGCGAATTAGTCGAACAACAACCACAAAAGATTGTTGGTCAACTTATGAGATAGAGAAGAAACGAATACAAGGATTGTTGAAATTAGTTGACAAAATTAGCATCACAACTGACATATGGACATCAAACCATAACATCCAATACATGGTGATAACTGCTCATTTTGTAGACTTGGATAGTAAGTTGCAGAAAAGAGTTTTGAACTTTGTTGAAGTTCTTCCTCCACATACTGGTACATGTGTTTGTGATGCAATATACAAATGCTTGCAAGGATGGAGTATTGAAGAGAAAGTGTGGACAATCACGGTGGATAATTCCTCATATAATGATTCAGTTGTGAGGTTGTTACATGACTCTCTTTCTTTCCATACAAATTTGCCACTTGATGGTAAGTTATTTCATATTCGTTGTTGTGCACACATATTAAACATTCTTGTGCAAGATGGTCTTTCTGAGATTAAGTCTATCATTGAAAATGTGAGAGATAGTGTCAAGTACATTAGTGCCTCACCTCAACGATTGCATAGTTTTAATGAGATTTGCAAACAACTTCAAGTGCCTAGCAAGAAGTTGATTTTAGATTGCTGCACTAGGTGGAATGCAACATTTGCTATGTTGTCTTGTGCTTTGGATTTTAAGCAAGTATTCCCCCGATATCAACTTCGAGATCTGAATTACAATTGCTTGCCTTCTGATGATGATTGGCAAAGAGTTGAGGAGATATGCTCTTTATTGGTGCATTTCAATGAAGTTACACAAATTATCTCAGGTACATTGCTATACAATTAAATTTATTTATATTATTAGTATCATATATAAGTGTTATATAATTTAACTATTTTTTTTTTGTTAATATAGGTTCTGAATACCCAACATCAAATTTGTTCCTTCCTGAACTATATAACATCAAAGAAATCTTATGTCAAAAGGCTGTAAGTGTAGAACCTTGGATGAAAAACATGGCCCAAAGAATGCAACAGAAGTTTGACAAATATTGGGGTAGTAGCAATCTATTGCTTTCTATTGTTGCTGTTTTAGATCCTAGGAATAAAATGACATTTATTGAATTTTCTTTTCCAATCATTTATTCTGAGTATGAAGCTACTAGACAAATTGCTATTGTTCGTGATTCTTTGTATGGGTTATACAAGATACATTTGGATAAATATGCAGCAACTTCAAAGGAAAATGATTTTCAGGCAATGGATACTTCTGAAAATTGTGTTGCTACTACTACATGGAAAGGGAAGGGGTTAGTTGTTGAAACAGGGAGATCAAAGTTTGAGAAGTTTGTGAGGAATGTTGAAACTGTCCAAAATGTGAAGTCTGAACTAGATACTTATTTACAGGATGGTGTGTTTATTTGTGAAGAAGATTCTACCAAATTTAATGCATTGGATTGGCGGAAGTCAAACAATCTAAAGTTTAGAGTGTTATCAAAGACGGCATGTGAAATCTTATCAATTCCAATTACTACGGTTGCTTCAGAGTCAACATTTAGTGCTGGTGGTAGAGTTATTGACACATATCGGGCATCTCTAGGGACAAATACTGTTCAGATGCTACTTTGTGGAAGTGATTGGTTGCGTAACTTATACAATCTGAAAAGGAAAGTAAAAGTAAGTATTTTCAATTCTTATATTTAATATATCTCATTTTATCTTCAATAATAATATTTAATATAACAATATATACATATGTATCATTTAATATAGTGTACTGAAGATGTGAAGACTATATCACTAGAATGACTTGGAGTTGAAGAAGCTTTTTTGGATGTTCCATGCAAAATCAGTTCCATTTTAATGTTTTTGGCTTGTAACTTGTAAGGACAACAAACAGTTTGTTTGTAATTTTTTTAATCTTGTTTTTTGTTATTTTTATAGTTATGTTGTTTATTTTAATGGTTAACAAACACGTTCGCGAACGTGTTTGTTAAGGTTAACGAACGTGTTCGCGAACGTGTTCGTTAACAAATATGTTCGCGAACGTGTTCATTAACAAATATGTTCGCGAACGTGTTCGTTAACCTTAACGAACATGTTGGTACAAAAATTATTGTGTTTATGTAATTGGCATATATTGATCCATGAAAGGAAGAAATATTTTGATGTAATTAACATGCATGCATACATGTGTGGCACAAAAGAAAAGAAGAAGAAATATACATGCAATGATGGATATGTGGCACAAAATGAAATGAAATAGGAAAATGCAATGCATGGATATGAAAATGAGTGGAGCATATGAAGAATGGTTGATGAATCTGGCAAGTGGCAATCAAAGTTTATTCCTAAAAATTTGTGTGAACCAGATTATTTCCCTCTCCCACATTCATGCAAAGTGTCTGAACATGGGATGGAAATTCCTAAAAACAAGGTTCTAAAAATACTATAAAAGGGGAGCCTTGTAATGAGATCAAAGTGAAGTTTCAGGGAGTAACAATTCAAGAGTCAGTGACTACACAAAAGAAACTTCAAATGTTCGGGTATTCTGCATTACATACTTACAGAACATGTTCACGAACGTGTTCGCGAACATTAACGAACACTAACAAACGATTAACAAACGATCTCGAACAGCATTTTCAAAATCCTTAACAAACGATCCCGAACACGAACACTATAAAATTCTTAACAAACGAACACGAGCAACCCCTGTTCGTTTTTGTTCGGTTCGTTAACAGCCCTAACCATCGTAACCTAGATAAGCCAAGGGATAACACATCGTCGTGCCCAACATGTATATATAAAATTTTTTCTTTGCTAACATAATCATTCAGCGCCCATCGTCACCCAGGCCAAGTCATAGCATATCATCGTTCCTAACGTAGACACCATCGCCACCCATTTAGTCCAAGGCATAGCACACTGTCGTCACCAATGTATGCACCATTGTCACCTAGATAAGGGCAAGGGATAACACATTGTCATGCCCAACATGTATATATATGTATATGTATATATGTATATATATATATATATGTGTATATATATATATATATGTGTGTGTGTGTGTGTGTGTGTGTGTGTGTGTGTATGTATGTATATGTGTGTGTGTGTATATGTATATATATATATATATATATATATATGTGTGTGTGTGTGTGTGTGTGTGTGTGTGTGTGTGTGTATTGAAGTGGAACCAGATGGCATAGTGAGCCCGAAATCCCTTCAGAGTGATGGGCACTACCCCTCCTCGCAACCCTTGTTGTTGGAAGAACCATATGTGGATAAAGTCCACCACCCTCCATCTTTGATCTCGACCTGCTCTGTCACCTCTCGTGTTGCGCATTCCACTATAAAGTAAGCAAGACATTGGCCCTTGATGGTTGGTTGCGACTTGAATTCGATGTCAAACTGGATGAAGTGTTTGTATTTCTAAAAAAACTTCCTAGTGGCTGGTGCAAGAGCATCTGGATAGGATGGGCCTAAAAATAGTGCGTTAATCTCATTAATGATGTAACCACCACAAATATACTATTTTCCACCACGCTGTACTAGAGCTCAGCCTCATGCAAGGCTTTGCTCACATGGTAGATAAGACGTTGGGTCCGTCCTTTTTCCTTGACCAGCACGGAGTTGATCGCACCTTGCGACACACCCTAATACGAAGTAAGGTATCGCCCGCCTTAGGCTTTGCCAACAAGGGCGGAGATAATGAATACTTCTTCAGTTTCTCAAACGCGACTTAGCAATTTGGGATCCATTCGAACCCCTTGTTTTTCTTTAAGGTTTGGAATAAGGAGATGGAACACTCATCTGATTTAGACAAGAATCGGCCTATAGCAGCCAGTCGACTATTGAGCCTTTGAACTTCCCTGATGGACTGCAGGGTTCCATGTCAAGGACATCCTTTACTTTCTATGAGTTTGGCTACAAAAGTTTGGGCGGGAAACTGAAATAGGAGGATTTTACTTTTATATATAGTAAGTATAGATTAAGCTAATAATTATATAAATTTTAGTATAATTATAATTAATCATGAGCCATTGGAGTGTTTCTATGATTATAATTAATTTTTTTTTATTATACGCACACACTTAAGGTATAATACTATGAGAACAAAAAAATTTATAATTCATATTCTTCTCTGTGTGTGTGTGTGTGTGTGTGTGTGTGTGTGTGTGTG
>CP025647.1:23840801-23916700 GCA_003576665.1 Ipomoea trifida | reverse complement strand
GTGTGTGTGTGTGCGCGCGCGCGTGTGCGCGCGTGTGTGTGTGTGTGTAATACTTAAAATATAAAAGTTTAATTTTACAATATTAGTATAATTACTTAATAATAATTATGGTAATTAAGGAATTAATTACACATATATTAGTATAATTAACTAATAATTACACACAAATGGATGGTTCAGATGAATTATTTAATCAAATAGATGGTTAAGATAATTCAGATTAATATTATTAATAGAGATTACCTCCACTCTTATTAAATTAAATAAATTAGTAGCTACAACAAAAAATGATACATATGTATTTCTTTAATTTAGAATTATGTGTCTACAATACCTTTATTTGAAAAATTATTCATTATCAAAAAAATTAAATTAAATAAGAGAAATAATTTCATTAGTTATATTGTCTTTATTTTCTCATGCAAAGATTCTTTACATTCAAATTTATCAATTGATATTCATTACATTGTCCATTATCTTATTTTTACAATATCTTGTAATTAAATATCAAAGTTATATTACAAAATAATTTTATATATTTATTTACCAAGTATTTTATTAATACTAAGAAAAAAAATTTTAAAATAATTTGAAGCTAATTATATTAAATACTTGGGGATTGGTTGACAAAGAGAGTACTCAAATAATAACCCAACAAATTGAAGTGGAATCACTCTATTTTACTTTTATTGAATTAAATAAATTAGTAGTTACACCAAAACATGATACATATGTATTTCTTTGATACCATGAAAAAAATAAAAAAGAATAGTTTAAAACCAATCATATTAATTACTTGGGGGATTTGTTGACAATGAAAGTACTCAAATAAACCATTACCCAGCAAATTGAAGCGAGAAACTACCTTTTAATATCTTTGGAATACATAATATTTTAAATTTTTAAATTTTTATTAATTTATTTAATCTTTTTTCTTAAACTGGGGATTTCTTTATCCACAATAAGTCATTCAACAATAATGGTCGAACCAAATGAACCCCAAGCAGAACACCTAAAGGAAAGTCCATAGCTCCTATATCATAATCTCATTGCATGACGTTGTCATCTATGCTACCAACAATATCCGAATTGCAAATAACACACTATCAACAAAAAGGAAGAGAACAAATAGTAATGATGAAGACAATGACAATGTTATTCAAAAGAGAATTAAGAACCACCTAGAAAAATTCAAATTAAAAGTAGTATTTATTTAGACTATCATTTTTAGACAAAATATTTAGACTATCGATTTTACAAGGTTACAAACATTTATTTTAGTAATAATTATAATGAATTTTCTATATTATCTTGGATTCATATACTTTGAGTTAGATATTTAAATAAAAAAATTCGACATTCAATTACCCATGTATAAACTTCTCCTATATAATCTTACATTGATATACTTTCAAATATTTGTTTAAATATAAACATTGGGCATTAACCCATTTGCGCAATGCGCGTATAAAACTAGTATTAGTATTGGTATAATAGCCTAATAATTATTATGTTAATTAAACTAAATATGGGTTGTTGGATCTATTTTTATAATAATTACAATTAAATTATTTCTCATTTTTCCATATTTATTTTAGTAGTAATATAATTACATAAATAATATTACATATCAATTTTTCTAAGATAAATGTGGACAAACGAGTAATATATTATTCTATTAATTAAGTAATACGGAGTATTTTTTTAACTAATTTTATAATAAAAAAATATACACTTTCAAATATTAGAATTCTTTATAATTTTATCTTTAATTTTATTATCTAAATATATAATAAAAAAAATTTATTCGTGCATCGCACGGCTAATTTACTACGTTATATTTATTGTTTGTGAGATTATGGCGTTTTAGAATATTTGGAGTGGCTAATGTATAACCTAATATAATGAATCAAAAAAAAAAAATTTTTGAAAGAAATATAATGAATCAAATTTAAATGGGTCACACTTGTGTGAAACCGTCTCACGGATCCTTATTCGTGAGACGGGTCGGGTCGGATCAAAGCACCATGCAAATATCATACTTATATGTGTAAATCTCATACTTAAATGCTCAAATATAACACTAATCAAAAATACAATTTTTGTTACTTATAAGAGAAAAAGTAATACATTTTTCATAATAAGTAATGTTGACAAGTGCCTCTCACTTATAAGGGCAAATATAATATTTTTGAGGAAAAATGTAATACTTTTAAATCGAAATGTAAAAGTATTGTTTTTTCCCTTAGAAGTATTACATTTACCCTAATAAGTAACAAAAATTTTATTCCTAATTAGTATTACATTTGAGCATATAAGTATGGCATTTGTGCATATAAGTGTTACATTTGCATATTGGTCCGACTCGACCCGACCCATCTCATGGTGAGACGGTCTCATACAAGTTTTTGCCAATTTAAATAGCCAAAGTTACAACACTTAGGCGGTTGTGCCAGTTCACAATGATTTAGTCTTGGTCATAAAAAAACCTCTATTGAGTAAAATGTTTGGGACAAGACGCCACAAGTTAGGGTCCTGGCTCTATGCCAGGCCAACGTAAGGCTAACCTTATCCCTGCAACGTTCTCTCACTTTCAAAAATGGGTCCCACCTCCACATCATCCCATTTACAAATCATTTATTATTCACACTACATCCCTGCAAGTCCATTCAACTTTTAAAAGTGGGACCCAATTTCACATCACTATAAAAAATTAATATATTTTTCTCAATAAATATTATTTTCTCTTCAACATTATTAATTTACATCGATATATAAAAATAATAAAAATGAAAACCCGGAAACATAATTTTGTATATAAAGTACTTTTAAATATTAAAAATAACAATACTAAAACTCTAAGACTGTAATTTTTAAAAACCAATTTATAAAATTACTTGTACTATGTATATAATCGAATGTAAATTATACTACAAATTTTTTTTATATAAAATATTAACAAAACAAAACAAAAAGAAACAAAAATCACGTAACACACAAACACTAAGTATATACATATACACACAAAACATTATGGATTATCAAATCAAAACAAAAAGAAAAAAAAAAAAAGAAAACAAAATACGTAACTGTAAGTATGTAATGCAGAATTCCAATGAATATACGCTATATTTAACTAGGGAATTAGATAAGAGACAATTACTCCTGATAATATTCCTAATAGATATAATGTAAAAATATGAATGCACCAAATAAGTACACTAATCATTTAATAACGCAGTTCGGAGAACACTCCTAATCTGCAGGGCCACGCCCAAAATTTTCCATTAGATCAACCCGCTGGTTTTTACAAGTACAAGGTTCAACCGATTTACAAAACTATGCCTACCACCTATTTTAACGCCAACCTTATACAATAACTCAGTAAGAAAATTTTAAATACAATTTGAGCTAATCTATCAATTACACAAATTGTATGCCAACCTGGATTTTGACACAAGGTGTACTAGTACTGCGCAGAGCTGCTTCTCCAAGTTTAGTACTCGTTTCTAGTCCCGAACATTTGAAGTTTCTTTTGTGTAGTCAATGACTCTTGAATTGTTACTCCTTGAAACTTCACTTTGATCGTATTACAAGACTCCCCTTTTATAGTGTTTGTAGAGCCTTGTTTTTAGGAAGTCCATCCCATGTTCAGACACTTTGCATGAATATGGGAGAGAGAAATAATCTGGTTCACACAAAGTTTTTAAGAATAATTCTTTGATTGCCACTTGCCAGACTCCTCACACACTCTTCATCTGCTCCACACATTCACATACGCATGCATTGCATTTTCCCATTTCATTGCATTTTGTGCCACATACACATCCTTGCATTTGTATTTCTTCTTCTTTTCTTTTGTGCCAAACACGTATGCATGCATGTTAATTACATCAAAAACTTATTTCTTCCTTTCATGGATCAATATATGACAAGTACATAAAATCAATAATTTTTGTACCAACAGTAACCTTAAAAAAAAAAAAAAAAAAAAAAAACCAGTCACGTCAGGGCAGTGGCAGAAAAGCTGCCATTAGCAAGCTTGCTACAACAGCAAGCTTGCTAATCTAGGTGGCAAATTACATTATATATATATATATATATTTGGACACCTCTCCCAGCAAGTGGTTCACTTGCTGAGATGAGGCCAGCCTAAGGCACCTATGATAGTCATAAATATTTGTGGGACCAAAATTTTTCATATTAACACTCAATATACATTTACCTTCGCACCATCATCCATATTTTATTTTGTATCATACATATATAAGTATATAAAAGCAAATATATAGAGAGAGAAATGGCGGGTAGCTCTCCTTCCCCATTGGACAACATGATTATTATTAGTATTTTTTAAAGACCTAACATAAAGGAGGTAACATTGCAACTCCAAATTGTTAGGTATCCCCATTAATGGATTTTTTAAATTTTTTATTTTCTATTTTTTTGCATAAAAAAAATTTAGATAGGATTTTTGCGCTGATAGGGGTGAGGTTTTTGTGAAATTGTTTTTACTGCAAATCAAAATTTTTGTGGGCATAATTCACGTATTTCACACACTGCTGCGCCCAACATGGGACATAATATAGGCCTTTTTTTCTTTTCTTTTTTTTTTAAAAAAAAAAAGTTCATCAGAAATTTTTATTTTTTCCTCATTTTCTCTCTCTCCTCTCTCTTAGTTGGGTGATAAAAACTCAAAAAAAAAAAAAAAAAAAAAAACCATCACTATTAAACTTGCACTTCTTGTCACAAAGGAGAGAGAATGTAAGGGGAGAGAAAGGTTGAGGTGGAGATCTAATATCCAAGGATATTGAGTATGCTCTAAACCTCCTGTCGTTCCTCTTTTGGATCAAAATTCAAGATAAACCTTGGACCACTTGTGTAACTATCTCATCACTATGTTTTTCTTTTATTTGTACAAGTGTATGTATGTTTGATCAAAACAAATCCACACTAAAATCTTCCTAATAAGGTTTGAACTTATAACTAAGAGTTAATTAATCGGCTCAAAACAAAAAAGGCTAAGATTCGAGCTCGTGACCTTGTGATTACAAGTTTGTATTTTTAGCCCTCTTGGCCACTAAACTTATAACTAAGAGTTAATTGATCGGCTCAAAACAAAAAAGGCTAAGATTCGAGCTCGTGACCTTGTGATTACAAGTTTGTATTTTTAGCCCTCTTGGCATCTTAGTGGCTAGTGCTATACTATTTCTATTGGAACTGTTCCTTTAAAAACATCCCAGGCCTACTTTCTTTTTGCTACATGGAAAACATGTATCCCTTAACAAATAGGCTAACCTCTTTTTCAAGGTTTCAACTATGTAAACATTTAATGAATATCACTAGGGAAAAAAAAAATTGTACAGTAGCAGATATTAATTAATTAAGAAAAGGAAAGCTAAGCTGATTACAATTATGATGGAGGAGAATCTGAGGCATGGGTGGATGAACTATGATGTTATGAACAAGGGGGGTTGTTTGTGTTCTGGGATTTCATTGAACTCTTGCACATCCAATATCTCCACCCTGCGGTTAGTCCTTTTCCTTATCTGGATTGCTACATCTTGTGGCACAAATCTTCCACACACACTCACTCTGCTATGCTTCTGCTCTATCAAATGCTTCTCCAACTCTTTTTGTTTTTCATCAACAAAAACACAGCTTGTTAGCAGAAGAACAAATCAAAAAGACACCTGGGATATGATATGATATGAAGGAATATATATATATATATATATATATATATATATATATATATATATATATATATATATATATATTCAGGATCATATCAGTACACTTCCTTAGGTGAGAACGTTCGAACAAGCATGAGTGCATACAATCTACTCCCAGACATGTCTGGACGACGGTGGAAACCCTAGAATAGATTGTGTGCATTTATGCTTGTTCGCACGTTATCACCTAAGGAAGTGTTCCCATTTGAACACAAGTCTATATACATATTTACCTGGAATACTGAGAAGTGCCTTTCTAACTTTCATCAGACAGCCATTGCAATCAATCTTGATCCTCATCACCATGCAACAGAATATCTGCTTACATCACCGTTAAACATAGTTCTCCTTTCTTGGGATTTAAGATATATAATTTGTGTAATTTGATTGAAAAAAAAAAAAGAAAAAAAGAGAGAAAGTATTTTACCTTCTCTGTCATGGTCAGTCATGAAGGTGGAAGAGGCAATCCAAAATGAATGATTAGTTTGAAATAAGGGAGAGGATGAAGGTAGAGGGGATGATCTTAAAGGGGATGGTTGAAATGTTGAGAATAAGGAATTAAGGATGAAGACTGAAGAGAGATTCTTAAGCATTTGTTTTATTTAAAATAAATATGCTATGCTGAAATTGGAATATTGCATCTGCAGTCTATGTTGATTGTGGAATCTGATTCATTCTCAGCTAATTGGAGAAGGGGATGAAAACTTATGCACACGTGGCCATCCTATTATTCTTCAATTCTTGTTTTTTTTTTATCCAAGATTATTTATATATCATGAACATGTGCAGTGTAGGGAAGAAAGCATAACTCTTTTAGTACCAGAAAGCATCAAGTTCCCAAAAGAAAAAAGGGCATCACTACTTTTTGGTGTCTGATATTTGTAGTTATGCAGATTTGTCGCCTGGGAAATTTAAGCTTGTTTTCTAAGCAGTTTCCCCATCCTTTCTCACTTTCCAGTGTTATATTGGAACATCCTTCATTTATATCTCAAGTTCAACACTATCTAAATGGAAACACTCACCATTAATGGTTCCAAGCATACTACTTATTTCTCCTTTTGGCAATTGGAGTTATAGAAATTGTGTTTTTTTAAAATAAAAAATAAAAACATTCAAGAAGATATAATCAAGAGTAATACTACTTACCAATGTCCCCGCAACCTAATCCTTCACCTGGCGTTAAGATGAATTTACTCATCCAGATTAGGCATAAAGAGATCTATCAGTTCGAGTTGTAGATGTATTCCTCAATGGATACACTGTTTGAACCTAATCAAAGGCATAGTAAACCACACATCCGAGGTTCAAAGGTATAGTAGAACAAAATATGCACTATACCACAATGGTCACAACCTGTTGGAGGTTTTCATTAGTTTTCAAAAAAGAGCAATACAGATTTAATCTCCCTTAATACTCTCTTCCTATGGTAGACCTTGCCCCAAAATGCATCACAATATCTCTACTTAACTTTCTCATCCACCTTCTGCATATCATCATCACACAAACAGCGGGAGACTTACCATCAGACCCCATTATAACTGAATGAAGGTCATACCTGCAGCCATTAGCCTATGGACCATTTATGCAGGGCACGGTGGCACGGTGGGGGCATTAGACTCCAGTTTGCCAAGCTATCTATTATAATTCAGCTTAGTTAATTTAGGCCCAAAATTGTTACCCAATGCCTCAGAATTCAACTGCCTATATGTCATTATCCCTTCAAGTATTTATATGAAAAGAATAGAAGAATCATATTAATGCAGAACACCACAACATCTGGTAACTGTGTTTGATCACATAAATAAATTCCGTTGACAGATGCTCATTGATGGCTAGAATGAAGCCTCTGCAGTATCTCAGGGATGTTTAGCTCCAAACCTTCCAATAAATACATATCATTTTATTTAATTATTTTTAAAAGAGAATGTATAGATCTTACAATCAAGAGTAATGCCTATTCACCCCTCCAAAATTTGTCCTCATAATTTTCCCTCATTGCATAGCACTATTTGACTCGATACTTTTCATGAACACCCAATGATTATAAGTCACATTAGGAGGGAATTTAGGATGGGAAACTTTAAGATGGGTAAAATGCATTTTCCTATAATCAATACAAAGGTTTTGCCCTTACCATTTTTCTACATTTCAGCACAGACTATATACTAAAGCACACAATGGTACTTTGATTCCTCATTGAAAAGATGCTTTCAAGTTTAATTTCCATGAATATTTGGACATCATTTATGACTACCTGGACATAAACAAGCACTAATTTGTTCTACACAAACATAAATAAATGCCAATAAACTGCCATAAATCAAAGACATTAAACATAACATAAGCTAACAAAGTTGGCACTAAAAAAAACATACTGGAAACATTTACTGTGATGCAAAAATGAGAGTTCAGCTCATGGAAATCTTATATAATGTAAGGCACCTTTGCAACATTGAGAACAATAATACTAGCAGTAGCATGTGGTGATGAATACTAAAAAGAAAAATAGATTCTTTTGAGGTAAACCATTCAATTAAGACACTTACAAGTTACAAATGTTTGTTTTCTATGGATCCAACATTTTCTATACCAAATGTCAATTATAAAACCTCTAACTATCCAATAAACTAAAAAATAAGTTATGCTCTCTGCATACAACCACCATATTTCCAATGTGCAAGTACAGTGCAGTACTGCACTTGAAGAAAAAAAAAAATTATGAAATTAATTCATAAAAAGACATCAAATCTAAGTGATCCTTAATATACTCAGTAGTTTGCTAAGGAATTTGGATTTGTCTGAAATAATGATTAAAGTAACTTATCCTTACAGTTTTAATTAACCAATCCATCTTGAAACTTTAATGGAGAAAATACCATTCAAAAGGATTTAATTGGTATTTGATGCTCACATGATGCAGACTGAGTCTCTGCACCATGAGTGTAGCCCCACCAAATTGCCTTCTAAAGCATGTAGTAATTACAAGCTGATTGCTCATTCCTCTACTTGAAAGGAATTTGACACTGTATCTGGAACACATAAATAGCATAATTTAAGTACTATAGCAAAACTAAGAAGATGAATGAGATTAGAATCAGAGGTCCAAAGCCATAAATCATTTGTGTATCCTTTACCTCAACATGTATAATATAAATAACAGCCAATAAGCTGTTACATAATGATGATTATGTAGTGTTGCTGTGGAATCACCCCCTCGTATCTGTCATTGGTAGACATTTTTTCTATCTCTTCTTCAAGGAATATTGACTTCTACCCAAAAGAAACTGAAGAATCTTTTACAGCAATTTATCATAGAGACCTCCTATTTGAAATCAACGATAATGACTATTACAGTATTACCACATATCCACTTTGTTCTAGCTGATCCAAATGTAGCAGGTAGTGAACAGGCTAATGCTACCAGTTTTGCAACAGAACTTGATTATCAATTGATGACTGAATGAGCCACATCCTTCATTGAAACCAAGATATTCTCTGTCTGCAATGTGTATCAATTGTCACTATAGTTTCAGTCTTCGAAATGAGAAATTTGTTCCTTTTTGAGTTCTACACAATCAATGCCTAATAAGCTTCTTCACTAAATGTTGAGTCCTCATTAGCAACATAAGAAGCATCTTTTATTTGCCTAGTCAGTCCTCCCAACAAAGAATAAATTTCACACCTTTGACTGTTTGAGGTGTCTGCAACCATAAAGGAGGAAAATCCAGCTCCCATATCAATCCAAGCACATCCTGGATCCTTCCTCACACCTGAGTCCCTCATTAAGGTCCTCACTTTAGCTAGTTTGTTCCAACAACCAGCAGCAGCATACATGTTTGCTATCAAAACATAGTATCCTGAATTATCTGGCCTCATTTCCAGCAGTTTCTCAGCTGCCCATTCCCCTATCTCGGTATTTCCATGGATTCTACATGCCCCAATCAATGTTGCCCACATTGCAGCTGTTGGCTCAAACGGCATCTTCTTGAGAACTTGTACAGCCTTTTTTAGTAAACCTGACCTCCCAAAGAGATCAGCCATACAGGAAAAATGCTCCAGTTGAGGACTTATACCATAAACACTTTGCATCTGTTCATATAGCTTCTCTCCCTGCATTACAAGACCTGAATGACTACAGGCTGACAAAACAGCAACCATGGTGACATGATCTGGTTTTAACTGGGACCTAATCATGTCCTCAAAAAGTTTAATTGCAGCTTTTCCTTCTCCTTGTATACCATATCCAGCTATTAATGAAGTGTATGTCACTGTATCTTTCTTCCTCATGGAATCAAATAGTTTCTTGGCTACAGAAACTTTTCCTGATCTTGCATACATATCCAGAAGAGCATTCCACAATAACAATTGTTCCTCAAAACCTTCATGCCTTGTAATGTAGCAGTGAAACTCTCTGCCATGTTGCAGATTTGCAACCCGAGCACACAGGGGAAGTATGCTTGCTATTGTCACAAAATTTGGGTCAAAGCCAGAAAACAACATTTCTCTGAAAAGGAATGATGTTTCTTCATATTTATCCCAATGTGAAAAACCAGATATGATTGAGTTCCAGGAAACTATAGTTTTTGTCTCTTTCAACTGAAAGAGAATATATGCCTGTTTTAGACCTTTGCATCTGGCATACATAGTGATTAGAGCATTTGTTACATTATCAAAATTCTCAAAATAATTTCGAATGGCCAAACAGTGAATTTCTTTCCCCAGCCTTAACAAACCAGTCTGAGAACATGCTCCTAAACCTATAAGAACAGCCACAGGATCCAACTGAAATCCATAATTTCTCATCCGAGAGAGCAATTCAAAAGTCCCAGTAAAGTTACCCGTTTTTGAGCAACCACCAGCTACAGTATTCCAAGTGATAATATTTAATTCAATACCATTAGCCATCATGTTTTCAAAAAGATCTATGGCTTTACTCCATATACCATTAGAGGCATATCCAGAAATGATTGAGTTCCAAGAAACTGCATCCTTAACTGGCATTTGTTCAAAGATATCATGAGCAACATCCAGTTCCCCGCACTTAGCATACATCGACACTAAAGCATTCTGAACAAATAAGTTTTTCTCTGGTGAACTAGCATCTATAGACTTGTGAACCTCCCTTCCAAAATCAAGATTTACCTGTTCACCACAAGCCTTGAGAACAGATGGATAAGTGAAATTATCAGGCCAGATTCCCTTACTTACCATTTGCTTATAGGCGGATAGAGCTTCCTCATAGTGTCTATTTTTCACATAAGAAGAAATAAGGAGATTCCAGGGCAAAGGATGCAAAATGTTTGAAGTTTCAGTCACCTTGTGAGCATCAAAAAGTAAATCAAATGTTGTGTAGAAGGTGACTATTTTAGGAACCAACATCCGATGGCGTGCAAGGCCAGAAGTAATGATGTAGGCATGGAGTTGTTTACCCTCACTAAATGACTTGAGGTTAGTACAACATAACAAGAGAGATGATAAGGACTGTAGCACTGTGTCACATGGGGATTGTAAGGGTACATGCAACTGAATAAGACCAAAAGTTCTAACCGCTTTTGCTAAATGGCCTTGACTGACAAAATTTTTCAAGGTCAATAGAAGGCAATCCACCATAGATTCATCATAGGGCATATGAGTCCCTACGATAAGTTCATGAGAACTAGAAATAAGGGACTGAATATTGTTTTGAATGTCTGATACTTTAACACTTTGTTTCCACTTCTTGGGTATGAATTTTTCAACTTGTAACAGAGAAAAGTTTTTGGGTAGCAAATATTTAACTGCAAAGGGCATAAAATGTAGATGATGAGGCTACCAGAACAATTAAAGGGTGCTGACTGCATGACTGCACCCACATTCGCAACATCCCGAACAAATAACACTTACAACAGTTCAATCCCTTTTCCAACTGCACCCTGCAGCACATTGACAATGCAACCAGAAAAGGAAAAGGTAAGACCCAACAAATTATATATTAAATCAAAAACAAAAAAAAATAATAATAATTAATCAAATTTTTTTTAAAAAATCATTAAGATCCAGCCTGATTTGGATTTGTTTCCCCCATGTTGGTTTGTTCCTTTCTTGGCAACATGTTAGAAAAAAAAAAAAAAAAAAGATTTGCATTTTACACTTTGAAAAAAATTCATAGAAAAAAAAGAAGAAGAAGAAATACAGGAATATACTTATATTCAGTTGTGTCCTCCAATAAAACCAAGGCATACTCATCAATCTCACGGCTCCCGCACATCGATCCTTATCAGTATTATTGAACTACTATTTAGTTTCAAAATGAATTCCATAAAAAAATCTTTAAAACTTCTGCTAGAACCTAAACTTTAATTGATATAATTAAAAAAAAAAAACACTATTGGGCAAAACCGAGCACAGCTATGGAGGATTATGACTCTAGAATGTTATTTCAAAATTTAAACTTGCTTCAGGAATCAAATACGAATTATTGAGGCTCTCCATAATCATTATGTTCATACCAAAGTCCATTTTGAGAAATAAATTAAAGAGCTAGACTTTCAACATCAAAACAAAAATCCAATTTACCTTGGCGGTTGGGCGTTTCCATGGAAGTCGCAGAGAACAGTCCGGCCCCGCTGGCCCACCCCGCCAGTGTAATAGGCGCCGCCGGTGGGGAGCAAACTAAGGAAAGAGGGAAAACGAAAACAAAAGGGAGGTGGGAGTTGTTTTGAGGCCATTGAGGGTTTTAGGGGTTTTGACTATAAAATCATTTGGTTGACTTGCAAGGGAGGAAAATGAACAGTTGTGAATTTTGCCATTCAATTAACTATAATTCACCGTGCGATGCACGGACTAAGTACTAGTAATGCTGTTGATAGAGAATAGAATCGGGGTATATCGTCTTACGATTACTATATATATGCCTAACGTATTGTACGGTTATTAGCCCTATAAAAAGAACTTTACTATTTTAGTCCTTCATGATAAGGGCTTTTTTCCTCTCTTCACTCTCTCGCTAAACAACACCCAAGAGACCATGCTCCCAGCTCTCTCTAGTCTATGCTTTATTGAAGAGTAATAAAGATAAGAGATTTGTTTGCCTAAATTCTCCTATTTACTTCATACTTTACATATGTTGTTATACACTTGAATGTATGGATGAATTTAGTTATATCAATTGTTTTAAAACTTCGGAGGGTAATTAAAATATTTTTAATTAAAAATTGAAAAATTGAAAAGAATTATATTAATATAAGTTGTATAATTGAATTAATAAAAATTAGAGATCTACATGCAAGAAAATTAATAAACAATTACCCATTTTGTTCAAATTGAAATGCAAATAATTAAAAAGTTACAAATTATTGAAAATCTCATGGTACGCAACATTGGTTGTTGATGTACAAATTGAACTTGATTTAGTTACAATTAATATTTTCAGACCATCTGGATTGTTAATTCGAGAAGCAGCAACATATAACTGACCATGTACAGACACCGGTTTCTTTAGTAGCAATCTCACATGCGATAGCACTTGACCTTGACTTTTATTAATGGTCATTGCATATGATAGCATCAATGGGAACTGTCTCCTTTGAAATTTGAATGGAAGCCTTGGATAAGATGGTGTCATAGACATGTGAGGAATCAAGACTTTTGTTCCTTCATTAGCACCATACATGATCTTTGCTTCAATAACTCGGTCTGCTAACTTGGTGATTACCAATCTAGTCTCATTGCATAGTCCAAGTGAATGGTCTATATTTCTTAACAACATGATCAGTGAACTAATTTTCAAAGTTAATGAATGATTTGGTATACCTAAAGCTCTAATGTCGTTAAAGAACTCTGGTGTGTGTACATCATCAAGTATTCCATTGTTTGAATCAGCTTTGCAAACTGTGTCGCAACTAAAGTATGTCCTACTTTCAGAAGTATGCAACGCACTCATAAATTCATTTACAGAGTTCACAACATCTAGCATTGGTGCTAGTATGGCACGACATTGAAGATAACTTGGGTCAAAATTCCCATTTAAAAACATAGGAAATGTATTTTTCACAATTGTAGCAATATGGTCACCAGTGGATGTTAGTAGCATATGACTTGGAATCTCAAGTTCCACATATCCATCATTCAATCCACCAATCTTGTCATCACCGATAGAAGCAATCCAATTAGAAAAATCCTCCAATGCTCTTATGTCAACTTCGGCTTCAACACTATTTAAACAGAGATTCTTGGTCAATCTCAACACTTTGCAATTGTTCCAAAGATAAGAAGAATTTATGGTTGATGCTACAATATCTTGCCTAGTACCTTTAGGGATCACTGGTAATATTTTATGGAAATCTCCACCTATAACAACTGTTTTGCTACCAAATGTTTTTGATCCACTGTAGGGATTTACAAAGCGCAATAAATCTCTCATGGTTCGATCAAGCGCTTCAAAGCAATGTTTGTGCATCATGGGAGCTTCATCCCAAATGATTAAACTGGTCTTGACAACCAATTCGGCTAGATGGCTTCCTTGTTTAATGTTACACGTAGAATCTTCATTTATTGATATTGGTATTGCGGATCTGGAGTGTGCAGTTTGTCCACTTGGTAATAGCAAATAAGATATACCACTCGATGTAACATTTAACACAATTTCACCTTTGGTTCGCAAGGTAACAACGCCCTCCATAAAAATCTTTTTCTAGTTCCACCATAACCGTAAACAAAGAATAAAGTCAATAAACAATTGTTCCCTGCTGACACGTCTTGTATAACTGTATCATAAACAACCCTTGGCTCATATGTTAATGTTGAACTAAGAGTCTTGGACTTTTGAAGTAATTGTTGACGATCATAGGATAACTTCTCAAAAAGCAATTTGTTATCAACCAATCTGGAATTATCCAAACTTGGAACTGGCATTGGATGGAAGTCTATTAAAGACTTGTTTTGTACATTCAAAATTTTCTCCAGCTCAATCAATGCGAAATTCTTCTTCTCTTCGTCTGTTAGCACCAAATCTGTCGAATTGAAAATAATTATAGTTCAAATTAATTAAAATATACATCTAGATTATAATTTAGCTTTGAAAACGAGATATGTTAATTAAAACCTTGTTGTTGTAATATTCTTCTTTGATTGTATTGGGCATCCTCAGACAAATGCTACCAAACCTCATTCCAAACATTTTCAGGCCTAATCATACAATTTGATGTTAATAAAATGACAAAGAACTTTCTAATTGAATGAGCAGTTGACCAATAGCTAGCCTCATTTATAGAATCAATGTACTCTTTATCATCATCTAATAAATCATGTGCATAACTTGCATCTTTAAAGGTCATGTACTCAATACTATTACATGTCCTAATGTCTTTAAAACTTGTAGGACCACGAACTATGTTCAACAGACACCTTAAATAATATATTTCACCACATGCTAGTGGAACATAGAAGATGCAATCAATTGAGAATCCCTTTTATTTTAGATGCCACTCACGAACATTTTTTTCCAAACAGATTTTGTTGGCATCTCAATGTAAGTTTGCAACCTTGCTTCTGAGTATTTTTGGTTTGCTATAAACCATCCATTAAACATGATTTGTCCAACTGTCTCCCTATTTAGAACACGATCAATACTATCATCATCTAGGAAAACAATTGATTGACAATCAGGCAGGTGAAAGCTTAGGGCCTGTTTACTAACAGAAAATTGTTTTATGTTTTCTGTTTTCCAATTTTTCAGTTTTCATTTTCTGTTTTCCATTCTCTGTTTTCTGTTTAGAAAACTTGTTTACTAACACTTATTTTTTCAAATTTATTTTTTTAGATTAACGTTATAAAATTCAAAATAAGTTTAATTTTGAGTGATTTTTAGACCTTCTATTTAAAATATTTTAAAATATATTTGATGATTTAAATAGAATAAATATATTTTTTACTTTTAAGTCCAATATATGTAAAAAGAAATTTTACATTTGATATCCGAGCCAAATTTATATCTGTATATAACATAAATAAAAATATATCTGAACCAATAACCTATTAAATTCACAAAAAATTTAGTTTAGATAATATTAATATTTTTTGAGCTAATATTTAAAATATGTTTGGATATATTCATTTGAATGACATGTATGTAATATATAATTTTTAATTTTGATAATGTGAATAATGTATTATTTTAAGCATCAAATAAGTTATGTTTAAATAAGTAACGTAAGTAGAAAGGATAGAAGATGATGATAAGTAAAAGAAGATGATAATAAATGTAATCATAGTACTGAATAAATATGCAAGTAAATAATGATGAGAATGGTTATAGTGACATATAATCTAATAGATGATAGCTGATTCTATTTTCCATTTAGAAAAAAGTTTTTTATAGTGTGAAAACTGAAAAATTATTTCCTGTTTTCAAAATGGAAAACTGTGCTAGTAAACATGTTTTTTGTTTTCTGTTTTCCAGTTTTATAAATTTCCAAAAAATTGAAGAAAATTTCTAGTTAGTAAACGAGCCCTTAATCTCTCAACTGGCGGAGTTCTGTACTGCACTTCAAAGCTGAATAAGCGCCATGTAGCCTCACAGGCAGAGACGATGTACCGGCAATCATAATACATGTTTATCTCATCTACAACTTCATTACCGTTATCATCTTGTGTGGTCTTGTAAAATTCAGCCGTTATACGGTCATTACCTTTGTTCACATACTTGAAAAGGTATTTGATTGACCGTGATTGGTTACACCATTCTACATTTATGTGCTACAATTTTTTATTTTTTTACTAAGCAACAAATGTAATCAAACTAGAACTTTTGAGATGCGAAATAACTTGAGATTTTTAGTATGTAAAAATTCTTTTGTATGTAGTAGTTTAGTCAAATATTCTTTTGGTGAATTTCTCATAAAAGCAACATGAGAAATTTGACATCATTTTGTATCTCAAAAGTTTTAATTTGATTACATTTGTTGCTTAGTAAAAAAATCAAAACTTGTAGTGTGTTTCATACCCCTAAATATAATGATCATGTGTTTCTTTGTTTGTGCTAAGTCTTAATTCTGTTATACGAGAATCAAGTTCCTAACAAGTTATTTAAAAGTTATTGAAATGCTTTTAAAATTGAAGAATCTTAAAAATAATTAGGCTAAGAAGTGAAAAATAATGTTGTAAAAGTGGTTTTAATATAAGAAGAAGAAGAATAAAATGTGAATTTCCTATTTTACCCATCAAATTTTAAATATTTTTTAATTTTTTCGTCAAATATAACGGTTAAGGACTAAACTCGCTACTTCGTAAATAACTGAGGGACTAAACTCGAATACGACCATAACTCAGGGACTGAGTCGGCACTACCCCTATAACTCAGTCACTCCATGGACTAAAGATGCCATTTTCCCTTAATAATATTATAAATTATGTCATTTAATAATTAAAGAGCACGCAAGGTGAAGATACATAACTTTTATATTTGAATTAACAATATTATAAGTTATTTTATTAAATTATTAATTAAAGAAAGCAGAATATTTTGCTGATAATACAAGAATGCATACGCCACAAATATAAAAGAATACATATTACTTTCTATATTTCTGCGCCACAAATAATACATACTCTATATACTGAAAACGGTAAAGCCAATATTTCTTTCTATATTTTTGCCGACTGCCGACTTTTCCTTTCTCGATTGTCCACTCCATTGATTTCATCCCCAAAGTCAGCTACGTCTCTATTCCCAATAGTAATTTGTTGGTTGGGATTTCCCTTGATAAATAAGTAAATAACTCATGTTTGGGACAAACGTTTTATATCTACTATATTTTTGTTGGACATCTCCTCATCTTGAATCCTAATTATTATTATGTATTATATATAATAATTATTTTAGGGACTATGATGTCCAAGCAAAAATAGTTAATTAATATATATATGTATTAGATTTTTTTTTCCTCTTCCATCCCCTCTTTTTTAGTCACATCTGCAAAAATTTTAAAAAATTCGAACTATTGGAGATGCCCTAACACTATATTATACAAATTCTCCATTTTTAGTTTAATTCCCAATGTAATCTTAAGTTATAAATTAAAGGCTAGTGGGCATTATAGTCTGTAATTTGTATGGGCATGAACAATCTATACTTTCTATACTATATATAAAAACAATATCCTCCTCTAAAGTTTTCCCGCCCAAACATAGGGGTATTTTAGTAGTATGATAATTATTACTAGTGTTTTACCCGTGCGCTGCACGGAAAAAATTTTGTTATTATGAATTTAAATAATAAAATTTAAAAATACAAATATATTAAAATGTACAATATAATAATATAGTTGAATTTTTGTATATTTGGTCAAGTATCTATTATCATAGCATACAAAATTAAAATTTCGTATGATTAATATAATCTCTAATCATATACATATTTATATAAATTTATAGAGAAAATTTTACATTATTAAATTGAATTATTCCTAATCTTATTTCGTATATATTATAATTCTAACAATATGAATAATAACTAAGAAATTATACTTAGAAATACAAAAATGTAAAATTTAAATTTTGTATATGTGATTATGTAATACAGTGTATATACAAATAATATTTTTTAATATGTATATATGTAAATTCTATAATATAATTTCTGTAATTATAAGTTATATTGATATATTATAATTAAAATAATTAAATTTATAAACTGAAAAATATAATTTTTATTTTGTATGATTAATATAATGCATAAGTATATCTATATATGCATTTTTAAAAATTTAAATATTTATGAATACACATTTTGTTAATTTTATAATTTTATTTTAATTATATTTTATATTTTATTGATTATAATTAAGAAAATTACATTTAAAAATTAAAAGAATTTAATTTTTAAATTTATATGGATTAATGTAGTCCCTAACTATATTATATATTTAGACAAATTTTCAAATATTTTTAAATTTTTAATTAAGAATATGAGTTTAGACATATTTTAAAATAATTTTTTAATAAATATTCATTGTAGTAATTAACGTGTATAATTATGGCAATAATCACAATTCTATAAAAAAAATGTGTATATATTTTTATATTGTAAAAAATACTATAAATATAATATGTCTACATAAATGGATAAAAAGAGAAATTGGTAATTTTTTTATTATATAGATATTGATAAATATTATATAATTTTTTTCTTGCATTAAAAACCATTTTTATTTTAAAATTTTACATTGATATATGAGTTTTGTATCAAAATCTACTTTGGTGATATTTTAAACTTTGAGTAACACTTGTGTGAGACCGTCTCACAGATCTCAATCCGTTTGACAGGTCAGGTCTTTGACCTTGTTAGTTAAAGATCCAACCCGTCTCACGGATTGAGACCATGAGACAGTCACACACAAGTTTTTTTCTTAAGCTTTTGTTTGTTATCATAAATAGTAATAGATGTATAGAAATCATTTAGTTTTGTTTCTAAATATTTTTCAACCCCTAAATGTAGCACAATCAAAACATCTCTAGATCATTATTTAAATAATAGGTCCACAAATGACTTTGTGGTTCAATATTTGTAGATCTATGATATGTTTTTAACTAATTTATTGAAAGTTTATTTCTTTTAGTTCTATTATCTCTTTTTCTTTTAGTTCTATAACCTATTGTTCTTGTCGAGCACCTTGTGCTCAGATGACATGTAGTGATTCTCTCGTATGTGACTTAGGAGGTCATTAGATTGAGCCTTGTATTCAAAAAAATAAATCTCGTATTCTTCTTCGTTTTAAATTGATAGATCTCGAGATGATGCATCATTCTTAAATATGTGAATTCCAATTAATTTAATAAAATTATATTTAAATGTGAGACATTTATCAAATAACATTATATTTTTTTCAAACTCCGCAAATGTAATTTAGTTCAATTAGTTCATTTTTATGTTAGTTTTTCTTCACTTATGTTATTAACGTAAATTAATTTGTTTTGAGCTCATAATATTTAAATAATAATTATTATTTTAGATTTGTAAATTTTTATAATTTATGGTATTTTATAAAATTTGTTCACAACATTTGTACTATAAAATTTTTAAATTAATGCAATAATACTTATATTTGTTATTAGTAGAGAGCTAAAATCATAATAATGATATATTATACCTTTCACATTTTTAAACTTTGAAAACCAACATCATTTATGTAGGAAGAAATTTATATATAATAGTAATAATATTGTAGTTATTTTTAAAAGTTAGATGAAGTAAACAAATTGACATGCAACAATTTTTTTATTTGGGTGAACTTTTGACATGCAACAATGATTATATATATATATATATATATATATATATATATATATATATATTATTATATAATACATATATATATTTTATAAAATTTATTCACAGCATTTGTACTACAAAACTTTTAAATTAATGCAATAATACTTATATTTGTTATTAGCAGAGAGCTAAAATCATAATAATGATATATTGTACCGTTCACGTTTTTAAACTTTGAAAACCAACATTATGTAGGAAGAAATTTATATATAGTAGTAATAATATTGTAGTTATTTTTAAAAGTTAGATGAAGTAAACAAATTGACATGCAACAAATTTTTTTTGGGTGAACTTTTGACATGCAACAATGATTATATATATATATATATATATATATATATATATATATATATATATATATATATATATATAATACGCAAGATTAAAATATTTTGAACAACAATTGAATTGCATGGTATAATAACTATACTTTTGTTTAATAATTATTATTTCCGTGTTACTATTTTGTTAATACATATACATAAATAAGGAATCTATACAGGAATGGAATTGAATAAAATATTTCAAATTAATTTCCGTGTAGAATAAGGAATGGAATCATATTTTGAATATTTTGTCAATTTTAGCCATAAATAAGGAATGATAAGGAAGGCTATAAATTCTGATAAGTAATTATTATATAATATTATGTTGACCGATTTCAAAATTTTTGGACTAAAATGAGCGGGAAAACTATTACTTCTGTTTTAATATATATATAGATATAGATAGATTACTATGATAGAATAATATTAATTATTGATTGTAATTATTATTATTATGATAGAGCTTAGCCAACATAGAGATTCCTTTCATTTGATTATAATTTATTATTTTTTTTTGAAGGTAAACGTAGCTATTCCATTAATTCATATCATAAAACGTTTACATCAATGATCAATAAAATGGTAAACCATTCCTTACAATCAGACATAGAAACAACTTTTCTAGCTATGCTATAGAAAACTTGAATCGCAGACTGTTTCATAATTATGAAGCTATGTTACTTCAGGGAGCTTAAAGCTTCATCAAAGATAATCTGGGTCTTCGTCATCATTCTTTTTTGCTCGTCCAGGATAAGATCAACACTTGTCGAAACCAAACTAAATGATTTATGCTAATGAAAATGAAAAGCTCGTGAAAGTAACGAGAGTAAAAATGCTCGTGAAACTAACGAGAGGAAAACACAATAATAGAGAAAATAAAAAGTAGGTAAAGTCAAAGTAGGGTTAGGAGTTCAAGACTACCAACACAAACTCCAATACCTACCTACTATTATTTTATTCAAAGGGAGAGAAAACGGGAGAAGAAGATCGGTGGCGGTGGTCGGAGGCGGACGGTGCTGCGACGGTGGTCGGGGAGGAAGAAGAGCGAGAGCAAACATAGAAGGTGACCAAAACCGCCGGCTCAAAGCTCCATTAGAGCTCCGGCCAGAGGCCGGCGGTGGAAGCCAGAGTTGAACAGCAGAGAAAGGCGTTTAGTTTTAGAGAGAAAAGGGAGGACGCATTAGGGTTTTCTCGATTATAATTTATTTTTGTTATTATTTAAAATAGTATCAATTAGCCATGCTCTTCCTTCTAATTTTTGTTTAGACTTTTCCTAATATAAATTTTAAGTAATCAATTTCAACACTAATACACAAATCTTATAATTTCAAATAAATGTACATTTTCAAATATTAGAATTGTTTATAATTTCATCATCAATATATATATATATATATATATAGTGTCATAATCAGGTGTGGCCGCCCCTTAACGTGCGGTCAGTGCAGCCTCACCACTATGTATACAAATATATACCACTTAATGTTAGAAAATGCACCGCACAAATATGCATCATTAGGTACGCATCACCAAAAAATACACCACTAGGCATGCAAATATACACCACACAGTGTTAGCAAATGCACCATTAGGGGCAGGGAAATTATGGTGCATTATTTTGGGTGTGTGGTGTGTTTTTTGGTATTTTTCTGTATTTTCATTATTGTGGTGTGTTTTCTAACATTGAGTGGTGTGAACCGCACCGATCGCACGGGAAGACGTGGCCACATTTGAACAGATTTCTATATAGTGGTGAGGCTGCAGTGACCGCACGTTAAGGGGCGGCCTATATATATATATATATAAAGTTTATTCGTGCATCGCACGGGTAATTTTCTATAAGTATATATACCACATGTGTATTTTATGTTTTATCAATGATTTTAGGATGTTTTTTTCATATAAAATATTATAAACCATTATAAATACTATTAAATATTAAACAAATCCAGTATGTTTGCTAATAAGGTAGATAGTGTATATATAGGGGTGAATAATAAAAATAAGAGCCACAAAATGGTCCTCACATTGAAAAAGAACTTTTAATCTATAAAATGGTTATATAAGTTAAATAAATCATATTATATAGCAAATTTTTTAAAATAAATGCAATTAAATGAGTCATATATTATTGATACTTTTGCATTAATCTTTATAATCAAATAAACATACATTGTCAAATATTATAATTATTTATATTTTCACCTAAAATTTGTATTATTTAAATATATAATATAAAAATTAATCCGTGCAGTGTAGTTTACTAGTTGAAATATAAAAAATTTTCATGACATATATGCATGCATGTATTCCATGAGTGAGATTGTTCCACCAATATACTAAACTTCATCCCTTAGCTTCCAAGATCAACAAATTATAATTAAAAGACTAGTTGGAAAATTAAGCATTTCTTAATAACAATATGAGAAAAATGCACTCAACTTGGAACATTGACGGCAGACTGAACTAGTGTCTGTGTATCAACCTTAAATCTCAAACCCAGTATCCACTTTCGAAGTGCTTACAATTTAACAAAATCACTTACAGAGTTACACTGAAAACTCTGTGTTATACCAAAAAACTAATGACTTTGTGTTCTTACTAAGAGTCTTAGTTCTACACTTCTACCACTTTGAGACTTGCATCTAATCATTACTTTTACAATATTAATATTAATATTATTATTATTATTATTATTATTATTATTATTATATCAAAATATATGTGATAATCTATGCAACTTTCACAGTTGTTCCGGTGACAGGTTGTAGCCCGGATGTAATACTTGGGTGCCATTGTCTTGGCGACATTATTACAAGTTGAGTGGACGAAGATTGATGGGCGGTGGCGAGGGGAGTCTTTTCAACCGAAGCCGCCGGTGACCATTTCATAAGCATAAAGTTGGTCTTCCTCCAGGGCCCCATGTGAATCCTTTGCTCCGACGCTGATTTCTTGGCAGCATCACACACTGCACGGACAATCGCATTCAAGTACTCACCTTTGCCAATGTACACTTGTGGCAATTGCTCTACCATTCTGCAATACTCTTCACATGATTTTCCCATCTTGAACTCATCTCTCAAGTTCAACTCTATCACCAATGGAACTTGCTTCTTCCTCCCTTGTGTGCTCACCATCACTTCTATGTATTCATGTCTTCCTACAAAACACCAAAAACACATACATTTTATTATAAATTCCTAGTCAAAATGTTGAGATGTGTTGGGCTGAGACTAGTGAAGGACCAAGTTAAGTCTAGCAATTGGTGGCTAGGAGAAATGTTGGGTGGATGCCGGTGAAGGGAAGTCTTGTACCCTCCATCTCGAAAATGTGGTGGTGATATATAAGGAAATAAAGTTGTGTCTTTGCAGTAAGTTATAGCTTTTGGCTTAGTGGTAAGCTCTTGATCCTAACAAGTAGCATCTGTGCAGTTAAAATTTGTTGGGGGTGAAGGGCAAAATCCAACACCCTGGCTTTAGAAAATGTGATTGCGCCTTTGCTATGAGCTATAGCTTTTAGCGTACGTAGTAACAAATAATATCTGTGTAGTTAAGACTAACAACGCAAATGTTGGGAGGGGAAATTGTTGAGCAGAGGTTGGTAAAGGGCGAAGCCCAGAATCGTTCTTGAAAATGTGGTGGTTGTATATAAGGAAGTAAAGTTGCATATTCGCCGTGGACAATCGCTTTTGGCATAGTGATAAAGATTTGATCCTAGATGGAATACATAATCCAATTTGGTATTAAAGTATTTGCATCAACTATGATGTACACTTTTAGTTGAGATGAAACGCATCATTACGACTTCATTTTAGATGTTCATGTGCGTGTTGAATTGAATGAAAGAAATTATTACCTCCGAGCTTTTTCTCTGTTTGATTCCACTTGGATGTACAAAGGGTTGCAGTGAATCCCTTGTTGCGGAGCTCATTCACAGCTCTAAGCCTCAAGCACTTGGCACAACTCTCCAATCTTGGAAGAGGGCATTCACAACAATTATTTGTTGTGGTAACCCTTTCTATGATTTTGTATATACCTTCTCGTACTTTTGTGCCACTCAACTTGTAATTCTCCAGAATTTCCTGAAAATTTATTCATGCATTTTTTTTAATTAGTGTACGTGTATATGTATGTATCTAACATGTAAGCTGTATGCATGTTATAAATATAATGTTACATAGAACAGTGCAAACACCATTATTTGTTAAAAAGAGAAATGCACTTTTTATCACTTTATTATAGAGTTTATTTTAGTCAATCTTTATATTTTATTGCTGCAAAATACACCCTTTTAACTTTACATAAAAGTTATGGTTTTCACCCTTTTAATAGTTGAATCATGAACATCCATGGTGATTTAATTTGCCTCATATTTCATGTTTATTGAGTAAGTACTTTTTTAGTAGAAATTACATATGAATATAATGCTTCTTTTTTTTTTTTTTTAATTTCTATTGAAAGTTCATGATTTTATTGTTTGAGAGAAATTAAAAATTGCAACATTTTTTTTATAAGATTAAGACGTGCAACAGCTAAAAGATTAGAACTAATTAAAATGACTATATAATTATATGATTTAGGGATTAAAATAAACCCTAAAAATAGATATATATTTTTAACTTTAAAAGTGGAATTGACTCTTTCTAAAGCAAATTTCCAATCTATGCTAGCTAATGCATGTGTCTCTTATTTTTTTCTTCCCTTACGTTGATATATATACTAGTCTAGTAAATTATCTTCCTTATAAACAAACATTATTTTTATATTTTCAAGAATATGTGTATCCTTAGCTTATTCCTTCATTAAATTAACCAAAATGGAAAACACTAATTAAGTTTGGAACATCCTAAACCTCAAGCGAGCTATAGCTAGCAACGTAAGTATCTCCCCAGCCATGCCAGCAGCCAAAAATTTCTTGGAGGATTGGAGACTCACAATCACGTACACGTACAAGTAGTGGTGATTAAGTATGGCCAAAGGTTAAGACACAAATATTGTGTTAGTCCAATTTTGAGAATGACAGGTACGTCTACATATTTGGAAGGTATCGTAGCAGCCAGAAGAGGACCAAACGTTTTTTTCTGGCTGAAATAATTTAAGACAACTAACATCTCAATCAAAGGAAAATAAGGAGATTATAATATTATTAATTGTGACCGGCAGTATGTGGTAGTGTGGTGAAGGATTAGACCCTGCAGATTTAATTTGCCAAAAAGTTAAAATTATTGGAGAGGTCACTGCTATGCCGACAATACGTACTATTCTTGATATTTTAGAATGGCCGAGGTAGGGGCCGGGCTATGTTTATTTTGATTTGGAAAATATGATGTTAACAAATTATACTCTATATAGACCATATATACATGGATGATATGTCAATGACCAGTGATAATAAATATTTATTTTAGTATATTGAATATTCATTTTTAATTTATTAAAAGTTTATATATTTTTTTATAATATATCTAAAAATAAATTTTCAGTATATAAAAAATAAATCTTCAAAAAATAATATTTAATGTACTAAAAATGAACTTTCAGTATACTAATACTAATAATAAATTTTATGGGGAAATTATTGTATAGATCATAGTCCACATAGCTGTGTAAACCATGAATATAATGTACATTTTTATTAAACTAAAAGTACATTATTTTTATACCGAAGGTACATTTATTTCATAGTATATATAAAATAATTTACTCTAAAATAATGTACTTTTAGTATATTAAAAATGTACTTTTTATTTATGGTCCACACAACTGTGTGGATCATGGTCCATGCAATAATGATTGAACTTTATGTCAATGGGCCATATTGTAAGATGGACCATGATTTATGGTATAATGATTGTTCTATCATAGTGTTATTTTCATCACGTAAACTGTATTAATTGAGTGAAATTAAAAAAAATGAGATAAAACAAACATAAAAACAAAAAGGAAAAAAGAATGACCATGTTTGGTAAATAATTAGCCTATCAGCCAATTTTAACTTATTTGACCACAATTAGTTGTTTGACTTGGTTAAAAATCAATATAAATATTTGGTCAATAAGCTTTTTGTAACTCCAAAATACTAAAATTGAAAATGCTACTCAAAGCAATATTTTCAATTAGCTTTTAGAAAAAAAAAATTATACCAAATAGCTATTAGCTAATAGTTAATTTACCAAACAGCTAATGTTATCAACTAATCGTACCTTCTAATTAACCCAATCAGCTAATAGTCATTTACCAAACAGGGCTATATCTTTATTTAGAACCTATAATGAATTAACAAATTAAGGGTTTCTTTTTATATTTTAGTGGCTTTTTATGAAACATATTTATTATTAGTTAGCTTTGAGCCTTTGATGATTATATGTTGATATTGTAACTTATTGTATAATTTATGGTTTGAACATTTTTTTTTTTGAAATACATAGCAAATAGCAATGCAAATAACAAGCTAAGGGGGGAATGGTTGAATGCTGAATTTCATTTTCACGTTTTCTTTAAAAGGGTAAAGTGATGATCTTTATATTTCGTTAGAATATCTATTTTCATTATATTGCATCTAAGTTTTTATTTTTTAATCGAAAGAATATGTATATATTTTGATGAATATATTACATAAAAAGACAGTTGTAGCAATAAAAAATGCAAAATCATTTTTAAGTCCGGCTGCAGCTCCTAAAATTAATTAAGTAGGAGTAAAATTTTTAGGCATTGTTTGGTAATATAGTTAGTTTATTAGTCAATTCTGGTTTGTTTGACAACTATTATAGCGGTTTAACTTGGTTAAACAGTCAATATGAGTGTTTGGTTAATCAACCTTTAATTTTGTAACGACTTATTACTTCAAAATGTTAAAATTAAAAAAACTGCTCAAAACAGCTTTTTGAGAAAATGCTAACAGCTAATTTACCGAAGATCTTTATACAACACATAAGCTAGTCAAACCCGTTAACTCGATCTACTAACAGCTATTTGCCAAATACCCTCCTAGTCTATTTTTAAAACAAATATATAAATTTAATTTATTTACAATAAACTAAGTAATATAAACAATTGTTTTTTTTTATTATTAATATAAACAACTGTTAATTACTAATTCTTGTTAATCAAATAATATAAGGGTGGGAGATGCGTTACCTGAAGCAAGGCCTCTTGTGATTCCCAATACAAGCTCCTGACCATGGAGCTTTGTGATTCATTTCCAGCAGCTTCAGCTTCATCATCATCATCATCTACGACACAGTTATCATCACACTCGTCTTGTAATGAAAACTTAGAGGAGGAATTTCCATTACCAAATTGCTCTTCATCATCACCATTTGGAAGCCTTGCAGGAGGATTCTCTTTGATGGCCATTGTGCATTAATGCTTTAGGGGTTAGTTGAGGAGTGGGGCAAGAAGAGTTAAAGATTGTGATGAGGAGAAGAAAAAATTAAAGGCTCAGCTAGCTCGCTTTTCAGGGATTAAAATGAAGGGATATATAGATGGAGTATCCATGGAGGTGGGTATATATATATATATATATAGGCAAGTTATAGTGGTAACCATACATGGGTATGTAAAGCTTGAGGGTATACTTGATGATAAAAAAATGTGCATTCAAGTTTAAAAAGATTGCACTTAAGTTTGTTGTATTGTAGCATATATGTGCAACAAATTTGGTGCACTCATTTTTTTTTTTTTTTTAATCTCGAATACAATACTAGATATTATCGGTATATTCTCAAGTTTTGAATAATTAAAAAAAATTAATTCTATTTTTAGTTCTAGACTTATAGGTTTTATTTCACTTTTAGTCAAGTGTTTTTAAGAATATTTTTTTGGTCATCCGCCAACAATTATGTTTAAATGACATTAAATATGAGGGTATTTTGATCTTTTTTTTTTAATATAATACAAAATGGGTTGATCCACTATATTTATATATTTATTTTTATGAAAAAAAAATCTCTAATTCACGGGTTAGAGTGTCTATCTTCTTCAGGTGCAATTCGCGCCTCCTCAAAACAATGGTAAACAGAACACTCTGATCTGTGAGTTAGGGATTTATTCATAAAAGTAAATATATAAATATAACAGGTCAACCCACTTTATATTTACAAAAAAAAAAAAAAAGATCAAAATGACATCGTATTTAACGTCACTTAAGCATATTTGTTGACAGATGACCAAAATGGTTATATCACAATAATACTAGGACTAACAGAGAATATTAAAAAAAAAAAAAAAAACAAAGGACTAAAAGCATAATAACACCTATACGTCTAAAACCAAAAATAGAATCAACTCTTTAACAAATGTTTTAATGTTTTTTTTTTTTTTTAAAAAAAATACCGTTGATTGATTCAAGTGAATGAATGAGATTATTCCTCCCCTCCCCACTCATATATAATGCTTGCCAAGTCATATTTTTGGGTACCATTTATGGTTCCTTTTCTTGAATGACTATAAAACGTATGAAAACAACACGCATGCCAAGTTTATGAATCTTTTTGGAGAAAATAATTCGAGTTGAATATTAAAGTTATAATTATGCTAAAATCAAATTATTTATTAAATCATAATAAAATATTTATGGATAATCACAACAATAAAATACACGAAATATTTATGATGTTTACTTAAAAACCATCTTCCTAGCTAGAGTATTCAAGAATGATGACTCTTCTACGCTGCCAACAACGGTAGAAACTAGGAACGCATATTTTTCGTAGTGTTCCCCACAGACGGCACCAATGATGGTTTTATTGGAACCGGGTCCACCATAAATCCGGTATAGGGGTACAGAATGAAGTAAGAAGAAAGCAACTCTACTACCCGGTGCGCTAGGCCCAAAATAGTACGTACAAAGCTCGAGATATTAGCCCAAACGGCAACCCAAAGAATACATAAATAATAAATACTATAGCCCTAAAAAATTGAATAAGGTCCAAAATGGCATCCCGAATAATAAATAAGCTAAGGAACTAATATGTTACCAACAAGACTGGAACTCTGGCATGCCAGCAGGAGGGAAAAAACTCAAACCAGTGGACCAAAAAGTATTTGGTGAGCAAGGGATGCTTGTTAAAGTGAGGGAATGGTGCCTATTTATATTGTTGGAGGACTCACAGATGGTTGACAAATGGACGGCATCAGACAACCTTCATTCTTGGCTCCACATGTGTTCCCATTACTTTGCTTCCAATGCACTCTCATGCATAAGTAGAGCTTTCTACCCTTTAGTATAATAGATTTAATTTTGAGTGGCTTGGTGGTCTAGAACTTGTGATGATTTGTTTGAAGTCTATTTTGCCGCATGCTTCCTTCTTTCCTTGACAATAAAAATGGGCACCTACATCCTTCTTTCCTTGACAGTAAAAATGGACATCTTGCTACGACCAATACTTTCCCAATAAAATGAGCTCCGAAGATTCCATGTCCCCATCATATTATATATTTTGGTACAATATAATATATCTTTTATATATTTACAATTATACAAAAAATAGAGTCCATGTTGAATTTTTGCACAGGACCCTAATTTTCTTAGTAACGACCTGATACACTCAATTCTCACTTTATTTATATTGGAACCTCCCTATAGTGAGTAGAAATTATTCATCACGGTGTAATGCACTCGGAGTTGATGAGAGTAACACGTGTTAACCGCCCTTCCCTGCATGCACAGCTATTGTGTTGATCGTCTAGCAATACTACATGTCAACCCAATTCACAATACAACACCAACAACCGTTCTTCTGCCTCTGTCTTCCAATTATCTCAATATCTCATCTACTCTCTTGAAAGAAGAAAAATCAAAAGGCCGGCAAGATCGAGAAAGCGAATTAAAATGATGGATTTGGTGAACTCAGTGCTGAACTTGGTGGTGCCGCCGGCGAGCTTGGTGATGCTGGCGTTGGCATGGCCGACTTTGAGTTTCATCAGCGCCTGTGAGTGGCTTTACAACCTTTTCTACGGGGAGGAGATCATGGAGGACAAGGTGGTCGTCATCACCGGAGCTTCTTCTGGTATTGGAGAGGTACAAAATTTAGTCCTCCTAAATTACAAGAGTGTATGTAGAGTGTTTATGCATTAGACGGAGGCTAGTAAAGGCTAAATTTAGCACTCAGATTGTCGGCCCGAGCCTGATGAAGGTCGGGCTTAAATGGCTAATAAGTCCAACGTAACGGTCAACATTTGGTTTTGAAAATGTAGACCGTAGAAATAAAGTTGCACATTCGCTACGACGAGCTATATATAGTTTTTGGGTGTAGTAGTAGTGTTAAAGCACTTGATCTAAGTATGTATATAATGACAGCAAATTGCATACGAGTATGCAAAAAGGAGAGCCAACCTGGTGTTAGTAGCACGAAGAGAGAACAGACTGCGGGGGATCAGTGAGAACGCTAGGCTGCTGGGTGCAAAGAATGTGTTGATCACAGCCGCAGATGTTGTCAAAGAAGAAGATTGTAGGAGATTCATCCTTGAGACTATCAACTTCTATGGCCGCTGTAAGCTCGCTAACAACTACATACTTCTACTTTTATGCTAATTAAGCCCCCAACCAACTAGCCAATATGAACTTTGCCATATTTGTATAGTTGTTAGCGAATTGGGTTAGCGGGTTTTGATAATATTAACTGGTCGTAAAAAAATATTAGTTGAATTAGATGTTACCTGATAGCTGATACATTTGATTTTTAGTGTTTTGGAGCAATAAATTGGTACAAATAGCTGATTAATCAAATACTAGTAAATTGTCATTTTGTTTCACTGACTATAGGACTCCTGCTAATTGCGGTCCACGACTTTTAAAAGTGTTAATTGAATACCTTGACTATTCAATTTTTATCAATTTTGGTCACTTCGGCCAAATTGGCGGTCAAATTTCTCCTAATCGGGTCTGGTTTTGGTTAAATCAGACACAATTAAAAAGACGAATTTTCCCCTCTGATTAAGCATTAATTGGGTAGTTAAGTTTTTCCGGCGAAATTTGACCGCCAATTTGACCGAAGTGACCAAAATTGATAAAAATTGAATAGTCAAGTTATTCAATTAACACTTTTGAAAGTCGTGGACCGCAATTAACAGGAGCCCTATAGTCAGTGGACCAAAGTAACAATTTACTCAATCAAATACTCATATTGGTTGTTTAACCAAATCAAACGATTAATAGTGGCCAAACAAGCTAAAATTGACTGATGTTTCATGTTTTTAATTAATTATTTCTGGGTTTCTGGCCTGGTTTCCCTTTTGCAGTGGATCATCTTGTGAATACAGCAAGCTTGGGACATACCTTTTACTTTGAGGAAGCCTCGGACACAACCGTCTTTCCCATTTTAATGGTATGGTTGCAAGGGGAGGGGCCTTTAACTTTAAATAGATACAATAAATAAAATTTGAGCTGCATTATATTATGACATTAATTATATTACATACACTCATAGAACAATATAATAAGTTTTGTCCATTATATTTCAATAATTCCAGGATATAAACTTCTGGGGAAATGTTTATCCTACATATGTAGCCCTTCCATATCTGCGCCAAAGCAGAGGTCGAGTCATAGTGAATGCATCAGTGGAGAACTGGTTGCCTTTGCCAAGAATGAGCTTATATTCTGTACGGTTTTTGTAGCTGTAATCGATCAATTCATAATGTTTCTGATTGAAAGGTAGAGTGATTTTGATGATTTATGCTTGCTGAAATGAAATAGGCAGCAAAAGCAGGGCTAGTAAATTTGTACGAGACACTGAGGTTCGAGGTGGGAAACAGCATCGGAATCACAGTTGCAACTCATGGGTGGATCGGGACTGAAATGGCGAGGGGGAAAATCATGGTGGAGGAAGGGGCAGAGATGCAATGGAAAGAAGAAAGAGAAGTAATTAAGTCTTCATTATTGCTTACATATACATACATATTGTCACAAATATATATATTGTCACATTATTAACATAAAAGTTACCTTACCTACTAGATTTAAGGATTGCTAGCTAGCTTAATTTCATCATTTTAATTCCCATTGTGATACTATCAATTAAGGTACACGCAACTGGGCCGGTGGAGGAGTTCGCCAAGCTGATAGTGTCGGGGGCATGCCGCGGGGATGAATACGTGAAGTACCCAAGCTGGTACGACACTTTCCTTCTCTACAGGGTCTTCTGTCCGAACGTCCTGAACTGGACGTTTCGCCTCCTCTTTGACAACCTTAGTGCAAGAACAACTTCTTTCATCGGCACCGGGAGACCTGTAACAATGGAATCATCATCTTCCTCACCAATGAGATTGGAAGCACCTTCTCCCGCGGGAAGACCTGTTATTGTCCTTCAACAGCACAAGATGGAATGAATGAATTGATCCAAGCCGCAGCATCCAGGGATGCCACAGTACGATTAGTTTCGTTTTATGTTGTTGGTTTGGTTTAGTTTAGTTTGATGCAGTTTAGGTTTAATTTGTGGGTGTTCTGTTTTTTTGTCTTTAATTTGCATGTTGTGAGAATGGTTGTAGGTAGAAGTTCATTTCATTACATTGCTCCCAGTCTCTGCACTGGGGCACAATAATAAATGGAACACACCGCTCTGGTTTTGTTCAATTTTTTCCTCTATCTCTTCTAGTTTTAGCAGCATGCATTTTCCTTTCTATTGGCATATATGTGGCACTTTATTTCTTCCTAAAAGCTTGAATTTTCAACTTCAAGAAGCTCCTCACACGTGGCCTTACATAGTAGGCCACATAGTATCTAGAAGATGTAAATTATGCTGAACACAGATGTAAATTATGCTGAACACAAAAGTTAGACTTTTACTTACTGCACCTACCTACAACTGTAGTCGGGTAAGAATCAAGATTCGATTCTTGATTTTTTTTCTTAAACTTTGTAATCACTAAACTGCCTGGCACTTTATTGGCTTTGATCATTGAGATGAGTCATACTCCCTGTCTTCCTATACTTATTACACTTGTGACACACGTGTAACGCCACCCAAATGCCAAGCTTTACGCGCAGTGTTTAGTTTTCATTTCGAAAACCAATAAAACTGTCTTTTTGTAAGGTTCACCATACATTCTACTGCTGTGAGACAAAACCTAAAAACTATCTTTATTTATATATCTCAATGCTGACAGCAACAAACATCCCTAGACAAAACCTAAAATCTATCTTTGTTTATATATCTCAATGCTGACAGCAACAAACACCCGAAGACCAAGGCCAAAAGTTATAGCTCCACATTTTTTAGAGCCAAAGTATTATAGTTTCACATTTTCAAAGTATTATAGTTTCACATTTTTGAGAGGCAAGATATTGAACTTAAATTTTTATTCATTCAAACAATTGCACTAGTTACTAATTGTTGGACTTACCAAAAGTTATAGCTAATAGCGAAGACATGACATTATTTCTTTTATAGTTTATACATTACATACAGATCATATAAATCGAATATCATTCACTTTCAGGATGTCTTGGTGAATTGAAGACCAGATGATAGAATTCAAGAATATAAATCTGCTATAGTACAAGAATAACAAAAACATTGGTGTCAAAATACTAGGACATATACCTTAGTTTTGCTCAATTTAATCCATGTACTTCAACCAACAAAACTAAAGTACAAAGACCAAATTAAACAAAATTATATAATACAATAACACTCACAAGTACTTTGACCCAAAAACATTTCTACCCTGTTCAATTGGAAACTGGAAGTGGCTGTTTTTCCTCTGGCTAGAAGAATTTCACAATCAGTAGAATTTACCTACTTATACAAAATCATTGTTTTCTTTTTCTTTTTTTTTATTTTTTGTTTCCAGTTATGATAGGAAGTTAAACTACTCCCAACAAATATACTGCCTATATGTTGATCAGAAAAGTGTTCATAAATTACATTGGAATTCATTTGAAGGCATTGGAAACAGAGTAAATGAAGTCCAAGAATCCTGTTCCTTTGAGGAGACCTTTACCAGTCAGAAGTTCAAAATCTAACAGCAATAGGAACCCAATCACAGCAGCTTTTCCATTTATCAATTCATTCTTTCCGGTGAAACCAAAGGCCTCTTGGTTCTCATCAACCACCATCCTCACCTAAAGCATGCAAAACGGTCTATTTTTGAGTCCCGAGAATAGATTTGATCAAGTGAGAAGAACAAGAACAAGAACTCGGTGTTATTTTAAGTTTTTTTTTTACCTCTTCCACGTTGACATTGGTTGCTGTTACACCAGGTTGAGCCTTCCCGCTGAATACAATCTCAGCAGATGCATCAGAAGTCTTCAGTCCCCCGCCCATGCTGATGTAAATATTTTCGCTGTCCGTCTTAACAGGATAAATAAATAGGTTTCTCAATGCAGGAGTCAGAACTCTCAGCACTGGATTCTTTGGGTACCATTCTTTTATTTCTCCGGTTCGCAACTCAAATGTGCTATCAGTTGTCGGGCAAACAATACAACCATCCTGCACAAAAATTAATCATATCAAATGGAACATTGTAGAAAGAACAAATACCATACACCAGTGTATGCTGCATGAACAATACTACAAGCTTACGTGCAGAACTTGATACGTTAAACGGTCAAGCATGATTGGAATAGCATCTCATGTACAAAAACAACTATGTTTTTTTTGTTAGACCACGAGGTGTCCTGAGCAGAACTATGTTTAGTAATATGAACAATGCTTTTAGTTTAGAGGAATCCAAAACATTTCTGGCCACATTAGTGATGATCCCCCAATCCCCCAAGGGCATCAAGAAGCATATACTGCCTTGGCGATCTTGCTGGGACTCGAACCGCTTACCATTCCGCTAAAAGCTATAGCTCCCAGCGAATGCACAACTTTATTTTCTTATATACCACTACATTTTTGAGCTAAACTTGAACCTTCACTAGCCCCAACAATCCATAGCTACCAATTGCTGGACTTGACCCTTCAGTAGCCTCTGCCCAACAATCCATAGCCACCAATTGCTGAACTTGACCATTCACCGACTCTCTGCCCAACAGATTGGGCGAGTGAAATCCTAAGGTCCCAACTATAAGACAGTTGCTAAACAAATAAACCCCCACAAGTCCACAATTACTGTATATTCTTGTTTGTTCCAGCAACATGCTCAAGAATGAATATCCTCATATGTTAAGTGCCTATGCTCTAAATTGCAATTCAGTGCATATTAGTGTTGCTACATTAGGAAAAACTATGGTCTATGGGGGGACAAACTCTTTTACATTCTATAAATCCCTTCAAACCTAAGAAGCACATATTTTCTTGGATTGAATAAATCTGAGAACAATTGCTATGAGATTAAAAAGAAATAGGAAATGGGTGACCTTGGTGAGCTTGGCATTGAGGAGGCCTTCACTGTAAGCCCCTTCAGCAGGGGATCGGTTCTCGATGGCAAAGATGTCATCTTTATACCAAAGCAGCAGTATGGTCTCCCCGTTTTGGATGATCACGCGCCGCTCTCCTTTGGGCAGCGCCCCCAGGGGCACAACCGGCACCCAGTTCTCGGTTTTCCCTCCATTGTCCCCTCCACCTCCCGACGCAGACGGCCCCTCCGCCACCGACACCTCTGCGGCCTGGCAACTGAACCCTCTCCGGCGACGTGAAACCCCAGTGACAGTGCTGACGGAGATTTTGAAGGCTGAGGGCTGTACACTAGTAGCGGTGGTGGCGAGGGGATGTAATTTACGGCGGTGGGGCTGGGCAGGGATGGGTAGAATGCCTGTGGCGAGTTTGGGCGCGGCGGTGGCCATTTATTTGGTGGTGGGCTATTTTTCAGGGATAGAGGTTTTAAGAAACCAAAAAGATTGTGGAACTATGTGAGAGAGAGAGAGAGAAATCTTCTATGCCACAAATAAAGAACTACGGAGTAGTAGATAATGACAATTGAAGAAGGAATGGCTGCAACTACACAAGCTCATAAAACGCAATAACGTACAAAAACAAAGTCACAGCGGTTAGCTAAGAGTGGAATACTTTAGCTCCAAAAGATTGAATCCTCAACTGTAAGGGTCTTTACGCAAAGCATATAAGATAATGTAAATGAAGGTAACTCAATTGAACACATATGTGAATTACATATTTTAATTAGATTAATAGTATGTCAAGGACCTTGTGGTCTAGTGGCATCAAACCCTTTCCTTTATACGAGAGGTGGTGGGTTCGAGATACTACATTCTAATAGAGTTAGTAGTATTAAAAAAAAATAGATTAATAGTATTAGTTTGTTGTAAAAATTTAGTAAATAAATTATTTACTCATTGTTTATATGTAAAATCACCACCATCATCAACCTCTACTATAATAAATCTAAACTTTTTTGGGAAAACAAATTATTTTTATTTTTTATCCAATGAAAACTACGTAGTTTTGATAGATTTATAGTACATTAAAATATGTATTCAAAAAAATAGTACATTAAAATATTGTTGTGAACAAGATTAGCGGGCATAAATGTATTTATTGTGTTTATATTTACTACAACAAACGAAGTATGCTTGCAAGTTTCAAAGACCCTTAGCAAGTGAGTGATATTATATGAGTCTATGTAGACAGATTTATGCTTTCTAATTTTTGAGATCAATGATGTATACTAAAGGGTTTTTTCTTTAAAAAAAATCCATTTCTGAACAGATAATTGGAGTGAGTATTTATGATAGGGGTATGTAAGCAATTCGGTTCGGTTTATCCGAACCGAACTATCTAGTAATATATCGAAAAAGAAAGGGGGTGATATTTTGTTTTCCATGGAAGTTGGAAAAAAAGTATCACATGATTGGATAATTTTACCCTAATACTTTTATTATCATTATCACTATATAGGGACATTTTAGACTGTATACTCATTCCAATCGCAACCAAACAACGGAATAATTAAATATTTCTAGTAATTTCTTTTGCACCAACCAAATAATGGAATCAATCTTCTGATAATTTCTTTTCTATGAAATTTCAATTTCATTTTCACTCAAATATTTTCCACAAAGCAACCAAACAATGAAATTCTTTGCAATCCTTCTCCCTTTTTTATGGGCTCTACACTTCAATTCTACACATAATTTATTGTTTTATTCACTTTCTTAAAATTAATAGAGTTAATTCTGTTTTTGGTCCTACCTTTATTAACACTTTTAGTCAACTATAATTCATTTTGCCACATTACAACTACTCTTTTTTGGATCATACCATTTTTAATCTTCCGTTAACTTTGCCATCTGTTAACTGTCTAAACCAGGGGTGTTAACCGTATATGACACAATCCAAAAAATAATAGTTGCAATGTGAAAAAATTAATTATGGTAAAATAGAAAATGAAAAGACTTAATAAAAGTAGGACCAAAAATGAAATTAACTCTAGTAAAATAATTTTAACTTTATAATTATAATTTCAAATTTTGATTTTAAATCAAAATATTAAAAATTTACATTTAAAATCATCAAAATATACCAATAACGAAATTCTTAATAATCCAACAATTAATATAATTAAACATTTTAAAAATAAATTAACTCAAAATTCTTACGATCAAATTAAAAAAAAATACTCTCAAAAGGAAAAATCACACACAAAAAACCCTCAAAACGTATTTAAAGTAAAATAAAAAATTTAAAAAATAAAAAAATTCAAACCTAAGTGACCGTTGTGGTGTTAATTTTTTTTTTTATTTAAAGATCCTCGTCGTTGAAGAAAAAAAAAACGCTCCAACGGGACAATCAAGAAACGAGAGGATAACGGAGGTCTCTCCCCGGGCCAATGACGGAGAGATGGAGGAAGCGAGAAGGCGGCACCGAGGTGTAGACGGTGGAGTTGTGTACAACGGGAGCGCATTCGCCGTAAACAATGGAAGCTCTTTCCAAGATATGTAACCCACACTATAATCTGTTGCATTTTTATGGTTGAGCGTTTGAAAGATAAACTGTTGATTAAGGAATTATTTGATATTTGTGAATTAGAATAATCATGTCTGTACACACACACACACACACCATTTCTTTTTAGTTTATATGACTGGTTATTTTCGAAATAGAAGAAAATGAAGAACACTCAGTTGCATTCTAAAGTGAAAATGCATCAGTGGGAAATTAGGTCAGGAATCCGTTATTTGAATTTTGAAATCATACCGAGTCTAATCTTCTTAACTATGTACTCTTTGGTATATTCAAGTAAATATGGTCTGGACTTGTTCAATTTGGATGTACAAGAACTCAAGAAGTGAACACTTGGCATTGATTCACTCACTCTTATTGCTAGTTGTGTTGTTACATACCTGTTTTCTATCACCTAATGGGTTATCTTAATTAGTTTGTTACATAAGTCTTGAGCAATGGCATCTAACACAAGCTATGCATTTCCCAATGATGGTTGTATGGAAGATGCTATTCTTCAAGGTTGCTCTAGTTTGGAAATTTACAATTCTTGGTTCACCCCACATTTTGGTGAGTGGGCATTAGGGTTTTGTGCAGAGATATACAATAAAGACTGTCTAGGCTATGCATATCAAGGTGACCAACCCTTGCAGTGTGTGAGCTCACTAGACCTATCTAATAGATGCATTAACAACCTCTTCAATAAGGTGAGTGTCTTTCAACCTGCCTTAATTTTCTAGCTAAAAAAATACAGGATAGTTTTCAATATTCAAAGGGAGGGAGAAGTAAATGCAATTAAGTGGTTTATGAATGTTATTCGTACTTGTATTGCCCACCTGGCCACCTGGATTTTATTTTTCGTATATTTTTTTCAAGCAAGGTCCTGTCTCATTTTCTTAATCAATTTTTCACCAGGCATTTTCTCCTACTGAAATGTCATCTCTCTCACATTTGAACATTCATGGAAATCCATTGGACCAGAACTCTGCAAATGATTTATTGGAACTCCTTAATCAATTTAGTTGCTTGAGTGCTCTGGGGGTATCTTCATGAGATCCAACTCTTTCAGTTTAAAACTTAAAACAGGTTTGATGAGAAATTGAACAGGTGGATATACTTGGGCCTCTTGGAGAAAATGCTGTTAGAATTGTTGAAGCACTGCTAAATCTTTCTGTACTGAATGTCTGAATGGTGTAAGCACATCCAAAATTTCTGAGTCTGGAAAGTCTGTGGTTGATTCAATGTTGTTGCCACGCTTTCCTGAATGGACTGCAGGAGAACCTATTGCTGACCGCATTATAAATGCAATGTGGTTATATTTGATGACTTGTAGACTTGCAGACGAAGAAAAAATTGATGAAACCTCTGTATGGTATCCATTTGGCTTTGCTAATTTTTATTGGTTACTTTATATATTGTTTTCTATAAGTGAATTTTGCTCCCATAGTGAATTTTTCTGATAGCAGCTTGAATCTTGATGAGATTCGTGAAACTTTTTTGTCTGAACTCATGTAATCCAAGTTGGAACTGTATGCAAATAAAATTCAAAGAATACAATTTACATGCATATAGATATTATAACGACAGGACAATATGAATTTTTTGTGTTAGCTGCATAAATTCTTGACAGGCATTCTGAAGGAATTTAAGTTTGAACTTGTCTAATCCAAATGGGAACACTATGTAAATAAGATTTAAAGGATACACATTAGAAAGGATAGGAAACATATTAACTTTGAACTATCCTTTTTCTTTCAACTTTGCATTTGGCACTCATAACCATAATGATTTTGGCAAAAACTGACTAGACTTTTGTAATATTTTATTAAACCAATATAAAATATACTAATTGCTAATATACATCATTAGTTTAATCAAACTCTTATATTCACCCTTCACTATTATGTTTTTGTGTGTGGATAGGTATGTTATGGATGAATTAGGTTCATATCTGCGGCTCCTTTCCTCTACATGCCAGAGGGTGAATTGGCATCAGCTGTGAGGTTCTCTTTTCCAATTGTCTGTGTTCATTCATTTTGGTAGCATAAATTGCTTAATTTAGTAAAGTCTGGCTATACATTGGTCCTATAATTAGCATCAGCTTTGGGTATTTAAAGTTTCACAACCTTTATTCTGTTAGTGTATATAGTTTTGGAAATCTGAGATCTATTTTTAGTTGTCTTGCACAATTTAACTACTGGGTGTTACTCTGGAGCTATTAAATAGCAAACACAAACTATAAAGCTTTGTTATACAAATGCAAAATTCAATTCATACAGAAAAACCACCCAGCATACCCTTTTCATTCCATGAATGAAATATTCCTTCCAATGGATTTATTGACATATATGCCAAGAAATAGAGGTATTAACCTCCCTCTGTAATTTCTATTAAGCTATTGAGTGAACATATTTCAGCTATTCAATTCTTTGGCCAACTGAAGATATTCAAAGAAATGATGAGTGCACTGTGATTTCCTATTTGGAATTGGGGAAGATAAACAACGCTCGGCTATTAAAGTATTGCTTCTTTCCCCATATTTGAACTTCGCCTGTAATTTTTATGAATTCAGAACATTTGACGTTTATTGCAGAAGTCATTGCTTGTCTAATCTCCAGGAGTATGAGAGCTACATGTAGAAATTGCAATCAACCAAATTTACTTCCCCACTATAAGAGTCATCTGTTACTAGTGCTTTGTACCGTGCTGATGGAAGTGCTTTGCGTGTGTATACAGATATACCTCATGTGGAGGAATTCCTGAACCGCCCTGAATTTGTAATTAGTATGTCTGTTTTTCTCATCTTGAATCGTGTTTCATTTACATCCTGCCTTGACCATAATTTTCATGTTGCATGTGTTTATTTTAATATTTTATACCCAAACAATAATAGACTGATAGTATAATTGTTCACACTATTATGCTTAAATTTGGATTATTTGCAGCATCTGAGGCAAAGGATGCAGATGTTATTTGGATTATTTGTTTTATGTGAACATATGTGTGCTATTTATGGAATATGAATACTTCTTTCACATAAAAAAGGCCATACTAGGAATCTGAAATGAAGTGTGTTTTGATTACAATATGCTAACTGATACAGTGATACACAATGCACTCTCAAGCCTCCTTTCCTCACAACTCTCTCCTTTATCTCTCTTGCATCTTACTTGAGAGCCTTGCCTTCATGCATGATTCTAATTGATTACTATGTTTTTTGCTTTTGTAATAACTGGCTTCTAATTAAATGCTCTACCTTTTTGGTTGTAACCTCCCTCGTCCATAAACAATGCTTGGGTGTACTGTACCTTTAGATTGTCAAAAACCCTTTGGGATTTTCATGTTAAGAGAATGACCCCAAGATTTCTCCCAACATAGGCGCATCACGCATGGTGAGAATCATGAAGACTTCTCTTTGAATAACTATTTTTAACGTGTTATGATGACAATTGTTTGGAGTTATAGTAGAAGCTTTTGTTTAATTGATGCTTCAGATAAAGCTTTGGAATTCTGAAAGCCCAAGTAACTTAAAAGTTTTTGGAAAGCTGCTATTTTATGTAAGGTTGACAAAGTTTTCAGATAGTTAAAACAGAATAAGCTCCACCACAATGTGGCAGAAGGAGCATTAGAGTTTCCATAAGGATGAAAGACCCTTTTTTGTTTGAATGAAATGTAGAAGGCTTGAAAGAATTGGGATTCTCCATAGGGTTGTTGAAAATAAGTGCAGAAAGGCTTTCTTCTTATCTCTCCCGGCTGTGTGATAAGCTATAAGTCCAGTTGGCTTCTGTACTGTTGGAAGAAATTAATGTAATAAGATTTTGGTTTGAATTAATCATGTTCTCATTACCATTTGTTATCAGGTTTCATTCGGTTTGGAGCTAGGGATCCATACACCAACTTTTGACATGGACCTTTCCGACTTCATGGATGGTGACCAGCCTATGTCATATGAGAAAGCATACAAATATTTTTCCCGTGATCCATCTCAAAGGTAATTGATTAGTTATTTCTATTTCAGCGAGCTTTGGATTTTACAATATGATGATGCAGATTTCAACTCTAATGACTTCCATTCTAGGTGGTGTTGCTGGAACAATACTGGTCTTAATGACTGAGTTGGGTGTTCGTTTTTCAGACATTATTAGAATGCTGGTTTGGTTCTATTTTTTTTCCCCCCCTTTTTTTGAGTTCATTATTGATCTGGAAGTTCTTTCTGTTTTCTTCATTAGTCTTTCAACTTTTGATCACCTCCAGAATTTAATAAATAGCACTAGGATGAGGCTATTCTAGGCCAACACCATTAGCAAGTTTTCTTGAGATTTTGCAGTCCTAAAAACTTGAACCTGGGATTTTAACAAATGGGAATGGGTTGTTTTATGGTGTTCTTTTCTCCTGCTAATTGGAGTTTTTGGCAGAGAAGGGTGGGTCCCCTGTCAGAAAGAACTGCACTTCACCGTTTTTTATTTTTAGTTTTTTTGTTTTGTTTTTTCTTTTTTATTTTTTTCCTCCACCTCATTTTCTCTTTCCTAATCACACTTACAAAAACTCCTCAAAAACCACACCCAAGTTTAACTACTGAGGAAGGCCTCGGCTAGTCAGAGCATTATGTTTGTAGGCAGGAACACCTAGTTGGTAGCACAATGGTGTAGGGAACATTTATTAAAACATAAGTGACTAAGTGAGAACTGAAGATTGTGTAACATTGTTGCAAAACTTCAGTTCTCACTTAGCACAATGGTGTAGGGAACATTTATGAAATGCAAGATTAAACTAAAGTTTTAGTTTTGCAACAATGTTACACAATCTTCAGTTCTCACTTAGTCACTTGTGAGATTTGGTTCCAAATTTCACATTTATAAGTTAATTTATGGATTTATTAATACCATACATATGTTAAACTGTCTAGCAGCATGACTGATTCAATTATTAACATTTATTTTTTATTTGTTTGAAAGCCTTTCCCATGTGGCATTTGAAGAATATTTGCTATCTGTTATCTTCTTTGTCATGCATTCTTTGGTTTGTCCAATGTGGTTTGAGTTTTGTTTCCTTTAGTTTAGTCACCTTAATGATTGGATATTTTCATCAGGACCCCCACTTGACCCTCCATTGTTTCATATATTACAGCAAGGCCTTTCATGCATTTTGTTTTTCAGTATAGTAAATAGTTCAAAAAAATGTGATTCCGATTCTGTCTTTGAATGCCATTCTTCCTTGTTATGTTGGCATTAAAAAATGAATAAGTTTTTAGTAAGGTAATTGTTTAATCATAATAATATCAATATATATTTATTATATTTAAGAATAACCTTCGTTCAAATAAAAAAAAAATTAACAATAACTTGCTACAAAACGCCTAAATAACAATAACAAAAACAATAACTACGCCTATATAAAGGGGAACTAAGTAGAGATTATAGCACATCCCACCTGGGATTGATCAGAGTGGTGATCATGTGGTCCAAATGAAACTATCTCCAGGTAAAGGTGTATCATCTTCTGCCTCTATTGATCATGTCGCTTGACCACAAGGCCTTTGGCTTATATCTTTAATTTTTATTCTCTAATTTTTTTAATTCTCATTCTCTTCGTTCTTTTATTTCTCTTCCCCTTCCTTCTCCTTCCATTTCTTATTCGTTTTGTTATTATTATTATTATTGTTATTAAACTTATTATTATTATTACCATTTCTTATTCGTTTTGTTATTATTATTATTATTGTTACTATTATTGTTATTATTATTATTATTATTATTTGCTTTCTATCCCTTTTCTCATCTAACGTACCTTCTCATTTGTGCGTGTTTATCTTTTTCTTCATTTTGACCCTCATTCTTTATTTTTCCTTTTTCTTCATCGTCTCTTTATTTCGTGGTCTATACATCAAATATTTCCTTCCTCTTAATCTACTACTCTCATCCCCTCTTTTTCTCTTAATTCTTTTCTTCTTCCTTCTCCTTTTCTCTAATTCTCTCTTCTTTCTTTCCTTTCCTTTTCCCTTCATGTTCTCCATCATTTCCTATTCATTTTCATTCCCTACCCTTATTTTTCTTCCTCCCACCTATCTTCCATTTCATTCTTCTGTATCTACTATATACTACTCTTTCTTCTTATCCTCTTTCTCTTTTTCTTCTGTATTATTCTCTATTCTTCATCTTTCTTATTTTCTTCCTATTTTTTTTTCCTTTTACCCATCTATTTTTCTTTTTCCCCTTTTTCCCTTATATCTTTAATTTTTATCATCTCATTTCCATCTCGTTCTCCAAATTCTCTTAATTCTCATCTTTATTGTCTTTTTCATTTCTCTTCCTTTTCCATCTCTTATTCGCCTTGCTATTTTTATACTTTCTATCCCTTTTTCTCGTCTAACATGCATTTTCATTTGTACGTTTTTATTTTTATCTTCATTTTGACCATCATTCCTATCTTTTGCAATTTCTTCATTGTCTTTTACTTCAGATTTTCTCTTCTTTCTCTTTTCGCCTTTGTCCTCATTTTTCTTAATCTACTACTAACTACTGTCTTTTTTTTCTCCTTTCGTTCTCATATCAAGTAATCGTTTTTGAATCCCTTGATATTTTTCTTTCATATTAGAACCATTATCATAACGTAGCGCACTGGCCGCTTTTCTACGAGATTCTGAGAGCCTTCCAGCACTTGTACATAACATTCCATAGTTTGTGGAATAATCTAGAGTCGTCTATATACTAACTAGAAAATGTAGATATGCCTAGAATATTCTAGAACCATAGGGAACCCTCAAGTGTGTATAGAGTATTTTAGAGGATCTTAGAGAGTCAATCTTAGCCGTAGGATCAATTAGATCTCCACATGAGGTGGAATGGGTATAAATACCACACAAGGGCCTCATTTGTAACCATCCAAGATTTGAAGCATTCAAGTTCCCTACAAAGCTCAAGTGTTTCTTTTAGCATCTTTGCGAAGTTCTTGCCTAACTTACTTTCATAGCCATCTCATCCTTTACATAGCATCACTTAAACGAGGATGCCTTAGCTAGTGCGAGGGAAAAATTAGCTAAGGCCGCACGAGACGTCATTAGAGAAATGAGTCAATGACAGTTGATATCAGAGCCAAGTTCGAGATTGGGTTGCTGGTTCATTTCGATTGCTAACGTGGAGGATGTTTGTGTGTCCGAGGAACGAGGGAGGGAACCCGTTCCAACCCATGGCAAGAAGAAGCGAGATCAAAGCAAGCTTGTTGCTTTGGAGCATCTCGTGGAGACTTTGGGGAGAGACTCGAGAGGGCAACTTTAATATGCTCGAAGAACACGTCATTAGAAAATTCGACAAGGTCAATACGAGCACCAAGCCCTGGAGAATAGTTTCGAACAGTTCGGGGAGCCCGAATCCTTGCAAGAAAGCATCGAGATGATGTGAATCTTGCCTTGCGCAAGAAGGGTGCTGCAAGTGGAGAGGCAACCACTTCGACATCAAGCCCAAGAGTAGATGTTCAGCGACTAGTATGCTTTAAGGGTGTAAGGGATGCAAAGGAAGTCGAGAATTTCCTTTAAAAAGGCAAATGGAGCAATATTTCAAAAATCTTGCCCACAATGACGAAGTAAAGAAATTTATGACTATGCTAGAATCCTTGCAAGAAAGCATCGAGACGATGTGAATCTTGCCTTGTGCAAGAAGGCTGCAAGTGGAGAGGCAACCACTTCGACATCAAGCCCAAGAGTATAGATGTTCAACGACCAGTATGCTTTAAGCGTGTAAGGGATGCAAAGGAAGTCGAGAATTTCCTTTGGCAAATGGAGCAATATTTCAAAAATATTGCCCTCAATGACAAAGCAAAGAAGATCAAAGCTGCTACCGCTATATCTTATCGATATTGTCATGCTTTGGTGGAGAAGAAAGCATGCCAATATTGAACAAGGAACCTGCATCATAGACACATGGGGATGATTTCAAAAAGGAGCTCAAGTAACACTTCTACCCCGAAAAGTGGTCTATGAAGCTTGAAGGAAATTAAGGGAGTTGAAGCAACAAGGACCTATTCGATACTACGTGCAAGACAAGGATCTCTTGTTTTACTTCATCGATGGGTTGCAACAATGGGCCAAACAAGAAGTACAGCAACGAAATGCTCAAATCGTGGACGAAGCAATTGTCGTCATCGAGTCCCTAACCGACTTTCATTCTTCTAGTAATTTTGATCCGTAAAAAAAAGGGACAAGAATCCAGCAAAAGGTGGGGGAGAGCGACAAAGGGACACTCAACGAAAAGCACCAACTAAGAGTTGGGACAAGAACGCCGCACGAAAGGAGTATATGAGGAAAAGAAGAATGTCTTTGTGTCAAAGATGCGTGCTACATATGCAAGGGGTTACATCCTATGAGGAATTGTTCAAAGCTCGGTTCCCTTTAGGCGATAGTGGAGCAGCACGAGGCTAAGATCCAAGAAGAAGAGGCAAGCAAAATGGGGTCGCACCAAGTCCTCAATGCCCTAAACGTCAAAATAATGCCGACAACGTCGAGCAAGGGGCTGATATACGTCAAAGCATTAATAAATTGGTAAGCCCACTGAAGCCTTAGTCGATACTGGTGCCACAACATCTTCATGACCGAGGTAGAGGCACAGAGACTCGGTCTACATTGGACGCAGGGAGAAGGTTGGCTTAAGATAGTGAATGCAAGAGCTCAACCGCTCCATGGCATAGCCTGAGGTGTCGAGTTACACCTAGGTACTTGGAAAGGCCAAGTAAATTTTTCTGTGGCACCGATGGATGATTTCAATGTGGTGCTTGGGATGGACTTCCTACGCCAAGTTGCCACTATCCCCATGCCACCGTTCAACACCATGCGCATTTAAGAGAAGGGGTCTCCCATGTATGATTCTCACGGTAGAGGTGCCCAAGAAAAGAGCGAACGATGTACCTCAATTGTTGGCTATGTAAGTCACGAAGGGCATCAAGAAGGGTGAATTGACATTTCTTGCAATACTTGACATGGATGACGAAGGCAAGGAGACTTCGACAAATGAAAACATTTCTTGCAGTACCCATCAATTCAAGTAGTCCTTGATGAAAACAAAGATGTGGTGCCCGAGAAGCTGCCACCAAAAAGGGAGGTAGACCACACACAGCGTCAAGCCACTTGCCTTGGCACCCTATCACATGTCGCCTAATGAACTCGAGGAATTGAGGCGACAACTCAACGAGTTACTGGAAAGCGGCATGCTACGACCGTCGAAAGCACCATTCGATGCACTGGTGTTATTTCAAACAAAGCATGATGGGTCGTTGAGGATGTGTGTCGATTACTGAATGCTTAATAAGGTAACGATAAAAAATTGCTATCCCAGTCCTTTGATTGTCGATATTTTCAACCAACTTTGAGGGGCTAAAATCTATACGAAGATGGACTTGTAAAAATGCTACTACCAAGTTCGAATAATTGAGGGAGATGAACCCAAGACGGCATGCGTCACTCGCTACGGTTCACTCAAATGGATGGTTATGCTATTCTGACTAACCAATGCGCCAGCGACTTGAATAAGATTTTCCAGCTGTACTTGGACCAATTTGTGGTAGTGTACTTGGACGACATTGTGGTCTATAGCAACGTTATCGAAAAACATGCTGAGCACCTACATACCGTCTTCTAAGTACTTCGGGAGAACAAATTATACGTAAAGCGAGAAAAGTGCACATTTGCAATCGATCTTAGATTGGGAAACACCAACAAAGGTAAATGAACTCCGATCCTTCCTTGGCTTAGTAAATTATTATCGACGATTCATTGAGGGTTACTCGAAGAGGGCAGCACCATTGACGGACCTGCTTAAGAAGGGGAAGACGTGGGTCTGGTATGAGGATAGCCAAAGGGCTTTCGATGATTTAAAAGCTACGATAAGTCAAGAACCCGCCCTTCCTTAACTGACTTTAGCAAGCCATTTGAGGTCCATACCGATGTGTCTGATTTTGCTATTGGAGGAGTTTTAATGCAAGATATGCACCCTATAGTATACGGTGCAAGAGAAAAGATTACTGTAGTAATACATTGCCTTAGGGTATGGCGTCACTATTTACTTGGAGCACACTTCACCATAAAGACAGACTGGCAGCTTTTCTATGAGATTCTAATGTTTGCTATATCACTCTAGAACCTTTCGACACTTAATGTAACATCCCATAGTTTGTAGAATAATCTAGAGTCATGTACATACTAACTAGAGGATGTAGAGATGCTTAGATGAACAAAACGTATGTGTATATTCTTAAGAAGGACTCCTTATCAAGTAGGCTTTGTGTATTTTTATTTTATCTTCATTATATATACTTCAGTACATGGTAGCTGAACTTTTGTAAATTACAAGATTGCTGTCTTTTAGCCTCCATGGCATTTGGAAGTATAAAATAAGTTTATCATGAATTTTAGAGTTAATTCCCAAAATGGTCCTCCGACTATGGCGTTTTCTCAAATTGGTTCCTTGACTTTTAATTGCACCCAAAGTAGTCATCTGACTATTGAATTTTAAGCCAAAATGGTCATCCGTTAGTTTTGGTGTTAAGTGGGTGTTAAAATAAAGGGTAAAACTGGTAATTTAAATTTTGCACTCTAATTTAAAACAATTTTGTATTCAAATGTTCTTAGTGCTTTGAGACATGTACATTGCTGGTATAAAATGTAGAGTAATCAAATTAATATTTTTTTTTCAAGGAGTTACTATTCACTATGTGGGGTTTTCAGAGGTTGCATTATTGTAATCAAAATATTTGGTTATTCACGTTACTAATTTTACATTTCACAAAAGGTATTCAACCAATACTAACAAAATAAATATCCTGCTCATACACGTACATATTACTAATAATGCATTTCACAAAAGTTATTCACTGTTTTGTAAAACAAAATATGTAGGTACCAACAGTAACAGCATGCTCATACACACAAAACAAATATATATTCTGTCAATTCAACACATCTAGCAGCCTACAATTTCACTAAACAGAGTACTTGGCCATTCCACCAAAAACTTGCAAAATTAATCTAAAATAGACTACAATTGTAAAATATCCAAAGTACTCAATATCTATTGGTAAGTTGGAGCTTAGATTCATAATTAGACACTTCGTATTTTGCTTTGATTCCATCACTTTTACTGCTGCTGTTGCGCTTTATTTTGTTTAATTTTGACAGTGATAATGAGTTTGAACTTGAGAATGGCAGTGTGGATAACCTCAGTATGCACATTAAGGATGCTGGCGGCCATAGAATAGGAGACCTGTTGTTGCGCGTGGTGACTGAGATGATGGCCGCGCAAGGGAAAATCCTCGGCCTGGAAACACAACTGCCCGCAACTGAAGCGGTAGACACTGCTCTGACCAAAGAGAAACTCAAGTCGGAAGAGCTCGAGAGGATGGTGGGTGGGCTGAAGGAGACTAATCTACAGTTGAGAGCGGTCGCTACAGAGGCGGAAGAGAAGACTGCGAACGGGAAGGCGGAGATGCAAAATCTGGAGAAAGAGAGCTAGCGGAGAAGGACGCACTGGTGGAGAGATTAAAGTTGGAACTTGGACAGACAAAGGAGCTCAACCTCGCGGAGATGAAGAACTTGAAAGAAGAGATGGAACTGCAAGAAAGCAAGAACTAGAACTAGTGTCGCCACATCAGTTTGTTGGAGACGGAGGTGAAGCAATTTATGGGGGATTCCGGCAAAGCCCGTGACGAAGTGGTGGCTCTGAACAACAACATCGGGAAGATGAACGTAGAATTAGACGAAATCAGATTGGGGAAAATCGCAGTGTTCTTAGTAGGGTTTTTCCTCGCAATTGACACTTGGCAGTGCTTAGCTAATTTGGAGAAATTCTCATGTTTAGTTCATTAGGGAAAAGTCGCTGCTTTAGTTAATAAGTTAATTAGGGGAAAACCTCCAGTTTAGTTAATTAGGGTTTTGTAAAAAAAAAAATAATAATTAAGGGAAAATCACCGGCAGCGGCTGGTCAAAGGTTTAAACAACAAAACATATAAAATGTCCGTTTTACCCTTCTTTTTAACGGTAAGTTAACACCAAATCTAACAGAGACCATTATGGCTTAAAATTTAATAGTCGGATGACTATTTTGGTTGCAATTAAAAGTCAATGAACCAATTTGAGAAAAGGTTATAGTCGGAGGACCATTTTGGACATTTTCTCTGAATTTTATATATATGTGTGACTATAATATCAAGGTTGAAATTATTTTAGTTCCATGTTTTTATCCCATGTTACGTTCAATGATACTTATTGTCAAGCTTATTTTTCAGGGTGGGCTGAGTTATGGAAATGAAACACCTTTGATAAGAGATAACACCTTTGGAGGCCTCCACTAGGTGTCAATGAAAGTGTGGTATGATTAACATTCTCTCCAAGCCAGTTGCACTCATCACTTTGAAATACTAGTTTCTCCATGATTTATTTCATGTAACTCAGACCCATAATAAGATGATTATTCATTGTTGAAGTTGCATTATAGCAAATAGAAAGAGAAAACTCTGATTTTGTAAATTTGATATATCGTGGTTTTTATATGCTATTGAAGTGTGAATTTGATATATTGTGGCAAGCTCCATAGATCAAAGAACGGCGCATTCCAGATTTGCTATACCACTTTCTTTAAACGAAGATTCCACGTGCAATATATCGCAAGGTAGTGACCTTGCTGAGCTTATAATAAGGAGCAAATTGATAATATAGGATGAAACACCGATGACGCACAAATACTATTTTGAGGCTTTGGACAAAACCATGAGGGACATATTGAGGTTTGCCATACCGGGTAGTGCTGAAAAGACTTTTGGTGGAAAAACAGTAGTTTTGGGCGGCGATTTTAGACAGATCCTACCTGTTATTCCGAAAGCAACAAGACCAGAAGTTGTCAAAGCAACTATTAATTCTTCATACCTGTGGACAAATTGCAAGGTATTAAGGCTGACCAAGAACTTGAGACTACGAACCTTAGCTTCAGAGGAAGATAGACATACAGTTGATTGGTTTTCAAAATGGATTGTAGACATCGGAGATGGGATTGCAGGGGTTGTAAACAATGGTTCATCTGATATCGATATTCCGGCAAGGTTTTTGTTGAAGTGTGGACACGATCCTATAGCAACTATAGTTGAGAGCACATTCCCAAGCTCGAGATATGGCATGCTTGATGAGTCGCAGCTAGAAGGCCGAGTGATCCTCTCGCCGACTTTAGATGTCGTTGATCAAATTAATCAGTACATGTGCGACATGAATACTACAGAAGGACGAACATATTTAAGTTGTGACTCTTTGTGTAAGGCAGAATCAGGCGGTGAAAATCAATCAGAAGTGCACACTCCTGAATTCTTAAGTAGTTTGAGATTGTCGGGTCTTCATAATCATTCATTGACATTAAAGGTCGGTGCACCTGTTATGTTATTGCGGAACATAGACCACTCTCTTGGTCTTTGTAACGGAACGCGGCTCATTATCACAAGATTGACAGATCACATTGTCGAAGCAACAATAGTTAATGGGACACATGAAGGACCAAAGTTCTTATCCCCCGAATGTCTCTTAGTCCTCCTGATACGAGATTGCCCTTCAAGTTCCAGCGTAAACAATTCCCGTTGATGCTTGCATATGCCATGACTATAAACAAAAGCCAATGCCAAACACTAACTCACATTGGGTTATTGCTAAAAAAACCGGTCTTTAGTCACGATCAATTGTATGTGGCTTTCTCCCGAGTCAGTCATCCTAATGACCTGAAGGTGTTAGCAGTAGACGGGGATGGACAAGATTGTGTTGCGACTTCCAATGTCGTCTACAAAGAGGTTTTCAATAATGTGTAAATATAATCAATGATATTATGTTTTTTTTCAACATGATAAAGTTGCTATATATCTAGACAAAAAATATATCATCTATACAAATGAATTATGATAGCAATTCATTACTATAACTAAGTTGCCAGGGAACGAGCACATTGGGCCAATTTCTAAAAATTCATAACAATGATATATAAAAAATCTCTAAAGTTACAACACCGCATGCCTACATCTACACATTACCTATTAATTTGAGCAATTATTTACTCGAATTCAAGTAATGGTAACATCAACAAACATAAATGACCCAACTCATATATTCACTTGCACTATATAATATTTGATATTATAATTTAAATAATTGTATATCCATTCAAATATTCTTAATATATTATAACAAACCCATTCCGTGCATCGCACGGGTGTAAATACTAGTTAGATTAATAGTATTAGTTTGTTGTAAAAATTTAGTAAATAAATTATTTACTCATTGTTTATATGTAAAATCACCACCACCACCACCATCATCATCAACCTCTATTATTGTTATTATTATTAACCTCTACTATAATAAATCTAGACTTTTTTGGGAAAAAATTTTATATTTATTTTTTCATCCAATGAAAACTACGTAGTTTTGATAGATTTATAGTACATTAAAATATGTATTCAAAAAAATAGTACATTAAAATATTGTTGTGAACAAGATTAGCGGGCATAAATGTATTTATTGTGTTTATATTTACTACAACAAACAAAGTATGCTTGCAAGTTTCAAAGAACCTTAGCAAGTGAGTGATATTATATGAGTTTATGTAGACAAATTTATGCTTTCTAATTTTTGAGATCAATGATGTATACTAAAGGGTTTTTTCTTTAAAAAAAAATCCAGTTTTGACCAGATAATTGGAGTGAGTATTTATGATAGGGGTATTTTAGAGATTTGGTGAGTTAGTTAATGTTATCTGAATTATAAGGTGTTTATTTAGGCTTTGATTATTTTATTCCACAAAAAATATGGTGATTAGTTACGTTATTTTTTTACAACGAAATTTTGTGACGGAATATCTAGCGATGAATCACTTCAGAAATTTGTTCTGTCGTTTTCTTACGACGAAATTTTGTGACGAAAGCAACGGAAATGTTAGCGACAGAATCACAACAACAATTTGTTCTGTCATATAAATACGACGAAATTTTATGTCGGAATACAAAATTTGCAACGGAAAGGTCAACGACAAAATCACGACAATTATTATTTCCATCGTTATATTTCACGACAGAAATATGCAACGGAATATGAGTTTCGCGGCAGAATATGTTTTCACGCGATGGCGGAAGAAAGAAACATTTCCATTGCCAAAACTGCGACGGACTCGTGACGTAATGATTTTGGTCGCTGATAAGTGTTTATTTGCCTATATTTGTCCCCCTTTCACTAAGGGTGTGTTTGGTAACCTGTAAAATGACTTCTGGAAAATGTTTTCCGAGTTTTCTGTGTTTGGCAACATCTGGAAAATGTGGTCAACGGAAAATGTTTTCCGTTGACTAAGAAAAATCAGTTCATTTTTCCGGAAAATGACTTACGGATTTTTTCTGTAAGTCATTTTACGGAATTGCCAGAATAGCTATTTCGCATGTTTTCAACCAAAACCAAGCCATATCACCCATGACCATGGACTAAGGAGGTGGGGAAACCACTGAAAACCTTTGTTACATTTTTTTTTTTTTAATTTTTTTTATAAATTCTATTTTTTAATTAAATACCATTATTTTAATAACTATTATAATTTTTTATATTTTAAATAAAACAATTACAATGTTTAATTATACAATTTTATCCATTTTCCAAAAAATGAACCAAACACACAAAGACAGTTTTTCATAATACATCCAAACACTGGAAATGAAATTGTTTTCCAAAAAATGACTCATTTTCCAGAAAACATTTTCCAGAAGTCATTTTCCTACTTTCCAAACGGACCCTAAGTCATTTTCCTTATAGATCATTCCAAATTTTATGAGATTATGACTAAATTTTGTTATTTCGCAAGGAGTTTGGTTTGGAAAACTTTGGAAGCACAGATAAAGTATTTTCATGATTTTGGTGGGCATTGGAGTCAAATGAAGCATTTTGAATGCATTTATAGAGTCATTGGGGGGGGGGGGCAAGGTGAAGCTAAGAGGATAGATAAAATACTTCCAAGGAGCCAAAAAGTGGTATTTTAAATGGTTTTGATCATTTGGGCAACCCAAGACAAGAGTATAAGAAAAGAGCAAGAAGTTGAAATTCTTGCATAACTCGTCTACTGTTCGGTATCTGGATCATATCTCCACCTAGGAATGTCTAAATGAAGTGATTCTTGTGCCATTGGAAAATCAACTTGAAGGGCTAGGTGAAGACCATAAAATCATTTGCTAAATGTTTCAAGGTCAAAATGAGTGGGAAATGACAAGGCAGTGCAAATCAAAGCAGCATTGCAAAATATGAGGAAGTCGTGCCCCCATGCGTACGCTCGTCCCTCTAGGTGTACGTAAATTCCAGCTATTTTCTCATGGTCACTGAAATTTTCGTACCCCTTGTGTACGCTGCCCCTCAGCCTGTCCAAGATCTCAAAAAGAAAGCAGGTTGTGTACCCCCCTAGCGTGTGCCCATCCTTACTTACTCTACGACTTATCCCATGGTTGAGCCCTAACCATTTTCTACTCATTCCTTTCATATTTTAGAGTTAGATTAGGCTTAGATTTGGGTTATTTAACACTTTTGAAGCTTGTAATCTTAGATTTGAAGCTTGGATTCCAACATTTCAAGATTGTTCTTCCATTTTCAATACATAAGTTCTCATTCCTTTTTATCTCTTTCTTTTGCAAGATTTATGTTTATTATTTGTGCTTTTGTGTTCTTAATCGGCGCCTAGGCGCTAGGCGGCGCCCGACCGCGTCGAGGAAGGCCGAAATCGGCCTCCTCCGCGGCCGGGCGCCTAGCCGGCCAACTAGGCGGCGCCTAGGCCGCCGGCCGACTAGGTGGCGCCTAGGCCGCCTAGGCCGCCTAGCCGGGCGCCTGGGCCGCCTAGGCTGGCCGGCCGGCCGGCTGGTTTTTTTTTTTTTTTTTTTTATTTATTAAAAAAAATTTATAAATTTGAAACATTTAAACTATTAATGCTATAATGTATTAACTAATACTCTAATACTCTAATAATAAAAAATAACTAATAAGTAATAACATAATAAAATAATAAGTAATGCACTAATAATTAATAACTAATAATTAATAACTAATAACTTAATAAGTATTAAATATTTAACTATTTTTTTCTGACCCTATTACATTGTAGTATCTGTTCATCTATACTTTTCTCAACCTGTTGAAGCACAAAGAGTCAATTTCGAGATCCTCATGACCTCCCATCTGAGGGTGGCCACTACATGCCAATTGAGCACAAGGTGCTTGGCAATATTTAACTATTAAAGTGTAAAGACTTACAATATTAAACACTTTACAATTATTAACACTTAAAATATTTTTTAAATTTTTTTTTAAATTTAAAAAAAAAAAAAAAAAAAACCTAGGCGCGCCTAGCGATTTTCGCAACCTTGAACCTTGATATATGTGTGTGTGTGTGTGTGTGTATATATATATATATATATATATATATATATATATATATATATATATATATATATATATATATATATATATAGCCAGGAAGGTGCTGTGAAGAAACTTCAATACATGGAAAGATTGGTGTACTATCTGGAGAAATAAGCTCCAAGTTATATCAGTACAAGCTGTGTTAAAATCCAGGTTGGTTACAGTTTGTTTAATTGGTAGAATTAGTTCAAACTGTACTTGTAACTTTTTCATATAGTTGTTTTATAAGGTTAATGTTTAAATAGGTGGTAGACCTAGTTTTGTAATTCGTTGAACCTTGTAATTGTAAAAACCAGCGGGTTGAGCTTTAGTGAAAAAGTTTTGGGCGTGGCCCCGCAGATTAGGAGGTGTTCTCCAACTGCGTTATCAAATTCAGCTGTGTACTTGTTTTGGCACTTCTTAAATTGCTTTATATTATATTATATATCTGCATTACATAATTTCATTTATGTATCATGAGAGTGGCTTATAGACTAGGATTCCTACGTGCATCCCCTCAATTCCTTGGTTGTGTAGTTTTTCCCCAGTCCTTAGGTTTATTTATTTTGTTTTTATCTTTGTGTATATGTTTTAGTCTTTATCATTTCCTTAAACTTGTTGTTTGCTTAGCTTTTTGTGTATTTCCTTATGCTAGTGCCTAGTTGCTAGTGATTGCATATTACGTGCCATAGCCCCTTATCGCCTTAGGACGACATTTCACATTTGTACACTCACTATCATTTATTTTTGCTACACTAGTCACCTACTTTGCGAGGGAAAATTCCGCCTCCACCGCTCGCGACAGATTATTTCCGTAGTGAAATGAAATACAACAAGTCTTGACACTACGAAATGAATTCCGTCGCGAAAATGTAAAATTCCGTCGGAAACGCGATTTGTGATAGAATTTCACGTTTTTGCAACAGAATCGCGATTTTTCTTGTAGTGTTGAGAATGATATTGGAGAGGTTACACAAGATGATGAAGCCATGATTGATGTAGAGTTGCAGTATATGGATAAGGGAAAGAAGGTTAACTATAAGGACAATGTTAAGTGTAAGGCTAAGGGCAATGTTAATGACCAAGAAGAAAGCAAAAAAAAAAAAAAAAAAAAAAAAAAAAAAAGATGAGGGTGAGGTATGTAGTGAGGATTACTATTATGACTTTGCAAACCCACCAATAGAGCCGTCAAAACGGGCTTAGCCCGCCGGGCCGACCTGCCCCGCCCCCTACTTAGGTAGGGGGCAGGTTTCGGAAATTGAAGCCCGCCAAAGAGCGGATTTTTTGGCCCGCGGGCTGCCCGCCGTCTTTTTATTTTTTATTTTTTTTAAATTATATATATATATATATATATAGTTTATTGTTTGCCATGTATTATTATTGTTTGCCATGTATTATTATTGTTATGTTACTAATATGATATGTACTTATGTATAATCAATTATGTAATGTTTAATGTTTGATGAATTATGTTTTATGTGAGTAATGTATAAGTTATTTTAATTATTTTTTTTATGTACAAATGATAAAATTTTAAAAAAAGAGTAATAAATTAACAATTTACAAAAAAAAAAAAGGCCGGGGCCCGCTTAGCCCGCGGGCCTTAGGCGAGGCGGGGCGGGCCAACAAAACTCAAGCCCGCCAAAGAGCGGGCTTTTTTGGCCCGCCCCGCCCCGCCAGCCCGTATTGACAGCTCTACCCACCAACCCGTGACTCCGTGAGTCCTAAGGAGAAGGTCTACATTATATAACACCTCCATCAAGGAAATATAGACAGTCATCTTATAATTCACAGTGTGATTTTCTTGAGTTAGAAAAGGAATGTATTTGAGGATGCAAGATAGTTTAAGATTGTCATGATCAAGTAAAGATATATATATATATATATATATATATATATATATATATATATATATATATATATATATATATATATATATATATAGGGTTGACTTCATATGAGACAAGCTACTTAGGTGAGACAGTGCGACAACGTGAGTGCACATAGTCTACTTCACGAATGCACACACCCTAAACTGTGTGCATTCATGTAGGCTAAGTGCACACACTTCGGGCTGTGTGCATCCGCGTAGTAAACTGTGTGCACTCACGTACTAGTTCGCATTTCTCACCTAAGTAGCTTGTCTCATATGATTATAATTCTCTATCTATATATATATATATACACACACACACACACACACACACACAAATGAGAGTATGAGGGTAAGGGTGATGGTGAAATATGGTGAGAGGTGTCCTTTTCTTTGGTAGTGTAGTTGGGAAGAAAGGTATAGATGTTTCTAGTTGATCGAAAAACTTGCATATTTGAACATAGGTGCAATTGTAAATACAAGTTGAAAACGGTAACTCAAAAATGGTTGGAAGAAAAATATGAAGAATTAACAATAAAATACCCAACCATGCAACATACTAAGCTTAGGGGTACTATGCAGACTGACTTAAGATTAATTTGACAATTAGTATGGTTAGAAGGGCACCACAAGCTATTTTAAAGATGATGAATCTAAGGTATTCAGAACAGTTTAAGAGAATCAGAGATTGCTCAAGAGTGTTTGAATTTTAATCCTGGAAGCACTATTGTGATAAAAACTACTAGGGTAGTTTTAGAAGCACCTTGTACATTTCAAAGAATTTATGTTTGTCTGAAGCCATGAAAAGGGGCTTCTATCTGTGTGTAGACATATTATTGGTTTGGATGGTTGTTTTTTGAAAGGGGTAATAAAAGGTGAGATCTTAGTTGCTGTTGGGAGGGATTGCAATAACTAGATATTTCCAATAGCTTGGGTAGTTCATAGTTGTTGAGATTGAAAACACATATTCTTGGAGATAGTTTTTGCAGTACAAGATTTGACTATCAACAACAGCTTACTGGATAATTTTACTGGATAATTTTATGCATTATGTAGCCAGGATAAAGAGGACAACAATTGCTCTATGTAGGAAAGAATGCAAGTGCAATGGGCAAGAAGAATTAGTAATTCATTGCAAGTGGATTTTAGAATGTTTTGGTATATATTTGGAATAATAGGATGGTGACATTTCTTTGGGGACCCATAGGATAAAGATAACTTATCATTCTTTTTCACATCATAAATAAAAGTGAGGGAACAAAAACATGGAGTATATCAGTATATGCAGTAGAACTCTATTATTATAATGTAATTGTGTGTAATATTTATGGATGGTACTACATAAATGTTTGAGGAGTGGAAGTTCACTCAATGGAATGCCAACCTGTCAAAAGATGGAATCCAACTTACTCTCTTCTTAAAAGGTTAAATTTCTAATTCCGAAGACTTTTATATATACCGACTCAACAGAATATTTGTAAGGATGTAAATTAAGGTGACTCAATGATTCGGGAATCCAGCATAGTCGTTCAGGGATGAAGGGCTGACTCCCTGACCCCACAACCAAGAACTTAAAAGGGTCCCACCAAGATCATGTCTCTTACTGCATGGCACGTTCCTGCAAGTTAAGCGCTTCGTTCAGATTTCAATGGTGACACCACTACTGTGCTCAGTTTTCGCTTCTGCATGCGCAACTATGTATGTACCTACAGTATCAATTTGTAGAAGAAAGATCAAAGTTCAGGGAAAGAAATATCCCATAGAGCAAAGGTAAGCAAACGTTAGATTCTTTTTTCTTTTCCAACAAAATATGTTTCGCAAAATCTTAGAATGGAATCTGAAAATCTGCCAAAAGCCAAAAGGCCATGACAACATACGGCTTGGCACAATTTCAGGGACCGAAATTCTCTCTATTTTCTCTCTCTTACCTCGTTGGATCAATGATGATCAGTAATCTTGAATAATTGTAGCCCTCTAGCTCCATTTACAATTTTTTTTTTTTTTTTTGGGTTTTATCTAAAATTGAAATTGTATATTGTTAATAGAAACTATTTTTTATTAAACAGTTGAATTTTCAAGAAAATAAAATCGTATTTTGTCCCCAGATTCGGAACCCTCACCGCCTTGACCAGAATCCTGCATCAATCCAGAAAAAGAGTATAGGAATTATATGCCCATTTACACATATATACAATTTTCTGTGATTCAATTCTGATGCTGAGTTTCTGGTCTGGGTTTTGGGAGTTTTAATCTTTTGGGGGTCTACATTCTTTAGGATTCTTGATGATTTCTCTGTTCCCAAATCTTCTTGAGTAGGTCATTTTACATGCATAGATTATAGACACACATATTCATGCACTTTTGCCCATTTCTTTCATTTAGTGAACATTGGTGTTGGTTTTGATTGGTAGAATCTGGTTTCTTGAGGTTCTGAGGGTAACTCTTTTAATCTCCCAACCATCTATTGGAATTGAGTTGCTTGTGCCCTTTAGGATTTTGGGTTCTTCAGAAAGAATTGATATTTGGGACTTTGGGTGGTATTTGCTGAAAGGTGCATTGACTGTTTAAGTGGATACTGAGTTTTGGACTTTTCGCTGATTCGTTGTTTTTTATGGTGGGTTAGAATTGGGACAATAATTGCAAAATTTGAGTATAAAGATACATTGGAAATCGAATGGCTGGTAAAAGTTGATCATGTGAATTTGGAGCTCATCTGTTTGGCAGAACAAGTTGTTCGCAAGAGATGGGCAGCTTTTGTTCTAAGGAATCAGAATTTAGTGATTATGGCACTGATGATGAGGCAAGTAAAGGAAAGGGGTCAAGTAAGTCTTCAGTACAGACAGTTGCTCCTTCACGTGGAGAGGCGATTAAACTAGATTTAACTAATGGGTCATCTAAGCATTCAAACCGTAAGCCTGAACTTGAAAGAAATGGGTCATCTGTTACTGCTTCAAAAGTTGAGGATGATGGGAAAACAAGATTCTTTGAGAGGCCTAAAGATGGACACCGGAGGGGATCAACTGTGGATCTTGGAAGTAATGGACTGTCACATTCAATGTCTAGGGTCGGGAGTATGCCTCACAGCATAAGGGGAGAACAATCTGCTGCCGGATGGCCAACCTGGCTAAGTTCAGTTGCTGCCGAGGCCATTCAAGGGTGGCTTCCTCGAAGGGCAGATTCATTTGAAAAATTAAACAAAGTTAGTTCTAAAGCTTCTTCAAACAAAATTTTTCATTCAAATTATGCCTCAACCTGCTTCTTCTACTCCATGCAGTTTTCCTCTTCTTCAGTTCCAATTACTCTTAATGAGCACAGCAGTATGTTTCTATTGTGGTTTTCCAACATAAACTTTGGGGATGCTTGACATGACTCGCATGAAAATGGTTTTAAAGTCGCTTTTATTTATCAAATCTTTTTAACAAGTTTTGTTTTAAGTTACATAAAATTGGAAGCATTACTTGAGAATTTTAATTTGTTAAACCCTAAGGAAACTACATATGATTATTATGTAGTTCTAACAATTCAGGTTCTTCAATTGTTGAAAAAGCAATGAAAATTATTATCAAATCCTAATTCTAAGTCAAAGGCCTTGTGGTCAGGTGGCGTAAGCTTTTGACTTTAGACAAAAAGGTCACAAATTTGATCCCAAACCACCTCTCAGATGTATCCAAAAATATCCTAATTCTAAAGTATAGCCATCAAACCATCTCTTTCTTAAATGCTTTCTTGAATACTATCATGGCGTCCTGGTTGAATTCTCAAGTCACTTGAATACGTCTAGAAGAAATTGTAATCCAAATGAGTATGAAAATTTGAAAACTGATCTTTTTAACAATATACTGATATTGCAGATTGGTCAAGGGACATATAGTAGTGTTTACAAGGCCCGAGACCTTACAAATAATAAAATTGTTGCCATGAAGAAGGTAAGGTTTGTGAATATGGACGCAGAAAGTGTTCGCTTCATGTCAAGGGAAATATGTATCTTGCGAAGATTGGACCACCCAAATGTTATGAAACTTGAGGCTGTTGTCACGTCAAGGTTATCAGAGAGCTTATATCTGGTATTTGAATACATGGAGCATGACCTTTCTGGGCTTGCAATAGCTCATGGGTCCAAGTTTACTGAATCACAGGTATGGCTTTCACCTTTTCAGCTTCTGCTAATCTATTAGGTACCATCATAGATCATGACAGCCACTTCGTCATATCTTCCAAATATCTTCTGTGGCACAATATGGTAGCCAAGTAATATAGTGAAGATAGAATAAGAAAAGGATACAGATAACAATGTGAATAGTTGATGAATTTCTATTCTCATGGGAGGAACCGAAGAAGTGGGGAAGATTAGGTCAGATGTGTTAAGAGTCCCACATTGAAAATATAAAGATAATATGGATTTATAAGGCTAGGGGTTAGACTAGCTAATTGATTGGATTCAGTCTTTTAGTGTGGTTTGGCTCATGTGCATTACAACGCAGCCCAATCTTAGATTATAACATGGTATTAGAGCTTGTTCGGTCCACAGTCCACTTTGTGTTCAACCGGTTAGATAAGAGATGGGCTAGAGTAACTAATTGATTGGGTGCACTTTGTCTTGTATATATTCTTATATATACAATACCTTACATCTGTGTGGCAGATTAAGTGCTATATGCAACAACTGCTTTCTGGATTGGATCACTGTCATAGTCGTGGTGTACTTCACCGAGACATCAAGGGTTCAAATCTTCTCCTTAATGATAATGGTATTCTGAAGATTGGAGACCTTGGTCTGGCTACAATTTTCTATCCCGACCAAAAGCAGCCATTAACAAGTCGAGTTGTAACTCTGTGGTATAGAGCTCCTGAGCTTTTGCTTGGTGAAACTAACTATGGAGTGGCCATTGATATGTGGAGTGCTGGTTGCATCCTTGCAGAATTATTTGCCGGGAAGCCTATAATGCCGGGAAGAACAGAGGTACACTCCTTGGAAATCTACGTATCTTGAATCTTGCTCTGTGCTTCCTGCATTTTACCCCTCCACATTGATATCACATTTAAAAAAAATCCCTTTTCTTCTTGTACTCTCCTGTCATTTCTTTGTTATTTCCTATACAATACACACTTTTCATGTTTGACAAAGACAATTAAAAAATTGTCCAGGTAGAGCAAATGCATAAAATCTTCAAGCTTTGTGGGTCGCCTTCTGAGGAATATTGGCAGAAAACGAGATTGCCTCTTGCCACTAGTTTTAAACCACAGCACCCATACACACGCTGCGTCACCGACACCTTCAAAGACTTTCCTCCTTCAGCTTTAACTCTTCTTGACGCCCTACTTTCAATAGAACCTGAGGAGCGTGGGACTGCTGCTTCTGCACTAAGTAGTAGGGTACGCAATAAATTTTTCATTGATTTTTGCTTTCTGAAATTCTTGTATCCTAACTCCCAATTCCTAAACAACTGCTGAACTGCATCTTTTTGTATGGAGATTCATTTATTTCACTAGTTAGAATAGGCCCTTTAAATGGCCCATTGATTATTACTTTTATTATTACTCCGTATTACTTGTCAGATGTAGAATATCAGTTCTCAGTAATAGTTACCAATCAATTGCTTGCTTAATTGATTTGGAAATGTCAGAAATAGTAAACTGGATGGTCACATAATTCTTATTTTCTTCCAAGAATAAGATGACCATTGTATAATTTTAACTGAAATGACTATTCATGCTATCAGTTGGGTTAATAATTTGATAGTTTTTATTGCTAAATGGTTGCTAAGCACTCTAACCTCAGAAACTGGTTCATAATGAATCTTTCGTCTCCAGTTCTTCACAACAAAACCGCTACCGTGTGATCCATCAAGTTTACCCAAATTCCCTCCAAGTAAGGAACTTGACGCAAGGATTCGAGATGAGAAGGAAAGAAGGTATTTTGTTTGTTTGCTAGGAAATAATATTTAATTGATTATTTCCAGTTTCAACCTTTATATGTCTAAATACTTGCAGTAAATTCATAAAAACCATTGTAGTTATAGTACATGACAATTTTTATGGAATAATTAAAAATAATAAGCTGGCTAGTTTTTTTTTTTTTTTTTTTTTTTTTTTTTTTTTTTTTTTTTTTAAGGAATAAAGAATTAAATTTTAATGACTACTTCACGTACATGTTATTCATGCTATTTCCAGGAAAAAAGGTGAGAGTGTGAAAGGGCGTCGAGGTGAAACTACAAAGAAGAATTCAAGAGAATCTAATGGACCACCTGCAGAATTCAATGCTCAGAGACAGGTCTATTTTCTTGTATTGAAAATTTTGGTTGTCATTTAAAATTTTCTTAGTGTTACTGTTTAACATGAATGGCATAGAATTCGCAGGGGCAGTCAAATAACGGCACAAGTAGAGCAGGCTACCATATTGAGCCACCACCGGTAAATTATAAGAATGGGATCACTCATTCCAATTCGGTGATTCATCCGAATGCATGGAGTCACAAAGTAAAGGATGTAGGAGGTCAAACAGTCCAAAGACTGACCTTTGGTGCTTCCCATCATGGTGGAGAGACGCTAAGTCATGGTTCTCAAAATACTCGACATGTTAAAGAGTTGTCAAGTACTTCGAGAGACCAGGATACCGGAGTAAGTCCTTAAAATAGTTTTTCCCTTAAACAAGCTTGAACTTTTGCTTTTGTATCCAAATTCACAATTGATATACCATGAGTCCCCTAAACAAGTAAGTTCTATACGAGGGGTAACTCCAACTTGGCTGTCTAAGGATACGAACTTGTAACCACAATAAGTAAGTCCTATACGAGGGGTAACGCCAGCCAAGTTGGCTAAGGATACAAACTTGTAACCACAATAAGTAAGTCCTATACGAGGGGCTAACTCCAGTCAAGCTGGCTAAGGATACAAACTTGTAACTACAATGTCACGAGTTCGAATTCTAGCCTTCTTGGTTTAAGCTGGTCAGCTATGGACAGCCTAGTCTGGTTTACCTCTCTGTGGTTCTTTGCCAACTAGGGTCACAAGGCGGGGGTGCAGACCCCTCGTTCATAAATTAAGTCCTATACGAGTCCCTTACGTATAACCGCATTGCTGCATGAGATCTTCTGCACATGATTTCACTATCCTAATTAACCAATGGAAAATGTCATCAAATGTTGCAATAAAGTTACCTTCTGGCAACTGTCGCTTCCCTCCACTTTCAAGCTCCTTGACTTGAGTTATACTTTACCTGCATTTTCAGGTTTATGTTCCGAAGAAAAATAGGATTCATTGCTCTGGGCCATTGATGCCTCCCGGGGGAAACATGGAAGACATGCTGAGGGAACACGAGAGGCAAATTCTAGAGGCAGTTCGCAAAGCCAAGACCAAAAATAACTGATAAGATTAAGTCAATCTGTGTGTCCAATTTCAGTAGAAATGATGACGAGGGAGAGAGCGCTTGGAATCACGAGCACAATAGTGGTCTGGTTCAGGAGCCAACATAATTTGGATTTGGTACAAAGGTGAGAAACTTCAGAAAATTTATGCAGAAAGAAGAGGAGAACTATGCATATAAGTTGGTAGGTAATCAGCCTTGAACAGTATGGAGATATGTTTGCTTTGCTCAACCATATGGTTTATACACAATGCATGTATACAATGTAAACCCTTTTCTTATTTTAATAGTCAACATGGTCTGCAAAATTGAAGTTCACTAGATGGCCTTTGTAACCTGTCCAAAAGTTGAATTTTGTTAGTTAGAGAGATAAAAGTCCTACCCCTACTCTCCCTTTTCTTTCAATGAGAAGTGCAGTAGATGTGCCTTTTCACTAAAAAGTGAAAGTAATTTTCCTGTTTCGTTTGCAAAAATTGTCCAATATACAACTCACATTTTTAAGAAATATTTAAAATGATTCAGTAAGCAATATTTGGAAAAAGAAACTAAGATTCGAAACAGAGCAGTAACATGGTAGGGATTATGTTCAAAGTGGACAGATCTCTTATGCCCACCAACATTTGGCTATATCTGTTGTGCCACTGAGTTATCGTGATTTAAATTATCTCACATGCTCTGTCGGCCCCTTGAAGTTAAGGATTCAACCTTTTGAGAAAAGAAACATTTAAAATGAAAATTATTCATCATGGAAGGTAATAGTAGCAATTAGTAACCTTTCATTGAAGCAAGTCTTGTTCTATTTACTTCTACATTACATACAGACAGATCTGGTTCAAACCAACACTAGTGATGCCAAGTACTTACACAAACAAAAACATTAAAGACAATCATACTCTGGAAGCCAAAAACATGGAGCCACTATTAGGCTATTATTACTTAGAAATATATGTGAACCTTATGTACATTGGACTTCAAACAAACTTCTTCATGATTAACACTAACAGCTCTAAACCATGGGCGCGGGGAATCAAATGTCTTGCTTGGGCTTGCGACTTACTTCTGAGTAATGGCCGCCCATTAGCTGCAAAATCTCTTTCCACAAGTTCTCTGGTGGAGAAACGTGTGATGCCCCGAGAATCAAATTTGCACTACACGCCGCGACATACCAATAATCGGATTCAATCTCTTCCATCAATTGGTCTAGCTGCCACCCTGCATACCCAAAAAAGAATTTAAAATCTTGAGGTTTCAGTACCCCTTTCTTTACCAATGCTGATGCCTCTTCCAAACTGTTACGAGCACCAAAGGACACGCCTGGAACCACCTCTTCAAACCTGTGAGTGTCGGACTTCCCTTCTGCTCTTAACAAGAACATACTTGCCTCAAGGGGTCCACCAAAATGCAAGGGACACTCGGCGAAGGTTGTCGCCAAGTCAAGATTGGTGGGTTTCATGTGTTTCATCTTTTTCCCCAGTGGGCGGTTTATGACAACTCCAAAAGGCCCCTCTTGAGGATGATTGGTTCCAGATTTGAGGAGAAGAACCACAGTTCTCTCAAAGGTGCGAACTCCATCAAGCTTTTCAGTGGCAACAAGGAGACAACCATTCTCAGGGGCTGCAATTGGGTGAGCCCACTTTGGAGGAAGAGGTTTAAAGCCAAACGCTGTGCCATCATGCTTCTGAGGGTCAGAGACGGCAATTGCAGCCTGGAATTAGAAATTTTGGAAGAATTAAGTGAAATGAACTGTAATTTGAGAATCATAAAATTTGTTCACATTTTCAAAATTAGTCAATGATCCCTGCGGGGGTACTTTGAAAGAGAGGATGAGGCACAGACAGCCAGGGTGGAGAGAAAAAAACTGCTAGAAGACAGCAATTCAGGTCCTCTGAGGAGAGGACAAAGTTCCCATAGGAGAGCATAGAACAATTACTCTAATTTTGATAAGAAAATTCTTAAGCTTTTGTTCTCATAATTGTTCAATTAAATTAATTGAACACTAAAATGAAGTGGCTATCCTTAATACCAATGGCAACACCTATATCAGTTTTTTGTTTGTTTGTTTTGTTTTTTTTTTTTTTTGTTTATGTTTTTGAGAAGTAAAATAATAAGATAAAGTTACATAGTTTACAGAACTGTTTTTAGAGTTACTAGTATTTTCACCCGTGCATTACGGAAAGGATTTATTATAATATATTAAGAATATTTGGATCGATATACACTAGACTTGGCAATTATGGACCTGACCCGTTAAAACAACACGAAACCAGACACGAAATAACGGATTGGTGTTTAGCCTTAACGTGTCACGGGTTGTTAACGGGTTGACCCATTAAGGACCCGTTATGTTTCGTGCCTGAGATCGACCCGTTAAACCTATTAAAAACCCGTTTAACCCATTAATATTATGGTGTTAACCCGTTTACATAAACCTATTTATAACATGCTAAGAATCATTGTCATTTATTAGGTAAGAACCATTGCCAGGAATGAGATTACAAAAGATATCATGAACATGACTAAGGATGAATTTACTACATTAGGCCAAGATCCTACACTAATTATTGATATTCAACAATCTAAAATTTAAATTTTTATTGTATTCAATTTTATTCTAAAATCTATTATGGACTTCTTTAATTATGATTTTTGGATGTTATTTTATCATTTTATGAATATTATAAATTGAATATTTTTTTAGTTTGTTTGATGGATTAAATTGTAAGTTTTATTTTTTTTATATAACTTAACTTTAAAATTTAGTTTTTTTTTTTAAAATATATTAATAGGTTTGGCGCGTTTAAACGGATTTCGTGTCATATCGTGTCGACACGACCCAAAACTTGTTAACAAAATGTGTCTATCATGTCAACCCGTTTAACTCATTAACAAAACGTGTTCATGTTAAAAATTTGAACCCATTAACCTTAACGTGTTATGTCTGTGTTTAGCCTTATCGTGTTCGCGTCGTTATCGTGTTGACCCGTTAAAGAACTTGTATACATGAATTGTCAAGTCTATTATACACTTATATAAATTATAACAACGAATATTATATAGTGCAATTGATGAAATGAGTTGGGTCAATTATGTTTTCTAATATTATCTTTGCTTGAATTCGAGCAAAATAATTATCAATTACCCGTGCGATGCACGAATACAAATTTTTATTATATGTTTTAGATAATAAAATTAAAGAGAAATTATAAACCATTAGAATATTTGAAAGTGTACATTTATTTGATTATAAGATTAATGCAAAAGTATCACTCAATTAATTTAATAATATATGACTCGTTTGTCTGTAATTATCTTAAAAAAATCAATATGTAATATGATTTATGTAATTATATTATTAATAAAATAAATATGGAAAAAAAGGAGAAATAATTTAATTGTAATTATTATAAAAAATAAATCCGATGGTCCGTGTTTAGCTTAATTACCATAATAATTATTAGACAATTATTATTATACTAATATTTGTACAATTATACTTTTATAACTTAAGTATATTCCTTTTCAACATATCACCTTTACTTTTTTTCTTCTCCTTCATATCTGAATGAATTAATTGTAATTATTATAAAAAAATTCAACGATTCATGTTTAATTATAATTATACTTATATCCATGTAATTATTAGTTTAATTAACATAATAATTATTACAATTAAATTAGAGTTAATACCCAAAATGACCCCTTGACTATAGCAAAATTTACAAATTGGTCCTCAACTATCAAATTTAGCAAATTAAGTCCTCGGTTATTCAATACTTACTTAATAAGGTCATCAACAATTTAATTCTTACTCAATAAAGTCCTCAACTATTTAATTCTTACTCAATAAGGTCCTCAACGAATGATTGATTTGCGAATTATTGAGTAAGAATTGAATAGTTGCGGACTTAGGGTGTGTTTGGAAGCCCGAAAAATGATTTCCGGAAATCATTTTCCGGGCTTGGGGTGTTTGGTAGCCATTGAAAAACCCAGTCAACGGAAAACGATTTCCGTTGACTGGGAAAATAAGCCCCTTTTGCCCAGGACAAATGGCCTTGTTTGAGAGAGGGACCGCTCAAGTTGTCCCTCTCTCAGTCCGACGGACTGGTTTTCGTCAGAAACCAGAGCATCGACTTTCTTGTTTTTTATTTTTATTTTTATTTTTTTATTTGTTTTATTTATAATAAATATTATTAGTTTATATATTTTTATATTTTAAATAAAATAATAAAAATATATAAATATACATTTATACTCATTTTCAGGAAAATGACTCATTTTTCAGAAAACATTTTCCAGAAGTCATTTTCCTGCTTTCCAAACACACCCTTAATTGGTAAAATTAATAGTTGAGAACTAATTTGTGAATTATGGCATAGTCGATGGACTACTTTAGGTATTTACTCATTATACTAATATCTGTGCAATTAATTCCTCAATTATCATAATAATTATTAGGTAATTATACTAATATTGTGCAATTATACTTTTATATATTCAGTGTGTGTATATATAGAGAGAGAGAAAGAGAGGGAGAGATTACTATAAAATTACCATAGTAATTACACGTTAAAATATGAATAATTTATTTTGTCTCACAGTATTACACATTATAATGGTCCCTAATCAGGTGAGAATCATGTCTCAGGTGAGAATTAATGGACAAATCCAAACCACTGATCGATCTAACGGTTCAAAATAAACAAGTTTGTAATATTTATGAAAAAGACCCCTCTCATTTTAAAAATTTGTAATATTTATGAAAATGACACCGCTCATTTTTTACTTGATTTCCCATCCATCAGATTTTGCAGATCAATGGTTTGGATTTGGTTCTCACCTGGGATTGGTTCTGTTCTCATTATGATTAGGATTCTATATATATATATAAATATATAAAAATTATCATATCTATTGAGCTATTATTACTATAATAATTATTAGATTTTATATAGCAATAGCTTGGGAGGTAGTTTGGGCGGGGAGTTGTATAGATATAGATAGATTAGACTTGACCCCAAAATCTAAATGGAAGAATGGAATCTGATACTGCCACAAAATCAGAGGTATGCAATCAGTAAATTTTAAATACTAATTTTGAGATTGACATTATGGTTGGGGGATGAGAAGTGAATTTTTCTTGTAAAAATCAGTTGAACACTTAACACAGAAAAACACATTGCATGGAATTATTTAATTGACATTCTTAGATTCTTTCTTCCCAAAAGGTTGAATGACTTGAATCCCCAACCCCAAAGGCCCCTCAAGCCCCAGCCCTACAAAGCATCATTACACTATATGTGAGCATGTTACTTCTCAGTAAATACTCCATAAAGTTACAAACTGGCCTATCTGTCAATAATCAAGTCTATCACAAGCCAATGCTCAACTAAGACTTAATCCTCATCTAGTTGGATTTGGCTATAGAAATTCTATTTCTCCATTAATACTCAGGCCACTTTCCTTGAAAATGCTAAACAAGTGCACCTTAGCAACAACCAGTTCAAAGAATATACACACACTATATATATATTTCATTAACTGTTGAGGATAATCATTCCCTAATGTCAAAAATAGAGCTTGTTTATCACAACTTATTGCTTTCTGAAAAAAGAGGCTTTTTAAAAGAAGCTTCTTGAAAATAAGTAGGGCCAAACATGCAACAAGTCAAAAAGGCCAAGAGATGATGTTCACCGTACCAATTATCATCGCACACTGACACATAGACAAGGAGATAAACATAACCTTGAGTATGATATATAATTTTAGCTACGTGAATGGAGCAGGGATACCTTATTAGATCTTCTAATAAAAAGTGACACCTAAAACTCTCTTTTATTGAAGGCAGGCTTAGTTTGGTGAAGTGACAATTCATAAACATTCAACTAAACATCATAAGAAAGGAGATAATACCTGCTCCTGAATATAAAGAGAAGCTCTGAACTCTCTCCAGTCCAAAGGTTTATGATGGGATTTCTGACCACCATTATTTTCAATGTTTCCTTCAGAAATAGGATTACTTTCTTTAAAACTACCATCTTCTGCAAACGAGTTATCACCTTTCCCTTCATTTTAAGAGCATTGTACTTTGTGAGAGGCTAGTTTAAACGATGGAAATCTGTAATACATTCCTTTTTTGAGAGCACAAACACTTAGGAATATGAGAATAGAATTTGACGGGTATATAGCACAACATAGAGTGGACTCTTAAAACTATAAAATACATTTTTTATAAGTGTAGTAAGTATTAGGAACAATATTGATGCTCTGAACTCTAAACTTGAGTAGCTTCAAATAGAGTCCCATATAGTCTGTATCAACAATGCACCTAAAGAGTGAGTCTCCCTTGAGACCGTCTCACAATTATGGGGCTCTAAAAACTACGAGATAGTGCTAAAGCTTTGACAATAGTGTTAGTGGCAGTTCATGACCAGAAGACAATGAGAAATTTTTGCTTATCCAAGACAAAATACAAGCTCATTATCACATTCAATAACAGTATTTATAACTTTGCAAGGTTATATGATCCTGGAGTTACACAATGGACTGTTTCGCAAATGCAAAATGAGATAATTTTACCCAAGAATACATGATAACTTATCCATAAAAAAAAAAGTTAAATCATTAAATTGATGTTCCTAAAACATACGCTAAGTTTCAAACTAAATTATACTAATTTCCCAGGCAAAAAAGAAGTTCACAATTTCACAACAACTCTCCAAAGAATTTATAAAAAATCCAAATGATAGGCAAGAAGAATCAAGCATTACCGTGTGAAGAGGAGTTTGAGTTAGAATTCCCTGAATTTTTCTTCCCCGCAGCTCTGACCACAAGCGATCTCGAGAACCCAGATGAAGAAAAGGCACCACCTTTCGGCAAATTGATATCAAAAGCTCCCAAATTGTCGACCCGGAATGATGACCCAGACAGTGAACAAGGAGCCAAGGTCATGTTCTTGATGTTACCAGAAAGAATGGGCTTCTCAAGAATCGAGCTTCTCAAGAGCATAAATCTTATGTTTCCGGTACAATTGGAGTGCAGAACTCCAAGAAGATCCATTGTTGATGCAAATCAAAACTTCGTGGAAAAATCCGGAGGCAAATGTGATAACAGATCGGGGCAAACAGATTTGGGAGTGGAGAAAAGGAATATGCCAAACACCCAAAGTATTTTAACGGATTTGGATGGGAGACTGAAGCTCACTTTGGACTTTGGAGCGATGATCGATAGATGAAAGTGGGCCCCTTGAACTGATATTTTGTTACTCCTAGGTGCTTATATAGTGGGGTAGAATTCATCTACCATTATAGGTACTTATTCAAAAGGCAAAACCTTGTGTGAGATTGTTTTACGAGTCTCAATCTGTAAAGTGGGTCAGATCTTTTATTAATGAGAATAAAGATTTGACCATTTAATCAAATGTTTGACCCATTAATTAAATATATGACCCGTCTTACGAATTGAGACCCGTAAGACGGTATCACACAAGTGTTACTCGATTCAAAATTATTATGGTTTATATTAACTAATCATGTTTCGATTTTCTCTCACTACGCCGTCTAGGGTTTTTCTCTCCCTCTCGTTACGGTTTTGTCAATTCCAATCTTCCTCCGGTGTCTTTCACTGGTTTTTCGTTTGTTGCGTCTAATTTCACTATAAGAAAAATGCACATAGACAACAGTTAAAAACCGTTATCTATTGAGTGTTGTTAAAATTAGTATTGTTGAAAGTCACGCACATAGACTAAGGTTTTTTTTTTTAGAATAGACTACGGTTTTTAACCGTTGTCTTTTCTTAAAAAAAAAACCGTTAAAAACCGTTGTCTATTGAATTTTGTTGAAACCAGTGTTGTTGAAAGTCACGCACATAGATAACAATTTTTAACTGTTGTCTTTGTTTTCTATAAAAGACAACGGTTAAAAACCGTTGTCTATTGAGTGTTGTTGAAACCGGTATTGTTGAAAGTCATAGACATTGACAACGGTTTTTAACCGTTGTCTATTGTATGTTGTTAAAACAAGTGTTGTTGAAAGTCACGCTGATAGACAACGGTTTTTAACCATTGTCTTTGATATATATGACAACGGTTAAAAACCGTTATCTATTAAATTTTGTCGAAACTTGTATTGCCGAAAATTTCAAGCATAGATAACGGCTTTTAACCGTTGTTTTATATATCAAAGACAATGGGTAAAAACCATTATTCTCACATTCATAGACAACGGTTTCAAACCGTTGTTTTTAACCTGTTTTGATTTTAAGCATAATAATATAATAAAAACAATTTATCCAAACACCATCACCAAGCCTAGATACACAATGTTCAAAATACATAAGAACTAATCACCAAGTCTAAATACTTTAATGAACAATTTCAATCACCAAGTCTAAATGTTCACAAAGTTCTTATCAAAAGCATGTATACTCTATATAACTTGATACACAATCTGCCCATTTAGAACGCGCTGGATCAATATCTATTTTGTTGAAATCAACTTGTTGGAACTATATGTCAAAAGTATAAGAATAGTAAATATATAAGTATTCAGCATAACCACAATACGATGAACATTTTCCTGCTATGCTTCAACATCTTGGCATATGTATTTTATGGATACCTCGATTAGGGTACCCGACCCGAGAAGACTGGTATCTGGTGCCCGCCGACTGAACAGTCTCGATGAATATGTAGCCCGGGTCATGTGACTCATGTGGCTTAGTTTCCACAGGCAGTCGAGAGGCGGTGCTCGACTAAGTGCGTCTTGAAAGGCGGTTACTGCGCCAAATTGGGAAACTTAGTGAGATCTGTGGATATTCTCTGAATAAGGGATTTAGTAACTTCTATACCCATTATGAAACCTCAAAATTACCTTCCTAAATTATACTGTATTTGTTAAGTATTCCATGATATAGGCTAATCATCCTTGTATAAATACCCCCTTGGGGTCGCATTGTAAAGAGAGCTTAATTTGAATACAAATATACATATTCTCTTATTGTGTTCGAATACTTCCTTTATATTTTACGATAGTGTTGGCCAGCCAGAACGGTTGCAGCGCAACCGTAAAAACCAACATTGGCGCCGTTCGTGGGGACTGATACGAAAAGTTCCGTCTCTAAACTGATTATATTGCACAAAGTGTTGCACAAGGCATGCCTACTTTTTCTATGAGTGTATTTTTGCTCCTTGATTCTTTGTGCTTGGCTATTGAGAGAACCATGAATCGTTTTTTGTGGGGCTCCGGTGGTTCAAATGGTAAAGGTATTCATTGGAAGGCCTGAGATTGTTTGTGTGTGACTAAAAAGTTTGTAGGGCTAGGTTTTAAGGATTTGCATGCTTTTAATCTAGCCATGTTAGGTACATAGGCCTGACGCTTCTTAACTATGCCTCATTCACTTGTGGCATGGATCTACAAGGTTAGATATTTTCCTAATTCTTCATTTATTGATGCTATTGTAGGAAACTGCCCTAGCTATTGTTGGCGTAGTATAATGGCAGCCATGACTTGGTCTGCAATGGTGTAAGACGTAGAATTGGTAATGGAGAAGCCGCTCTGATTTGGGGTCACCCATGGCTTCCTAATGTCTCAAATCCAATGCTCTAGACTACCATGCAAGTTGAGTTGAGTGGTTCTAGGGTCTCTAGCTTAATTGACCAAAATAATGATACTTGGGACCTAGAAATTCTTAAGAGGCATTTTCTTACCAAGTGATATTGATTGTATTGTCAAGGTGCCTATAAGCCCTTCCTACGATGATTCATGGTTCTGGGTGAATGATACTAGGGACTGTTATACTGTCAAGAGTGGTTACAGGCTTATTGTTGGGGAATTTGATGGGAATGCTAGTGACTTTAATAAATGGATTTCTTTATGGAAAATCAAGGCACCCCCAAGTCAAAGACCTTCTTATAGAGAGCTTTTAATAATATTCTTCCTACCACTACCAATCTCCTTATAAGTAGTGTGAATGTGGACCCTTCATGACCAATGTGTAGGTGTTCACATGATGATACTATGCATACCCTATTATTTTGTGTTTATGCTCAACGAGTTTGGCATGAGTCATCCCTTCCCATTTTACGTGTAGTAGGCAACACTTTTACCATGTGATTGAGTCATGCATTGGGACCCTTAGTAATGATGTGCTATTGGTTGTTATTGCAATCTTCTATCAGTTATGGAAAGCAAGGAATCTAGCAATTTGGGAAGCCAATCTTCCATACGTATTCGAAGTACCTGTGGTTGGCTGCACGATCTGCCGTTGCTGCTTGGAACCATTCACACTCCTCCTTGCCTCTTTCTAGTACGTCCCCTGCCTGGTCAAATGCTCCTAGCATGCAACAACGCATGTCTCCACCTAGAGCTTTGTTGGGACCGCCGAATTGTTACTTTGATGCATGTTATAACTCTTCGATTGGGAAGGCTACCTATGGCACCATTCTTGTGTCGCAAGCTGGCGGTTTTATTGTAGCGGTCAATGGCGTTCTGCCCAATGGCATATCTCCCCTCTCAGCGGAAACCCTAACTTGTAAGGAAACTCTCTCTTGGCTCAAGGATCATGGGGGTTTTGCTGATGCAACTTCACACTAATTGTGCTACGCTTCATTGTTATATATAGGACTGTGCATGGTTCGGTTCGGTTCGGTTCGGGGGGAGGTATGCCAAAACCGTGCGGTTTTCGGTTTGAAGAATTGAAACCCAAACTGTGTATATATTTCTTAAAACCCTTCGGTTTTTTGCTATTCGGTTTGTTCGGTTATCCGAATAGATTTCGGGTTATGCAAAATCAGATAAAATTTATAAATATAAAACTAAATGGCAAGCCAAAGTGCAGCAAGCCAAACTGCCAAATGACATAAGTGTACATAAGTTACATAACTTACAAGTTACAAGTTACAAACCAAAGTGCCAAACTGCCAAATGACATAAGTACAAAACCCAAAAAGGCAAAAACTATGCAGATTGAAATAAGTTTTTCAGAATTACAAATCCACATAAATGATAAATCATAATAACTAATCA
>CP025647.1:23781643-23840365 GCA_003576665.1 Ipomoea trifida | reverse complement strand
CTAAATGACTAATATGCTTTTGTGTTGATAATAATATGTAAATGTTAATTATATCATTATTTTATATAGCTACATTTAAAACTCATTATTAAAACTGTCAATGTAGGGCAATAGAACATTGTAATATACTTGATGCATTGAAAAGATGCCAAGACTACAACAATGTTGCAATCAATTTAGAAAACCTAGAAAATGAAGAAATATCAAAATAACCATCGTTGATTCATTCACTTATCATGTATGTAAAATACTTATTGTGCATTCATCAAATATATTAGGACTAATATAAATTTACAATTCATTTCATCTTCTAGACTCAACTTGCTTAGATTACATGCAAAATCAACATCAACATTCACACAAAAAATATTTGGTATATAGGTGATACATATGATTTTATACCTTTATTTGACCCACGATTCAGTAATTCTGTAGCTTATTTCCTTTAACTTGATACATTTAAGGCTCGTTTGTGTGTTACATTTGATCAATCTTAGTTTATTCACAAATGAGGAGCAAAGGAAGGATTTTTGGTCATCCCGGACTAGTTTTCGAGACATAAGGAATCTACCCCGGGACAGAAAGGAGCAACGGAGCATGAAAGAAGTCAGAAGAGGACCAGGAGGCCGCCTCACGGCCGTGACGGCGGCCGTGACCTTCAACGCGGACAGCAGCTGGCCACGCCGCATCACGACCCCGATCCCGGCCGTGATGGCGGCCGTGACCTGGCTGCTGTCCAGTATTTATATCGCGCTTTTCCTGTATTTTGGGTATTCCGAGCCCTAGTTTAGTTTAGTGCAATTTTTCCCTTCTTTAGAGTTTTCCATAGCATAGAATACAGCAGATTTACATCATTGAATTCGGTTTCGAGCTTGGAATCATCGTTCGGATTGGAATTACTTTCAAGAATTGTTAGTAAAGTTTTCTCTTTTTATTCTTTAATATTGCAGCTATGTTTTCCATCTTTAATTCTTTCTTTGTTGTGTTTACTTCCATCATGCGTGAGTAATTCATTTATGCGTTTGGATTAGGGGTCTATTGTTAATCTTGATGTTCGATTTGTGATTATTGCATAAAAGGATTGAATCGTTTACCTAGGGTTTATGTTGATTTGGGGATTTTCTTCCTACTTATTATTGATTAATGGCCACAATTGATTGCTAGTCTAGGAGAGGGATTCATTACAACGAAAGTTGGATGAAGACCTCGAGCCTTACCAATTTCAACCTAATTTTCCTACTATGAGAATAGGGGTAATTTTGGGGGCTTACAATGCTTAGGTGCCTAAGGTTATAATTGATGCATCACGACAGTGGGGGAATTATAGCCTAATTCTGTTTATTGATTACGAAAGTAGCTGAACTGAGTTCTTCTGTGCATTGCCCATAAATCCTTGAAATAATTATTCTTTCCCTAATTTTGAGATTGTTAGAACATCAAGGTTACAATCCCCCTAATCTGGCCCATTCCCTTATCATACAGTTTATTCCTTAGTCAATTGCTTTCTTTTAATTTACATCATTCGGTTTTAGTTGCTTGGATTCTATTAAATTCACATACTCTAGTGCCTAGTAATTCATACAATTACGTGCCATAACCCCAATCCTCAACGGAACGACAAATTCATACCCTCATATTTACACTCATCATTATACATCATCAATAGGATGTAGTCACTATTTAGAAAAAGTTAGTTCATGCGCAAAGTGAAAAACAATTTAACTCGAAGGTTAATATTGATGAGTAAAATGGTGATAGTAAAAAGAGGGTGTGAATGTCGTTCCATTGAGGATTGAGACTATGACACGTACTTGTATGATATATAAAATTCTAGGCATTAAAGTCTTGGAATTCACTAGAATCCAAGTAAACTAAGATTAAAGAATGGAAATAAAGGATGCAAATTAAACAAGGGATGAACTATATGATAAAAGAATGGGTCCAGATTAGGAGTATTGCTATCTTGATGTACTAACAATCTCAGAGTTAAGGGAAAACAATTAACCAAGGGATTACTGGCAATGCACGTAAGAATTCAAGTTCAAGCTACTTTCGCAATCAATAAACAAGAATTAGAGTAGGATTGTCGCACTTTCGTGATGCATCAATCCTAACCTTTGAAACACACAAGCATTATAAGCCCCCAAATTACCGTTATTCTCATAGTAGGAAAATTGGGTTGAAATTGGTTAGACTTGAGTCTTTCATCCAACTCTCGTTGCGATAAAAGCCTCTCCAAAGCAAATTAATAAAAGCTGCGCAACAATTACCAACAAGAGGAATTTATAACCCAATTCAAACATAAACCGTAAGGAAACAATTCATCCCCTTTATGCAATAATCACAAACCTAGCATAAAGAATAGCAATAAGACTCTAATCCAAACCCATAAGCTAACTACTCATGCATCATAAAATTAAACAAAGCAAAGCAATAATAAATAACCACAAACATTGCAAGAAATCTGAAAATGAAGTAAATAAAGGAATAAGAGAACTTTACTAATAATGAAGAACAAATCCAACTCCAATCCGTGATTCCAAGCATGAAATTAAATAATCTAATGTAGAACTAATATAAACTATGCTAGGAAAATCTAAAGAGAAGAGGAAAAATAGACTAAAACTAATTAGGTTTGGGAACCACCTAAAGTTGCAGAAATTCGCAAAATAAATAGCAGACAGATGGGCCTCATGGCCCACCTCACGGCCGTGAGGTAGCTTCCAGTTTTGATTCTTGTTTCCTTTCGTGCTCCGTTTCTCCTTTCCTTCCTTAGGTAATTTCCTTTACTTCCAAAATTGATCCAAAACATTTCAAAATCCTTCCTTTGCTACTCATTTTAGACAGTTGCACCTGTAGACACCAAATATATAAAAATGTATCAATTTCTTATTAAGAATTAGGCAATTACTATTTAAAAAAAAACAACTAAAATAGGGAGTGAATAATAGTTCAGAATCAAATATCTATTCAATAACAATTATTTTTTTTTATACACACACACACACACACAAAATCAAGTACTATACTCATTCATACTAATTCTAAAATTATGAACTTGAAAATAAACATGTGCAAATAGATGTGAAAATTATTAATGAAATTGAACACGTTGCAGCATCAGTATTCAGACTACTTGTATAGTTATTGTTGTTACTATCAAGTAAACAAGTTACGAAAATAAAACAAGAGGTACTACTCATGAACCTTATACATATATAATAAATATTAATATTTGGAATAAGGGTCAAATAGGCCACTGAACTACGCACCAAACTACAATTAGGCCATCGAACTCAAAAACAATGCAATTAAGTCCCTGAACTACACAAAATAATGCAATTTAATCCAAAATGACATGTTTTACCTGATGTGCTGGTTTTCAATTTTAAAAATAATATTTTAAAATAATTAATTAAAATTAAAATTTAAAAAAGCCAAGAACTGCAGCCGGATTCGTCTCCGGCGGACGAAGGTCTCTTCGTCTCCATGGCGAAGCCGCCGGAAAATGTGATTTCAACGACAAAATGTGAAGCATCCTCAGGAGGTCGGATTGGGCAGCAGATTTTGCCTTATTTCCAAAAATCATGACGCAAGGATGCGATTGCGAAGAGGATTCGGAAATCGCGATACACAGAACCGATCAAGCAGATTCATCTCATTCACACACTAGAATTGATGATCTGAAGGGAAATACAGAGGATCGTCAACCGATTGTGAGATTATCAACACTGAAATGGGAAAACTTAGTCGCGGCAGAGGAGATGCTTACGATGATCAGCCGATTCTCGAAGCGGATGCCGTCTCTAGACATTATTATGGCAAAATTAAGATTGGGCCTTCATCTAGAAGGGGAGATGCAGATCGTATTGCTTAATCAAAGAACAATTTTGTTGCGATTTGAATTGGAAAGGGATTGTAGGAGAGTCTGTATGCGAAGCCATGCGATAGTGAAAGGAATTCATCTCTCCGGCCGGAAGTTCCTCTTTTTTTTTTAATTAATTATTTTAATTTAAAATTATTTTAAAATATTATTTTTAAAATCGATAACCGGTACAACAGGTAAACAAGTCATTTTGGATAAAATTGCATGATTTTGTGTTGTTCAGGGACCCAATTGCATTTTTTTTTTAGTTCGATGGCCTAATTGCAATTTGGTGCGCAGTTTAGTGGCCTATTTGACCCTTATTCCTTAATATTTTATTCATTACTTCCACATGAAACATGTAGGGGAACAAACTAACTACCACTGCAAAATATCAACATGTGCTTGCAAGATCAAGAGTTTATAGTACAATTAAGATCCTAGTCATATACTTATCTTTGAAACAGACTCGGAGGTGGCGAGTCAGGCCTAGAGAGAGAGCTAGGATATCACTACCAATGATAATTTAATCTCGGACTACAAATCCCTCCTTGGGCAGTTTATTAGCATCAAGCTTAATCACGTGTTTCGCGAAGGTAATCAATGTGAAGATCTGCTAGCAAATTGGGGTCACGATGCTCCTTGGGGTACCACTATCTTGGAAGATCCGCCAGATGGGCAGCGGGACCTCCTTTTACGTGATTCTCAAAGAGTGGCTACTAGTAGGCGTCGCTAATAGTTGGGACTTCGGTCCCTTCCTCTTACCAAAAAAAAAAAAAGATCCTAGTCATATACACAATAAGGAAAGTCCATAGTTTCCTACACCATAATCCCATTGCATGACGCTGTCATCTATACTACCAGTAGTAACCCAATTGCAAATAACACACTACCAACAAAATGAAAGAGGATAAATAGTGAAGATGAAACCAATGGCAATGTTACTCAAAAGTGAATTAAGAATACTTAGAAAAATTCAAATCAAAAGTAGTATTTATTTAGACTATCGTTTTTAGACTAAATATTTTGACTATCGATTTTACAAAGTTGCAAACATTTATTTTAGCGACAATTATAATGAATTTCCTATATTATCTTGCATTCATATGCTTTTAGTTACATATTTAAATAAACAAATTCGATATTCAATTACCTATGTATGAACTTCTCTTAAAACTAGTTATTCAATATAGAATACAACGTCATACTAATGATGATTATTGGTAAATGTCATGTTAAGAATATTTATTCGTGGTTAATTAAATATTTTATTCATGACAATGTGTATGGTGAACTTAACTTCTTTGGTTGGAATGAATGAATTATGGGGGAAAAGAATTGTAATTCGATGGAAAAAGAATAAGGTGAGAATAAAGTATAAATTCAAATTACAGTGTTTGGTATGCATGAATAGTATTACAGTGAATTGAAAAGGAATAAGTTATACAATGACTGAAATGCTCGTATCACCGTATGTAGTAATAATAATACTACTACTAATAATAATAAGAATAATAATTGTTTAAGAAGAAGAAGAAGAAAAAGAAGAAGAATAAAAAGACAAAGGGTATTATTGAAGGAGTAAAATTGTCTTTACACTAATAATGTTGCACATCTCCTCTATCGAATTACAATTTTCTCCAATCAAACGACATAATTGGATAATTTATTGAATTTCAATTCCATTACAGGCAAATTACACCCAACCAAACGGGTCCTTGGATGCAAGAGAATGATGTACACAAAGCCAAATGTTTTTTCATTATCTGTAATATAATGTTTTTTTTTTCAACTTTCTAGCATTACTAATTACAAAATAATTGTCTAACTAATTATGAAATTATTGTTAATCTTTGATTAATTATTACAAAACTAATCATTATCATATTAAACATTTTGACTAATCACAATTAATATGATTCACGCCGGCATTAAGGAAGGTCGCCTGCGATGGTTTGCTGCCGCAACTTTGGTTCTCTGCTAAGAGGACAGGGCCGTAGCGCTGTGTTCTGTTCGTTAGCGTCCACGTCCACGTCCATAAGGAACGGCCGGTGTCGACTCTCTCTTCCTCCTTCAGGCGACAATGGCTCCGGTCGCTGCTGGTTCTGCAGCTAGGGTATTTCTTGAATTGTTGATTAAAGATGGAGATGATGATGGAATATAAATTGGGCCAGACCTGGTCCACTATTAAAAGAATTACATTAGGCCTACTTTGATTTATTTGGGCTTGCTTCAATTTTCCTTTATCAATATTTGGACTTCCTCTAGGCAAATTATACTATGGACTCGGGTCTTAAGGTGGACCCATGTCCATGTTCACAATTTAAAAATTTTAAAATTAAACTAAATAATTTGTCTCGCATATTGTGTTTATATTATCAAATGAAACTGTAATTGAAATGAAATGATACTTTAATTGTGTCGAAATGAAACTGCAGTATGTATAAAATGAAACTGAATAGCATTGTCAAATATTGAAAATATATTGTCAAATAAAACTGTAGTTGAATTCAAATGATATTTTAGTTTTGCTGAAATGAAACTACAGTATGTATAAAAAGAAATTGAATAACATGTCTCACATATTGAGTGCATATTGTCAAATGAAACTATAATTATATCAAAATGATAATTTAGTTGCATTGTAATGAAACTACATTGTATATAAAATGAAAATGAATAACATGTTCACATATTTGAGTGTATAATTGAATTAGAATTAGAATTTAGTGTTGTTGTAATAAAACTACGGTTTGTATAAAATGAAATTCAATAAAGGTCTCACTATAATAAGACTATTGTACTCCGTATATATAATGTCGGGAAAATGGCACTTTTTTCCCCTATGTTATGTGCATATAGCACTTTTCCCCCCTGTGTTATTAAAGTGGCAGTTTTCCCCCCTCAGTTATTTTAAAAGTGGTAAGTTTTCCCCCTGTAATCTTAAATTGACGTTTTTACCCTTAAAATAATTATTTCATTTATTTTTATTCTCCAACCTAGTATTACTAATATGTATGGAAGATCATGGTTCGATACGAACTTAATCGAACACTGTAGCAATTGAACTTAAATAGTATGGACGGTTACGGTTACGATTCAGAACCGAAAAAATAAAATAAAATAATTGTTGAATTTAGACTATTTTGAAATAAGAAATAAAATTTAAAAAAAAATAAATAAATAAGTTTTGATTGGCGGTTCAAAATCGAAATTGGAATTGGACCGTACCGATTTATCAAAATAAGTGTTTGATCATTTGCACTATATATGACTGTGGTTCAGTTCCAGTTCACGGTTCAACAATTATTTAATTTTATTTTTTTCGGTTCTGAATCGTAACCAGAATCGTCCATACTATTTTGGTATGATTGCTACAGTGTTTGGTTAAGTTCGAACCGAATCGTGATCATCCATACATATAAGTAATAATTTGTTGGAGAAGAAAAATAAATGAAATAATTATTTTTAAGGGTAAAAATGCCAATTTAACATTTCAGGGGGAAAAATAGTCACTTTAATAACACAGGGGAAAAAAGTGCTATATGCACATAACATAGGGGGAAAAAGTGCAATTTTCCCTATAATGTCAAATGAAACTGTAGTTGAAACAAAATGAAACTTTAATTGTGTTGAAATAAAACTACAATGTATATAAAATGAAACTAAATATGTTATACAAACAGAATTAATTAAATAGAACGAGTGTCGTTTCTTTATATTAAAAGAAACGACACCGTTTTGACCAGATATACTGAGGACCATGATCTACGCTAAAATTTGCCTTGGAATTAACCTTGCTTGTTCTTTCAAAATCCGTAAAGCAACCCCTCAATAGAAATGTTCTAATTCAAATTTGCCTTGCTATATTAACCTTGCTTGTTCTTTCAAAATCCGTGAAGCAACCCCTAAATAGAAGTGTTCTAATTCAAATTTGCCATAGCCACTGCTTGTCTGTCGCTTATTCGCTAGACTGCCAAATTATTTTTTGGACTGCACTCATATTCATATACATGATTCAATTCATATATAACTTAGCTTGTCAATGCTAAATGTCCATACATGGAGGAATAGTGTGCTACACGTGTTTCTTACTAATCATATGAAAGTTAAAAAGACAAACAAATTGAATAAACAAATTGGAGTTAATTCTAATTTTGGTCTAGATATATAGGTAGCATTTTATTTTTAATCATTTTTTATCAAAACATTCACATTTGGTCCTACTATTATTGTGACATGACCATTTTTGGTCCTCCGTCAACAAAATTGCTGAAATGTCGTTAAATACAATGGTTTTTCGATCATTTTTATACAAAGTAAGTTGACATCACTATATTTTTATGTTTATTTAAAAAAAATGTAATTGAAGACCGAAATGTCTTTGTATTTAACGACATTACAATCGTTTTGTTGATAGAGGACCAAAAATGGTTATGTCACAATAATACTATGATTAAATATCGATGTTCTAATAAAAAAGAATTAAAACTGGACTACCACATATAAATCTAGGACAAAAAATGGAATTAACTCAAACAAATTGTGTCACGTATGATCGGTCAAGTCAGTAAATAGCATAGGGTGCTGGTATGGACTTAATTCACTGGTTTAATAGACATTATTTGAGGGAAGAGATTAATGTCGAAACTCGATAGTAACAGTATGAGGATTATGTCTAAAGTGGGAATATCCCTTGTGCGCACTGACATTTGGCTCTATCTGCTGAGCTACTGATTTACTGTGATTTACATCTTTTCAAATGTTCTGTCGGATCGATGTATGTGAGATTTTTGGGATTGGAGATTCAACCTTTTGAAGCAAGTAAATAGCATAGCAAATTGAGTTACATTGTGTGATTTATCTTTTTTACTACTACATCTGTCCCATTTTATTTGTCATACTTACTATTCATTAGTCAAACAAACTCTTTTTTCTTTGTTTATTTTCTTTAGTATTTTTCACTTATTTTTAAATCTAATTTTTTGTGTTTAATAGTACTTTTAGTGTAGTTTCTAAATATATAATGAAAAATTTGATTAAAAAACGTTTAATACTAAAAGGCTTAGTATTATGAAAAATTTGATTAAACATAACTCCAGTCAACTCTCATACCAAATCAGACACATAAAATGGGATGGAGGGCGTAATACTTTAGGACAAAAGTAATAGGTGGTCTCAGGGTTATAGGTGTATTCTTTTGTTATATGTTACTCCGTAGTAAATATGGGTAAACTACGCAAATTATATCGTGGACCGCGCATCAAAACGACGTCGTTTTGATTAATGAAAACAAATAGGTGAAACCACTTCCGTTCCGCGCCATTCACTTTCAATTCATATACACTACAGTTACATTTCAACACAACTGCAGTTACATTTCGATATAACTACAGTTTCATTCGATAATATAAAAACACAAATGTGAAACTGTTATTCGGTATCAGTTCATATACACTGTAGTTACATTTCAACACAACTACAGTTACATTTCGATATAACTACAGTTTCATTCGATAATATAAAACACAAATGTGAAACTGTTATTCGGTATCAGTTCATATACACTGCAGTTACATTTCAACACAACTACAGTTACATTTCGATATAACTACAGTTTCATTCGATAATATAAAACACAAATGTGAAACTGTTATTCAGTATCAGTTTATATACACTACAGTTACATTTCAACACAACTACAGTTACATTTTGATATAACTACGATTTCATTCGATAATATAAAAACAAATGTAATGCACTATCTTTTGAAATGACCTGCAGTATCAATGACCACGGTCCACGGTATAAGGACGGGGTAAAATAAGGGTATATACACTGGAAATCCAAAAAAAACGTTTACTGCGGTAAATGTTCCGAATACGGAATGGACAATTCAAACCAATAGGCTTTTCTATACAAAATTTCAAGATAAGAAATCATTGCACGCCTAACACAATGATTGTGCCTAACACAATGATTGTGCCTAATTATCTAAGCCATTTCAACTACATAGTTGGTGAAATCTAGCTAGTTCATTAATCTCAAGCATTTAATGGCTCAGATTTGTCCTCATGAACTTATGGAAAGGGGTGGACTCACCTGAACAATGACACACACACGCACAATCCCTAATTTCCTAACTCAAAATTTCACAATTGGTCTTTGTTCTCAAAATTTCTCTGCAAATCTGCAACAGTATTATCGGACGGCTGATGCATGTGAAAATATCAATTCGGTTTGGATTAATTTTAGACTAAGAAATTTGAAATATGCATTGTGAATTTACTTTTTAGATTTTTGAATTTAAATTATTAGTGAAAATAAATAAATACTCATGTGCATAAGAGAACTTGGGAATGTTTGGGTTTTAAAAATAACTGAAATCCAAACCAAACCAAATCCGAGTCATAACCAAACTATTTCAAACTGAACTGAAACCAAATCGAAGTAAAATTTGAAAAAGAATGACTTCATTGTTTTTTCAAAACTGAAAAAAAAAAAAAAAACAACTAAAACGAAACCCAAACGTGGACCCCTAATAACTAAATCGGTAGTGACTTGCTAATAGATATTATTAAAATCTAATTACTCTATTTTATATGACGTACCTCATTTGATACTTTTCATTTCAGTTAAAAGATTTAGAGTGTGTTTGGTAACCCGAAAAATAATTTTCTGAAATTATTTTTTGTGCTTTTGGTGTTTGGCAACATCTAAAAAATGTGGTCAACGGAAAATATTTTCCGTTGACCACGAAAAATGAGCCTATTTTTTCAGAAAATAGCTTCGTGCGGAGGGAGAGACGACTCATGTTGTCCCTCTCCAGTCCGGTAGACAGGTTTCCATCGGAAACCAGTTTGTCGACTCTCGTTTCCGGCGGAAACCAGAGCAGCGACTGCTAATTATTGTGTAGGTTGTGGTCCACATAGCTGTATGGACCACGGTCCAAAACGACGTTGCTGAATTTTATGTGTTAAAACAATGTATATTACGAGTTAGAATAATGTACATTATGTGAAAATAATAAAACTTCTGTGGTAAGATAATGTACGTTATGTTATGTGTTAGAATAATGTATTTTTTTTGTTAGAATAATGCCCATTATGAGTTAGAATAATAAAACTTTTGGAGTATGATAATGTACATTATCTGTTAGAATAATATATTTTATATGTTAGAATAATGTACATTATGAGTTATAAAAATATATATTGCAGCGGGTCAAGTAAAAGAAATAAATTATACGAAACGATGTAGTTTTTGGATAGTAGTCCACACAGGTCCACACAATAACCATTGGAAATGTGGCCACGTTTACAGCAATGTCGTACTTGATGAACGTAGCAAACTCTTAGTTGATGAGTGTTGCAAAGTTGTCCTAGGTTGACATACTTCTTTAATTTTTTTGTCCTATTTGGACATAATACATTAATTTTGGGTGCATAAATACTCGAGCATTCCTTCACAGTAGGCACGGGCTCACAGCCACCACAAATTTGATTCATTATGGACAATATTTCTTATTGGGTTTTTCAGGCCCTGCCATGGCTTCTCGCCTTAGCATTTCTCTTCAAAATAACCACTTTTTATCAACGGCGAAAATCTAAAACTCCACCAGGTCCACGGCCATGGCCTATTATTGGCAATTTGAATCTCCTTGGCTCACTCCCACATCATTCCTTACACTTACTGTCCCAAAAATATGGAGAATTGATGCTCCTCAAATTTGGGTCCAAGCCGGTTTTAGTTGCCTCATCCCCTGAAACGGCCAAACTTTTCTTGAAAACCCACGATGCCGTGTTCGCCTCCCGGCCGCCCACGGCCGCCGGAGACCACACATTTAACCGGGCCGACCTCACTTGGTCGCCTTATGGATCGCCCTGGCGCCACGGCCGCAAGATTCTCCTTTCCGAGGTTTTCACCCCGAAGAAGCTTGAATCATTCGAGTATGTTCGCGTTGAGGAAAGGACGGCGTTGATTTCCCGCATTTACGATGCTGTCGGGACTAAGAAGCCGGTGTTGCTAAGAGACCATTTGTTGAGGTTCACCCTGTCTACCATGACTAGGCTAGTTTCAGGTCACAAGTACTACGATTGTAGTGAATTGAGAAAACCGAATGGCTACACAATTACGTTGGAGAAATTACAAGGGATTCTTGATGAATGGTTTCTGCTTAGTGGTGTGATCAATCTTGGAGATTGGGTTCCTTGGTTGAGCGGCTTTGACTTGCAAGGATATGTGAAGAAGATGAAAGCTTTAAGGGACAAGTACGAAGAGTTCCTAAACCATGTTATTGAAGACCATAGAGCTGTGATGAAAGCAGAGGAGAATTTTGTCCCCAAGGACATGGTGGATATCTTTTTGCAGATAGCTGATGATCCAAATCTTGAGCCCGATGTTGAACTCAATCGCGACCACATAATGGGGTTAATCCATGTAGGCTTTTTGTTTGAATTTCATCCTTACCATACCTATCCTATTCTTAAAGACTTAATTCCATTTTTGATCGACTCTTGCTAGAATATGCTGGCGGGTGGCACAGATACAGCAGCAGCATTAGTGGAATGGGCATTTCAAGAATTGCTTAGAAAGCCATGGATCATCGAAAAGGCGACGGAGGAGCTGGATAGAGTAATTGGGAGGGAGAGATGGGTAGAAGAGAGAGACTTTTCGCAACTTCCATATATGGAAGCAATCATCAAGGAAACATTCAGGTTGCATCCACTTTGCACATTGCTCCCACCTCATTATTCCATGGAAGATTGCAATGTTGCCGGTTACGAGGTATCAAGTGGAACAACTGTTCTAGTTAACGTGTGGTCTATAGGCAGGAATTCTAAGTATTGGGACAAGGCTGATGAGTTTTTCCCCCAAAGATTTTTAGAGAAAGACATTAATATAAATGGACAAGATTTTGCACTTTTACCATTTGGGTCAGGTAGAAGAAGATGTCCGGGATATAGTCTTGGAATGAAGGTTGTTCGAACAACATTAGCTAATCTATTACATGGATTTAATTGGAAATTAGCAGAAGACATGAGGCCAGAGGATATATCCATGGAAGAGGTTTATGGCTTGACCACTCATCCAAAATTTCCTTTGTCTTTCAACATTGAGCCTAGGCTTCCCACCCATCTTTACTAGAATGTATTGATTTCTTACTCTTCTACGAAGACTATCAAATTACGTTTTAATGGAAATTCTATCCTATTATAATAAAAGTAAAAGCACTTCAATAAGTGCATATATTAACATATACAAAGTATTATGCTTAAAAACATAATTAGTACCAAGGACCTTGTGGTTCAGTGGTATCAAACTCTTCCCTTTATACAGGAGGTAGTGGGTTTGAGCCTTAGTGAAGGCAATACTTACTCTTGAATTTTCATTCTTGAATGTTTCAAAGTTCATCAATACTCTCTTGGTAGTATGTTGCACAAGGTCTTTGTAGTATTATTTACTTGTTTTGTATAATTTGCAAGATATTACACATGAATGATATTTACTTAGGGACCTTGTCACCAAAAATCTAAGGGGAAAAAAATGGAAAAAAGTCACCAAAAATCTAAGGGGTAAAAAATGGAAAAAAAAATTATCATTAGTAATGTATGGTAGGATTTAAAATGTAACTTGGTAAAAGACAAGAATAGTCATTTTCAAATTGTAAATCTAGCATTGAATCCATCCCCCGTAGTACCCACCAAATAAGAAAAAAAAAACAAGAAAAAAAAAAACCGTGTTGCCGTGTATAATTTGTAATCAAAAGAGGGATCCAATTTTTGTTTTTTTTTCCTCACATATTTTCAGTTCCTTCTTGACGATTTCAAAAAACATGACCTGAATTTTAGTTAATTAGTCAAGTATAACAACATTTTTGTTTTTAGCTTTTAAGTATCATTTTGATCATTTTACATTCATGAACTTTTTAAAATTAACCAAATTCAATTCAAAATAACTCATTTTTACGAAACTTCATAACTTTTTTATACGTGGCAATTTAATTTCTTATTACATTTTGTCAATTTGAAAAGTAAAAAATATGTGACAAGTGATTAAGTTAATCATCAATGATGAAAAATGAAATTATCAACACAAAATTAAAATTAATTAGAGAAAAAAAGGTCAAATAAGCCATAGAACTAGTAATAATAGTGCAATTTGGTCATTGAACAAAAAAAAACCAATTACACCATTAAACTTGTAAAACCAAGTGCAATTAGACTCTTGAACTTTATAAACAAAGTATTTTTTTTTTTTAAGATTCATTAACTTTATAAACAAAGTATAATTAGCATTTTTAGTAGTTTACCATCAGGTAACATGCTGACTATACTTGCCACATGACTTTTTTTAGATGATTTGACATTGAGTTGTTGTGTATTTTAAAAACTGATGTAGTGTAACAACAACAACAATTATAAAATATGATTTTTGATATTTGAAAACTTTAGCTTGCCTTGATTGAGTTTGTAGCATATTTGAATTTGTGGCAGAAGTGATTGTGTGTGTATTTAAGCTCAACTAATAAATAATAGAGTAAGGGATAATATAGGCAAAGATAGACTCAAGTGTTTTTATAGTGGTTCGGAAATTCCCTACTCTACGTTTCTCCATGACACAAGGAGGTTTCACTAATATTATCTGAATACAAGTGAGGATAGTCTTTCACACTAGTTGCAAATGACGCTAACTAGGTTACTTGCTAAAACTCCTTTGACAATCCTTCAAACAATTTTCTTCACTAAGTTGTGTGTTATTCACTGTCTATCTTTGTTATTAAGGATCAACCATCCAGTCGTCTTGAGAGAACTGAGAAGATCAATCACTCCTCGTAAATACTAAACTGGATATATAGGATCTTGAAGATTCTTGAAACGTTTGAGTGCTAAAGAATGACTTTTTGTATTCAATGTATAGCTCGACTTAATTCCTTGTTGTTGTACTCATTAACATTCTCAACGCCACAAAATGGACTCGATCTATTTATTATAAAGTTGAGGGGCTAAGAATTTGAACGTGTGAAATATTTTCATTGGTGCTTTTTGAAATGGTAAGTGTCTAAAAAGTAGTCATCTCTCCCTTTTTTCGCAACACATTATTGACTTTTGGGTAAATACCATTTTCATTTAGGTGAAAAGAATGTCTCTGATTGATGCAGGTCCAAAACAAATGTCTACTACTTTTTTTTTTTTTTCTCTTTCGGCTTTATTGGGAAGCGTGGTAGATTGGTAGGAAATATGAAAGCTGACAGGAGACAATTAGTGTGTTGTTAGTGTTTAAGTATTGTAAACCCCAACATGTAATTGGCAAATTATTATGGAAAACTAGATAGGTCAAGTTTAATGTCAGTTATAGTACTGATGAGTGAAGATCTGGCAAAACAAACACTACGCTAGAGGGTTTTTTTGGAAACTACTAGTTGGTCTTCACTACCTTTCCTTTCAGATTTGCAGAGCAGTTACCATATTGTGGTTTTAAGAAGTTATCCTTTTCAGTTAGTGATGCCAAAAAGAAGGCGTGACAAGTAATTCATTCTACAAGGAAATCTTAGGACATTACTTGTCTTTCAAGAATCAGAGTATTATATATACTGGTTAGAGAGTTGTTTAAACTTGAGAGAGAAAAAATAGAGGAGTTTACCAATTTTCTCCCTCGACTATAAGGATTTCACCAATTTGGTTATCGACTACCAAAATTCCTGAATTTAGTCTCCAACTATTTTTTTTACACGAAATAGTCCTTAGTCTATTTGTCCGGTCAAATTAGAAGGGTAAATTTAGGATTCAAAAAATCTTCTTCTTCTTCTTAGTCTATTCGCAATGTCATCGTGTCCATAGGAAAACACCAGTGCCTCCGTAAAATCTTCTTTTCGCGTCCGCTTTACTAAGGGGGCTTTTTGGTCCTACAGTCTCTTATGGCTTCAAGTCCATATGTGGATGACTTCTATTGCTCTGTACGATGAAGACAAAATCTTTCTCATTACAGATGAGAAATACGTAGAGGAACTGCAAATGCAAGAGGCTCTAATGTCCTCTACAGCAAAAACACAAACACCTGGTAGGCAAGCGAAAGCTGGAGGCGAGATATTCAGAAGCGATTCATGCAGGCATTCATACTGCTTGGAGTGCATCGACAGGCATGTCGCTGCTAAGATTCAGGAAAACATTAGTGTCTTCAAGTTCCCCGATGTCTCTTGCAAGGGTATCATCTAACCACAGCACTGTCGTTCGATCATTCCCACGGATGTGTTTGAGCGCTGGGAGAGTGCGTTGTGCGAATCGTTGATACTTGCTTCGCAGAAATTTTATCGTACTTACAAGGACTAGTCGCGATGATGGTGGATGATGGGAGCGAGACCCTGACCGCTTTCGAGTGGCCCAGCTGCCGGAGATTGTTCTGTGCGTAGTGTAAGGTGGCGTGGCATGCCAGAATAGACTGCCAGGAGTTTCAGTTGCTGAAAGAGGACGAGAGAGGGAGAGAAAATGTGATGTTAATGGAGTTGGCTAAGAATAAGCAATGGAGGCAATCCCCTTTATTGTTTCATTTTAATTTGGTTTCCCGCCTCAAATGATTTTTTGAAATCCAAAATTTCCCTTCTGTTTTGACCAGACAAATAGACTGAGAACCATTTCATGTAAAAAAAAAAAAAAGGCATAGCTAGGGACTATATTGAGGAATTTTAGTAGTCGAGGATCAAATTGGTGAAATCCTTATAGTCGAGGGACCAAATTGGCAATAAACTCAATAGAGAAGATAACTTTACAAGACGAAATATCCTTCAAGATTTGAATATCAAGAAACTCTCTCCATGAATTACAAAGAAAATACGCTGAGTTATTATCTTCTCAAGACACTACTGATGATCTGAGTTTAAGAAGACTCTTGAGAAGAAGTTCTACAAAGCTTAAATCGGCAGACCGTATTCTATGAAACTGTGGTGTAGTTGTGGGCGAGTCAGCGGGACGGATAGCAACAACACAGATCTCCAAAGGGAATTTGGACACTGAAGCACGGATCTTCGAGCTTGAAAATCCTCTACAGCTTTCAAAAGATTGGGTACTACCGTGTGGTGTCTAGCACACATTGGGTGAGAAGGTGTTTTGTTACTGTGTTTTTGATTTGCTGTTGAGATAGTGAATTGGACTAACTAATGGTGGTTTCCCAGACATAGATACTATTGTATCGAACTGGGTAAACAATTTCTTGTTTCATTTATTTTCTATTTGATTTAATTTCGATACCTATTCTTATCACTAGCACACTTACTGGTCGAACAATTGTATACTAGACTAGTAATAAGTCCATCACTCAAATAGATCAATACTGGATTATTATCTAGACACACTATATACACGAATGTAGAAATTTCATTTGGTATCAGAGCTTAGCTTTTAAGTCTACATTCGAGCATGAAGAGTGAAGACGCATCGGTGATGCCTAAAAATTGCTCCAAATTTCTGGTAGTTAAGCATTTGGGCAATCAAGCTTATCTTTATTTTGAAAACAACTCATCTCTCTGCACTATGGTTCAAAAGTATTCCCGATTACAGCCTAAGAACTTCAACATGTGCCCGATACTCTCCGTCATCATGGATTACAAAAATTTTTCGCAATCCCTAAATATTCAGCAACCGGAACCTTCGCTCGCCGAGTATATATATATATATATATATATATATATATATATATATATATATATATATATATATATATATATATATATATATATATATATATATATATTTAAATAATAAGAATTTAAAATTTAAAATTAAAATAAGAAATTGTATAATTAAGATTTATGTAAGCATGTTGAAGTTATAAATTAGTTTAGTCATCACTACATTTAGGAGTGGGCATTTCGGTTCGAGTTATCCGAACCGAGTCGAAATCGAAACGAAAGATCAGACTAGATTTTGGTTTATTATTAAAATTCGATTGGTTCTATATTCTAGAAATTGAATGAATTCAGTTTAGTTCAGTAGTTAAAAACCAAACGAAATGAAAAATCGAATGGTACACACACACTAAATCCCTAAAATCCTAACTCAAAATATCACAATTTGTTTTCGTTCTCAAATTTTCTCTGCAGATCTGTGACACTATTGTTGGATGGCAAACACATGTAAACAGGTCGATTCGGTTTAGACTAATTTTTGATTAAGAAATTTAAAATATGCATTATGAATTTGCCCTTTAGATTTTCGAATTTAAATTATTAGTGAAAATAAATAAATACTCATGTGCATAAGAGAACTTGGGAATGTTTGGGTTCTATAAAAAATTGAAATTCATACCAAACCAAATATGAGTCATAACCAAACTATTTCAAACTGAACTGAAACCAAATCGAAGTAAAATTTAAAAAAGAATGGCTTCATTATTTTTTCAAAACTAAAAAAACCAAAATAAAACTAAACCGAAACCGAAACGTCTACCCTAATAACTATATCGGTAGTGACTTGCTGAATAGATAATATTAAAATCTAAGAGTTAATTTCATTTTTGGTCCTAGATTTATAGGTGATAATCCACTTTTAGTCCCTTTTTATCATAACATCATTTTTTGGTCTTAGTATTATTGTGACATGGCCATTTTTGGTCCTCCGTTAAAAAAATCATTGAAATGCAGTTTGATATAAGGACATTTCGATCTTTTTTATACAAAGTATGTTGACCGGCTATATTTTTTTTATGTTTATTGTTTTGAAAAAATCCATAACTGAAGACCAAAACACCCGTGTATTTTATGAAATTTAAACTGTTTTGTTGATAGAGGACCAAAAATAGTCATCCCATAGTAATACTATGACCAAAAAAAGATGTTCTAATAAAAAAGGACTAAAAAGATATTGTCACCTATAAATCTAGGACCAAAAATTGAATTAATTACTCTATTTTATAGGACGTACTTCATTTGATACTTTTCTTTTCAGTTAAAAGATTTAATTACACCATGTGTGAATTTGATTTTATTTTTCCTTTTTATTAATTTCTTTTACCACATAATGTGTTGCTAATTATTGTGTGGGCCATGGTCCAAATAGCTGTGTGGATCATGGTCTTAAACGACGTCGTTGAATTTTATGAGTTAAAACAATGTACATTACGAGTTAAAATAATGTACATTATGTATTAGGATAATGTGTATTATGTGTTAGAATAATAAAAGTTCTGTAGTAAAATAATTTACGTTATGTACTAGAATAATGTACTTTTTGTGTTAGAATAATGCAGTTGAATAATAAAAATTCTGGGATAAGATAAAATATATTATATGTTAGAATAATATACTTTATATGTTAAAACAATGTATATTATAAGTTATAAAAATGAATATTGCAGTGGATCACAATAAAAAAAAAATTGTGTGAAATGATGTCGTTTTTGGACCGTGGTCCACACAGACCACCGTCCACACAATAACTATCGACACAATAACTATCGGAAATGTGGCCACGTTTACAGCAATTTCGTATGTAGTTGATGAGCGTTGCAAAGTTGTCCTTAGGTTGACATACTTCTTTAATTTTGGGTGCATAAATACTCTAGCATTCCTTCACAGTAGGCACGGGCTCACAGCCACCACAAATTTGATTCATTATGGACAATATTTCTTATTGGGTTTTTCAGGCCCTGCCATGGTTTCTCGCCTTAGCATTTCTCTTCAAAATAAACACTTTTTATCAACGGCGAGAAGCTAAAACTCCACCAGGTCCACGGCCATGGCCTATTATTGGCAATTTGAATCTTCTTGGCTCACTCCCACATCATTCCTTACATTTACTATCCCAAAAATATGGAGATTTAATGCTCCTCAAATTTGGGTCCAAGCCGGTTTTAGTTGCCTCGTCCCCTGAAACCGCTAAACTTTTCTTGAAAACCCACGACGCCGTGTTCGCCTCTCGGCCTCCCACGGCCGCCGGAGTCCACACGTTTAACCGGTCCAACCTCACGTGGTCGCCTTATGGATCGCCCTGGCGCCACGCTCGCAAGATTCTCCTTTCCGAGGTTTTCACCCCGAAGAAGCTTGAGTCATTCGAGTACGTTCGCGTTGAGGAAAGGACGGCGTTGATTTCCCGCATTTACGATGCTGTCGGGACTAAGAAGCCGGTGTTGCTAAGAGACCATTTGTTGAGGTTCACCCTGTCTACCATGACTAGGCTAGTTTCAGGTCACAAGTACTACGATACCAACGATTGTAGTGAATTGAGAAAACCGAATGGCTACACAATTACGTTGGAGAAATTACAAGGGATTCTTGATGAATGGTTTCTGCTTAGTGGTGTGATCAATCTTGGAGATTGGGTTCCTTGGTTGAGCGGTTTTGACTTACAAGGATATGTGAAGAAGATGAAAGCTTTAAGCGACGAGTACGAAGAGTTCCTAAACCATGTGATTGAAGACCATAGAGCTGTGATGAAAGCAGAGAAGAATTTTGTCCCCAAGGACATGGTGGATATCTTTTTGCAGATTGCTGATGATCCAAATCTTGAGCCGGATGTTGAACTCAATCGCGACCGGATAATGGGGTTAATCCATGTAAGCTTTTTGTTTGAATTGAATTTCTTCCTTACCATACTTTATTCTATTTCTGGTCCTAAATTTATAGCCCAGTTCACTTTCTTCTTTTCTTTTTAATTCTCAAAACATCTCGTTTGGTTTTAGTATTATTGTGACAGGACCATTATTGATTCCGTTTAACAAAAATGTTTAAATGGCACTAAATGTAAGTGTATTTTAGTCTATTCAATTCTAAGCTGGTGTTAAGTTATTTTCCTTTTTTGGTCCAAGATTTATATGTGGCGTTCCATTTTATTTTTTCAAAACATCCGTTGTTGATCCTAACATTATTGTGACATAATTTTTTTTTACCCTCTGTCAACTAATATGTTCAAATGACATTAAAAAGGGTGTTATTAATCACTCAAAAACCTCATTTTTTTCTTCTTGATAATAGAACTACAAGTCTTGTGAATTTTTATAAAGTAGACTTATGCACTAGACTTAAAGTTTGCCATGGAGTAGACTTGTAATTTTTCCAATTGCACTTTTTTTTTTTTTTTTTTTTTAAACACATTCCATTTCTATTCATTGAACCAAACAAACACTGAAATTACATTCCTAAAGTCCATTCCTTCAGCGAACCAAACAATAGAATACAATTGCTATTGTATTCCTGACCTATTCTATTCCCTATGGAAAATTATTCTTATTCCCTTAAAATTCATTTCGTGAACCAAACATACTGTAAAAGTGAAATGACACATAAATCTAGGACTCAATAAAAGAAAATGACTTAACACTTAAAACTGAATATACCAAAATGCCATTATATTTAATGTCATTTAAATGATTTTGTTGAAAAGGATAAAAATGACCATGCCACAATAATACTACCAAAGAATAATGTTTTGAAAAAAAAAACTTAAATATATTGATACATACCTATAAATCTAGAATAAAACACAGAATTATCTCTATTCCTAAATATTCAGTTTTTTGATCGTCTGCTTTCTTTCTTGACTTCGCAAGGATATGCTGGCGGGTGGCACAGATACAGCAGCAGCATCTGTGGAATGGGCATTTCAAGAATTGCTTAGAAAGCCACTGATCATCAAAAGGGCGACAGAAGAGCTGGATAGAGCGATTGGAAGGGAGAGATGGGTAGAAGAGAGAGACTTTTCGCAACTACCATATATGGAAGCAATCATCAAGGAAACATTCAGGTTGCATCCACTTTGCACATTGCTCCCACCCCATTATTCCATGGAAGATTGCAATGTGGCCGGTTACGAGGTACCAAGTGGAACAACTGTTCTTGTTAACTTGTGGTCTATAGGCAGGAATCCTAAGTATTGGGACAAAGCTGATGAGTTTTACCCCGAAAGATTTTTAGACGGAGACGTTGATATAAATGGACAAGATTTTGCACTTTTACCATTTGGGTCAGGTAGAAGAAGATGTCCCGGCTATAGTCTTGGAATGAAGGTTGTTCGAACAACATTAGCCAATCTATTACATGGATTTAATTGGAAATTAGCGGAAGACATGAGGCCCGAGGATATATCCATGGAAGAGGTTTATGGCTTGACCACTCATCCAAAATTTCCTTTGTCTTTCAACATTGACCCTAGGCTTCCCACCCATCTTTACTAGGATGTATTGATTTCTTACTCTTCGACGAAGACTATCAAATTACGTTTTAATGGAAATTCTATCCTATTTTAATAAAAGTAAAAGCACTTCAATAAGTGCATATATTAATATATATAAAGTATTATGTTGAACATCGAGCATGATTTTCGTACGTGAATATTTTAAAGTTAATCAATACTCTCTTGGTTGAGTATGTTGCACAAGGTCTTTGTAATATAATATTATTTACTTGTTTTGTATAATTTGCAAGATATTACACATGAATGATATTTACCTAGTGGACCTTGTCACCAAAAAGCGAAGGGAAAAAAATGGAAAAAAAAAATATCATTAGTAATGTATAGGGGTGGAAATAGGCTAGGCCGAGCCGGGCTTTAGAAATTTAGGCCTGGGCCTGCTATGGAAATCTAAAGCCTGGGCCTGGGCCTGAGCCTGAGCCTGTATGTAGGCTTTTTTTTAGGCTCAAGCCTGAGCCTACAGTTGGCCTGGCCTGGCCTGAAGCCTTTTTAAAAGCCTATTTAACATATAGGCACTTAAAAAGGCTTCAAAATAGATCCTAAATAGGCTTTAAGCCTATTTCAATAGGCCTTGAACATATTTAAGGCCTACATTTTAAAGTCTTTTAAAGTATACCTGTAAAAAATATATTAAAATGTATATAAATATTATACATTTATATAAATATTAAAATGTATATATATATATATATAAATATATTAGATATAAAATGTAATATATAATAATTAAATATTAAATATAAATATTATAATATATATATAAATAGGCTAGGCCTGCGGGCTTGTAGGCTAGGCTTTTAAATATAGGCCTAGGCCTATTTAACTAAATAGGCTTTTAATTAGGCCTAGGCCTGGCCTTTTTATTAAATAGGCTAGGCTAGGCTAGGCCCTAAGTAGGCCAGGCCGTAGGCCCCTATGAAGGGGCCTGGCCTATTCCCACCCCTAGTAATGTATGGTAGGATTTAAAATGTAACTTGGTAAAAGACAAGAATAGTCATTTTCAAATTGTAAATCTGGCTTTGAATCCTACCATACATTACTAATGATTTTTTTTTTCTTATTACATTTTGTCAATTTGAAAAGTAAAAAATATGTGACAAGTGATTAAGTTAATGAAAAATGAGATTATCAACACAAAATTAAAATTAATTAGAGAAAAAATGGTTAAATAAGCCATAGAACCAGTAATAATAGTGCAATTAGGTCATTGAACAAAATAAATAAATTCAATTACATCATTAAACTTGTAAACACAAGTGCAATTAGACTCTTGAACTTTTTTAAAAAAGTTACCATCAGGTAGCATGTTGACTATACTTGCCACATGACTTTTTTTTTAGATGATTTGACATTGAGCTGTGTATTTTAAAAACTGATGTTGTGTAACAATAATAACAACAATTATAAAATATGATTTTTGATATTTGAAAATTTTAGCTTGCCTTGATTGAGTTTGTAGCATATTTGAATTTGTGGCAGAAGTGATTGTGTGTGTATTTAAGCTCAACTAATAAATAATAAAGTAAGGGATATAGACAAAGATTGGCTTAAGTGTTTTTATAGAGTTTCAGAAATTCCCTACTCTACTTTTCTTCTTGACACAAGGAGGCTGGTTTCACTAATATTATCTGAATACAAGTGAGGATAGCCTTTCACACTAGTTGCAAATGACGCTAACTACGTTACTTGCTAAAACTCCTTTGACAATCCTTCAAACAGTTTTCTTCACTAAGTTGTGCGTTCTTCACTGTCTATCTTTGTTGTTAAGGATCAACCACCCAGTCGTCTTGAGAGAACTGAGAAGATCAATTAATCCTCGTAAATACTAAACTGGATAGGATCTTGAAGATTCTTGAAACGTTTGAGTGCTAAAGAATGACTTTTTGTATTCAATGTATTTCTCGACTTAATTTCTTCTTGTTGTACTCATTACATTCTCAACGCCTCAAAATGGACTCTATCTATTTATTATAAAGTTGAGGGACTAAGAATTTGAACACGTGAAATATTTTCATTGGTGCTTTTTGAAATGTACATTAGAAAAATAAATAAGACATAAAATTAAGAAGTTAAGGTATAATAGCATATATTATTGTTCATCATAAAATACCATATAATACAACATACTTATACAAAGTAGAGGTAACAAATAAGTGTTTGACAACACTTTTACTTTATTCTCACACACACACACTATATATATATATATATATATATATATATATATATATATATATAGCCTAGTAAAGATGGGTAGGAAGACTAGGTTCAACGATGAATGACAGTGGGAATTTTGGATGAGTGGTCAAGCCATAAATCTCTTCCAAGGATATATCCTCTGGCCTCATGTCTCCAGCCAATTTCCAATTAAATCCATGTAATAAATTCGCTAATGTTGTCCGAATAACCTTCAGTCCAAGACTATAGCCTGGGCATTTTCTCCTACCTGACCCGAATGGTAGGACTCCAAAATCCTGTCCTGTTATATCAATATCTCTCTCTAAAAACTGTTCAGGAAGAAACTCATTCGCTTTGTCCCAATACTTAGAATCCCTTCCAATAGACCATACATTAATAAAAACCACGGTCCCTTTTGGCACCTCATAACCTCCCACCTTGCAATCCTCCATAGAATGATGGGGTGGAAGCAATGTTGCAACTGGATGCAACCTCAGTGTTTCCTTGACAATTGCCTCGATATATGGCAGTTGCGAAAAGTCTTTCTCTTCTACCTATCTCTCCCTCCCAATCACTCTGTCTAATTCCTCCTTTGCCTTTTGGATGATCCATGGTTTTCTAAACAATTCTTGGAATACCCATTCCAGTGATGTTGCTGTTGTATCTGTGCCACCCGCCAACATATCCTAGTACAGTCAAGAAAATCACAATTAGAAACTTATGTGAGACTTTCATATATGTTAGTTGATTAGAATCATATATTAATTTTTATTTTTCAGCCAAAAAAATATAATATTAATAATCAGAAGAAGGGTTAGTTTATCCCCTATTTTTTGTGTTTCAAATTTGAGATTCTCAAATCATCAGCAACAATCATTACCCAAAGGTTTACTATGATGTAACCATTACCTGAAGGTGCGTATGTGATAATCCTACCTTGTAAGTTGTGACCTTAACTATATATCAAAGGGGGTAACGTAACTTAATTTGTCTATAACAAAAAATTCAAACTATTGTAACTTGTACGTGTTATCATGTTAACCACCTAGCCACCTAGCCAACTTAGGTGGAGTATAAATTTAATATTTTAGTATTTACTATTAAAGTATTATATAATTTATAATTATTAGTCTTTAAAAAATTAAAAATACTTAAACAAATTTTTTAAAAAATAAAAAATTAAATAAAAAAAATACACGGGCGCCTAAGCGCCGATTAATCCCCGGCTAGACGTTCTAGGCGCTAGGCGCTTCCCGAGCGCCTAACGATTTTTTCAACCATGATTATTACCCATATTTCTCCTGTCATATACGCTATATATATGAATACAATCTCAGTCATGACTTCGATTGTGACTTCGACTGAGATTATCACTGCTGGAAATCACGTTATTTCCGACCACCCAACAGTGGTCGGAAACACACTAAATCCGGTCGGAAACACCCTTTCCGACCAATTTTCCGACCACATTGGGTATCCGGAAAAACCATGGTCGGTAATTCCGACCACGCGAAGAAGTGGTCGGAATTTCAATTTCCGACCACAAATATCAAGTGGTCGGACACAAAACGTCCACCACCAAAATGGGTGGTCCGGGATTTCCGACCACAACTGACCAATTTGTGGTCGGAAATCCCAGATCAGCCGATGGAAATTGTTTTGATTTCCAACCACGGGGTGGTCGGAAATAATAAATAATTTTTTTTAAAAAAAATTTATTGTTTGAATATGCATTTTCATACAAATTATACAATGCTTTAGTAATTTTAAAACAAGTAATTAACAATTGCATAACCATACAATATCACTACAAAAATTATATATTTAAATAGTAAATTTAGTTACACATAATGTTTTAAGTCTAATATCCACCTCAAAAAAACTACTAATTTTCAATTCTAAAATACTACTTTACAAGTCAAAGGCTTCCTACATTTATACTCACAAGTGCACCATAACTATCGGCTCCATGCAAATTAGGAGAAGTAGATTGGAATGACTGCCGAGTTGCTCCATGCAAATTAGGAGCAGTAGATTGGAATGACTGCCGAGTTGCACCACTAAGTGCAGCAATTTTGAGATTTGAGCATTTGAAATTTGTTTCTCTTCCTTTAATTGCTCAATTTGTTCCTCACAAGCTGCATGTGTAGATGATTGTCCAAATTTTGAATTTTTTGCCTCTCAGCCTCGGGAAACATTGTTTGATACCTAAATAATATAATGTAGTCAACACTAAGAACTAAAACAAAATTGTAACATGCTAAATGGCTTTAGTAGCTAGTAAGTTTAGGGTGTGAATTTGAAAAAGAGTAGAAGCAATATTACAAGTGTCTACAAAACTCAAACTGAGGCTACTTGCGAACACAATTAAACGAACACAAACGAGCTTGTTCACGTTCTCTTATCAAACGAGCTTACACCTGTTAAGACTCTATTCGTTTATTAACCGAACTCTAAAATTTGTTTGTTAATGTTTGTTTACCTTAACAAACGAACCCTCTATTTGCTAACACCCCTACTTTTACATAAAAGATAACACTGTTACAAAAAATCACTGTCTTTGTGTATTTTTCTTGTAGTGTACTATTAATGGATTGTTCCGAAGCATCTTGGATCCTAATTTGCCCAAAGGTATGTGATAAAGTACATATGCAGGTTACACAGTCCAAATACGGGCAAAATACTTTATTGATAGTGAATCAGATACAAGTGAGTTATATCATAGGTGATTAGCCTAGTCAACGTGACAGTGCGTCAAATGTTTCTGAGCTACTTAGTTATTTATTGTGAAAACAATCAAAATTCTTTTCATTAGCATTAAATGTGGTATATATAGGGTGTCAGGGAACATATTTTGGTCATTCGGCATGGACACTGCATGGTGGCCATTCGGGGCCAAACGTAGGCCCATTGCCCTTTGACCAAGTGCAAGGCGATTATGGATCTTAACGGGAGAGACACTCAAAGGCAAGAAGGCCGGGCCGACCACTCGAGTGGGCTCCTATGAGGCGTGTCTTGCAGGATCTCAACGGGTGAGAACACTAGTACAGAAATGGCTATTTGCGTCTGGAATTTTGGACTTTTTGCGTCTGGAGTACGCCAGACGCATATGCTAGAGACGCAATTGGTTTGAACTATCTGCGTCTGGAGTTGACCCGGACGCAGATAGTCACCAGCTGCGTCCGGAACTGCCCAATTCCGGACGCAGCTGGTCATATATATATATTTTTAATTAAGCAGCTGCGTCCGGAACTGGGCAGTTCCGGACGCAGCTGGTAATTTTTTATTTTTTTAAATAGACTATCTGCGTCTGGAGCTGCCTAACTCCAGACGCAGATAGTCATTATTATTTTAAAAAAAAATTATTTGATAAAAATTTAAATTGATAATAAATACAATTTTTTTCCTGTACAAAATTGATAGTCATTACACATACTCACACTGTAGCATGAATTTTACATGGTAAGAAAATACATAATATAAAATACATAATATTAAATAAATTAAAAACAAAAAAAGATGTAGAAATACCTTAGTCCTGGCAGCACATTCTTGTTTCTCTGCTTCCAAAGCTGTGTTTTTCCTCCAACTTTGAGTAAAACTGTGAAAATTAATGAAGCAATGAAGTTCAATAGAGTCAACAAGCTCTGCCAATTTTGACATGTATCACAATATAAAGAAAAGGGCAATAGCGGGTTACCTCACTTTTCCATGTGCATTTGAATCACCTCTGGATCTTTCTTGTGCATGTTCCTTTTGAACTCCTGCTTCACCATTGCTTTGTGTTGTTTAGCTGCATAGTAAAATCATAATAGCAACCGCAAAAATTGTAAGTTCTATCTAAAAGAACACATTAGAATGTAAACCCATTCTTGTACCTATTGAAGAACAAGTGAATCACTCAACAAAGGCACAAACGAAGTTCAAATAAGTAGAAAGCACTGCTCTCAAAGTTCATATGCATCATGTACATGCATGAATAAATAATTAGCATAGGATACCAGAAAAAGGTCTCTTTATTACAAAGAATAATGGTAACTGGTCAACTTAGCTTAGCTTAGGCAAAACCTTAGTCGTAATTAGGAACACATTAATTAGTGAAGTAATGTGCACATCTATGCTCCCATTAATATAGATACAGAATACATGTAGCAATTTATATTTTATGTATCTATTTTAGAACAGTTCAAGCAATATCATGAAATTTTCATTTACCTCCAAATTAAAGGTTGTCACCATAATGCCAGTATCTCCATCTTGTCCAGAAATCATTACCGAACAAATTCATAGTCGTGCCAACATCTCTGGAAAAAAAAAAGGCCTATACAAAAAAGGAAAAGAATAAGCAAATAAATCACAAGAACAACCAAATTTTAAAAAAAAAATTAGAAAAAAATAAAAATCTAAGTCCTTCAGATAATTCAACTCCCTTTCCCTTATAGCAAAATGGTAGAGTACATTAACACTAAATAATTACACTTTTCTTAAGAAAACAAAATTATGGCTCCATCAAGCCCTATGCAAACAAAAGTCACGGGCTGTATTATACATCCAATTTGAAAACCAATATTATTGATTATATAACCTAGAACCAGTGAACTGGTGGAACAATGCAATTAGTAAGATTTTATTATGTACCTATTGTCTTTATTGCATCTAACAAAAAAAAATAAAAAAAAATCACTTAAATTAAATTGTGACAAAATTTCAAAGCTGTTTTTGATTTTATTATGTACCTATGGTCTGGGCCACATGAATATGGTTCAATAAGACAATCAAACAATAAATAAGCTTAGCATAATTCATATCCTTATCTATCCTCATACTTATCGCAACTTCAAGAAGATGCTTTCCATGACAGAGACAAAGCAACACAGTAACTAGGGATAAAGTGGCCATCTTGTAGATGGCAAGAGAAATGGAGAATACTTGAACTTCTCAATATATTTAAAAGAAAAAGAAAGAGAAAAATGAGACACAAAACAGAACAATTAATCTTGATTAGCCACAACAAGCAGCTAGAGAACAATTTAATAAAGCAAAAACCAACAATCATGACAACCTTGTTTTTGTAACCTTGCTATTATGAAATACAGATTACTACACTTCAAGATGTATACAAGTAAATCAATGTAATTTCCCAACCCCAAACATGCATTTGTAGTTGCATATCTCTGAAAGACTCTATTAAAGGAAACATAGCAGCACATATTCACTAAAGGAAATATATTACCACGCCTCCAATAAAGCTATATAATTCTGTAAAATCAAATACATTATACAAGTGATTGTATTCAACAATCAAAGTAATTGCTTATATACTACTCTGTAATAAACAATGTAATAGAAATCAATAGCAACCATTGCACTAAAACAAATAAAGTAGCACTTGTCAAAAATATAGTTGAACCATCTAGACATACCAAAAACATTCTGATTCTGTATCAACTATTGTAGTGCAAGACAAAAATGTCCCAAAAGGAACACATGGTAATTCCGTGGCATCCACTTCAAAGAGAAGCAAGTTCCATTTTTCTACTTCTAATCAAAATTATACTAATATCAGGTTTTCTACTATCAAAGCCTCTAAAATTTGGATTTCTACATTTTTCAATGTCAACACTTCTAAGAGTCTTTCTATCAAACACGTGGAGTGCAACCCAAACATGCTGTGCCCATTTGATCAAAGAACTACAATACAAAACTTTAATGCAGAAGAATACCTTTGTTCAAAACAAAAACCCAACAACATACCTAAATGTCCCAAGCTTACCGAACAAATTACAATCCAATTTAATCTTAAAAGCACGAAAAGAAAATAAGGTTAATATGCGAGCCTAGGTCGTGGTCTGACCACCACCAAGAACTACCAACAACAAAAGTAAAAGAAGCAGCAGCTCATTACCTGAGACCCCGGCGAGCAGCAGCGGCGAGTAGCGGGGGACAGCGACCGGCGACGATGTGGTGAGGCAGTTGCGTCCAGCGGCGAGGTGGTGCGGCAGATGCGTCCGGCGGCGAGGAGAGCAGCGGCGGCTAGTGGAGAGCAGCGGCGGCTTGGCGTGAGGCGGAGGTTGTTGACGGCGGCTGGGCGTGAGTCGGAAGCTGTGGACAGCGGCGGTGGCTGTGTCGACGGGAGGCGCAGCGACGGCGGCGGTAATAGCTGTGTGGAAAAGGTGCGGTGATGGTGATCCTCCAGATCCAGATCTAAAAGGGATGAAATTGACGAAGGTAGCTGTGTGCGGTCTCTGTCGTCTTACGAACTTAAAAAAAAAAAAAAAAAATTAAAGTAAATAAATAGGTGGTTGCGTCCGAAGTTCCAACTTCGGACGCACGAAGGTCTAAAGCTAAGTACCAGCTGCGTCCGAAGTTGGAACTTCGGACGCAGCTGATCCATTTAAAAAAAATTAAAATAAAAAATAATTAAATAATAGACATTTTAATTACAAAAATGCCACCGCGTCACTTTACGCGTCCGGAGTTTTAACTTCGGACGCAAATTGTCCTATATTTTTACTCAATTTTGTACTAGTGGAAGGTCGATAGAGGTGACTGGATAGCTTGTCCGATCACTACGGTTTAAGGACCGATCATCGTACGCCCACGATGCCCGGGTAATAATCCCCATCAGTACATTAAATTGGTAGTTTATATTGAACATCAAAACATGTCAGCATATTACCAGTAAATTCTATGTGTCGTGGTCAATTAAAGAAATGCAAATTAAAATTGAAACAAAAAAAAAGTATGAGTCAAATAATTAATGATAAAAAAGATAAATCATGTGGTCTTCGTAACATTTAAGTGTTAAACAACAACAACAATATATATAAATAAATAAATGAGATGAGAATTTCCTACCACCTTGGTGGTCGAAAATCAGAATTAGTTTAAAAATTTTAAGTAATCGCAAAAATTTCCGACCACCTTTACTTTGTGTCGGTATTTCCGACCACTATGTAAGGATGGTCGGAATTTCCGACCACTTTTCCGTCCACCATAACCCTTTGACGGAAAATTGAAAAAATGTCACCTTTTCCGATCATTTTTCTTGGTGGTCGGAAAAGTGGTCGGAAAATCGAAAATTTCCAGCAGTGTATATTCATATATACAACATATAGGATATGAGAAATACGAGTAATAATACACTAAACAGGTGAACAGACAATTTTACCCCTTCATTTGATCTCAATTTAACCAAAATTTGATGAAAGGACCAACATTGGAAATAATTTAAAAGTCAAGGGACCTAAATTATCTAAATTAAAAGTCGGGACTAATTTTGAAAAATCAACATAGTCGGAGGACCATTACTGGAATTAACTCATAATATAATAATCTCAGCTAATCAAAGTGCGTTCTCATAACAGACAATGTCTTAATTGCTTTTATTTGAAGTCCAACACTACTTGAAGAGGAAGTCCCAACGTTAGTATTACAAAAGATTTGCACAACTTGGTAAAAGACTAATTGTAGTATGTAGTAATTAAAATGAATGCTTAATTAGCTGAAAACTAAAATATGTAAACTCATTGTAGTATTACAAAAGATTTGCACAACATAGGCAAACGATAGGTTTACAGTTACACTATGTTACATAATTATGATAATGAGTGTTACATGATAAATTACAAGGGACTAGCTAGAAGATACACTAAATCATGAATCTCAATATGCATAGATTTATAACAGTAGAGAAAACCAGAAACATTATACCCTCAGTGCATGTGCCCATACTAAAACAGACTTCAACTTGTCATCTAAAAATTGAAAATAAACAATCCTCCAAGGTCTCACAAGAAACAAAGAACCACAGACTGCCCAAAAGCCCAATGCAAACCCTATAGCCATGCTAACATAAAACCAATCCACTTCAGAACTATCATCTCCTTTATTTTCATTTTTTGGAATTTTGCCATCATCAACACTACAACTTTATTATCCTCTCCTATTCGTAATACAATTCTAGATTAAAATTACTAATCGTAATAATACAGTATATTATTACGAGCTGCACTGCGCTCGTACCACGATTCATAATGCTCAATGCAAGTTCAGAAAGTTTATCTTTGCTATTACGAGTAGCGTTATGCTATTAGTATGGTGCATAATGGGAAACATTTGCAAGTCATCTCTATTATTATGAGCATGAATTACACGTGTAACCCCGTTCGTAATGGAAGGTATCCACAAGTCATTTCACGTTGTTACAAGGCACATGCATTACACTAATCATACCGGACCTCGTAACACAGAGAAGTTATAATTTTAGAAGGAGTGTTTACTTTTCTCTTAAAACCCTCTTAGACTATTTTAGAGAACCTTTTACCTTAGAACTTTTCTCTACGCGGTGCATTTACTTTGTTCCAAAGAGAAATTACAATTTGTCATGCTTGTCCAAGCTACATTAGAAAAATAAATAAGACATAAAATTAAGAAGTTAAGGTAAAATAGCGTTATTATTCATCATAAAATACCATATAATACACCACACTTATACAAAGTAGAGGTAACAAATAAGTGTTTGACAACACTTTTACTTTATTCACACACACACATGCATGTGCGCGTGCGCACACATTATATATATATATATATATATATATATATATATATATAAAGCCTAGTAAAGATGGGTAGGAAGCCTAGGTTCAATGATGAATGACAGTGGGGATTTTGGATGAGTGGTCAAGCCATAAATCTCTTCCAAGGATATATCCTCTGGCCTCATGTCTCCAGCTAATTTCCAATTAAATCCATGTAATAAATTCGCTAATGTTGTCCGAATAACCTTCAGTCCAAGATTATAGCCTGTGCATTTTCTCCTACCTGACCCGAATGGTAGGACTCCAAAATCCTGTCCTGTTATATCAATATCTCTCTCTAAAAACTGTTCAGGAAGAAACTCATTCGCTTTGTCCCAATACTTAGAATCCCTTCCAATAGACCATACATTAATAAAAACCACGGTCCCTTTTGGCACCTCATAACCTCCCACCTTGCAATCCTCCATAGAATGATGGGGTGGAAGCAATGTTGCAACTGGATGCAACCTCAGTGTTTCCTTGACAATTGCCTCGATATATGGCAGTTGCGAAAAGTCTTTCTCTTCTACCCATCTCTCCCTCCCAATCACTCTGTCTAATTCCTCCTTTGCCTTTTCGATGATCCATGGTTTTCTAAACAATTCTTGGAATACCCATTCCAGTGATGTTGCTGTTGTATCTGTGCCACCCGCCAACATATCCTAGTACAGTCAAGAAAATCACAATTAGAAACTTATGTGAGACTTTCATATATGTTAGTTGAATAGAATCATATATTAATTTTAATTTTTCAGCCAAAAAAATTAATAATATTAATAATCGCAAGAAGGGTTAGTTTATCCCCTATTTTTTGTGTTTCAAACTTGAGATTCTCAGATCATCACCAACAATCATTACTCAAAAGTGTGCATGTGATAATCCTACCTTGTGAGTTGTGACCTTAACTATATATCAAAGGGGGTAACGTGTAACTTAGGTTATCCATAACAAAAAATTCAAACTATTGTAACTTGTGTTATCATGTTAACCGCCTAACCAACTTAGGTGGAGTATAAATGTTGCCTACATGATCTGTATTTGTGATATAGGAATGCTATATATATATATATATATATATATATATATATATATATATATATATATATAACACAATCAACAACCATAATTTGTCCTTACATCCACACCTTGAATTGTTCTCACCAAAATAGAAATATATATATATATATATATAGTTATGATAACAAGGAAATTGAAACAAATTAATGAAAACCTCGTACATGTATCAACCCCCTGAGGCGATCGCGAGTGAGTGCATCCTCGGCATCAAGAGTTGGATCATCAGCAATCTGCAAAAAGACATCCACAATGTCCTTTGGGACAAAGTTCTTGTCAGCAGCTTTCATGATGGCCATGTGGTCTTCAATCACATAGTCTAAGAACTTGGAGTACTCGTCTCTGAAAGCTTTCATCTTCTTCACATATCCTTGCAAGTCAAAGCAGCTCAACCAAGGAATCCAATCTCCAAGGTTGATCACACCACCAAGCAGGAACCAATCATCAAGAAATTCTTGCAATTTCTTAAACGGTATCGAATAGCCATCCGGTTTTCTCAGTTCGCCCTCGTTGCTATAGTACTTGTGACCCGTAACAATCCTAGTGATAGTAGACAGGGTGAACCTCACTAAATGGTCTCTTAGCAACACCGGTTTCTTACAAATAGCAGCACTGTAAAGGCCGGAAATGAAAGCCCGCCTTTCCTCAACACGAATGTGCTCGAACGAGTCAAGCTTTTTCAGGCTGAAAACCTTAGAAAGGAGAATCTTGCGGGCATGGCGCCAGAACGGTCCATGCGGCGCAAAAACCACGTCGGACCGGTTAAAGGTGTACACGGCAGCAGCAGTGGGGGGACGAGAGGCGAAAACCGCATCGTGGGTTTTCAAGAAAAGCTTAGCCGTTTCGGGAGATGAGGCAACTAAAACCGGCTTGGACCCAAATTTCAAGAGCATTAAGTCTCCATATTTTTGGGACAGTGAGTGTAAAGATTTGTGTGGGGTGGAGCCTAGAAGGTTCAAATTGCCAATAATCGGCCACGGCCGTGGACCAGGCGGAGTTTTTGGTTTTCCACGTTGGTGGGTAGTACTTATTACTTTGAAGCGAAATGCTATGGCGATGAGAAGCCATGGCAGGACGTGAAACACCCAAGAAAATAATGTTTCCATCATCAATGTGTATTATGGATCAGATATTAGTTTAGCTGTGACTACTGCCGAGGAGGGTCCGTGTATTTATACACAACAAAACATCTTATCTTAAAACAAATATAATGTAACATGTTTTTCACCTTTGTGAACTTCACTATTTTTTTCGGTGTTTAAAAAAGTAACAAATAAAATCTCTCAGCCGCCTGGTTTTATCGCGCGTGATCTTTTTTTATGATTAACTACTCACTGTCCAATTTGATGCAAAATACATATACCATATTATACTACAACTGGACTGTTTTATATTATTTGATATAGGATTTGAATAAAATAGGAATTTAATTGCTAGCAGGATAAAATTAAAGGTCAATTAGAGTTATCCATTTGAGAAGATCTAATGACTTTAAAGAAAGGAGGAAAGGAAAAATGGAGTGACATTTTTATAAATAATTCAAACTTTTATCCAAGCAATAATAACTACTACAAATAAGCTAAGACTTTTAACGTTGATTTTTGACACTTTTAACATCGATTTTTTTCGACGTCGTTCTTCTAGACGTAGTATATTAAAGAAACGACGTCGGATATTGAACTGACATCGTATAATAGATACGACATCGGTTCTTAGCTAAGAACCGATGTCGTATATTTTTTTTTTAAAATTAAAATATCCTACAACGTCGGTTTTAGCTAAGAATCGACGTCATATATTTTTTTTAAAAAAATAAAATACCCTACAACATCGGTTCTTAGCTAAAAGCTTACGTCGTATATGCTTTTTAAAAAAATTAAAATAACCTACAATGTTAAGAACCGACGTCGTAGGGTATTTTAATTTGTTTAGCCAAAGATCATCTGTTTCATCTTCACAAATAGGGTATGCCTTAGCCCCTTAATTTAGTAGTATATCCTAACAAGTTACCATATGCTGGGAAGTCATTGATTGTGCAGAACAACATGGCTCGCAAGGTGAAGTTTGTTTGGCTATGAGCATCAAACACCGCCACACCTTCATTCCACAATATCTTTAAATCTTCAATAAGCGGTGTCAAGTATACATCTATGTCGTTTCCTGGTTGTTAGGCCTAGATATTAACAAAGATAACATGATGTACTTAAGCTTCATGCATAACCAAGGAGGAAGATTGTAAACCGTTAAAAGAACTGGCCAAGTGCTATGGCGACTGCTCATGTTACCATGAGGATTCATTCCATCCGTGCATAGTCCAAGCCCAAGATTTTGGTTTTCGGAACCGAATTCAGGAAACTTCATATTAATGTTCTTCCATTGAGGAGAATCGGCGGGATGTCTCAACTTTCCATCTTCTTTTCTACCAATAGCATGCCATTGCAAATTGTTTACATCATTTGGATTTGCAAACAAACGCTTGAACCTTGGAATCACCGGTAGATACCACAACACCTTCGCAGGAGCACCTTTCTTCTTCTCACATGCATCATTGTATCCTTTCCGTTTATAACGCGATGCTCCACCCTTCGGACACACATGCAAGTCTTTGTATTGTTTCCAATACAAAATAAAATCGTTTGGACATGCATGGATCCTTTCAATGTCCATACTCAACAGACATAACATTTTCTTTGCCTCATAAGTTGAACAAGGAAGTTCGTTATCATCAGGAAGCATGTCCTTTAAAAGTTTCAATAGCTCCGTGAAACTCTTATCACTCCACCTATTCTTTGCTTTTAAGTTATACAATTTAAGCATTGATGATACCTTTGTAAATTTACTACATCCAGAAAACAATGATTTTCCAGAATTTTCAAAAAAAGTTTCAAACTCTTGAGGCAGTTCATTCAAATCTCCTTGCATATCACGCATCAATTCATCTAGCCGGTCATTGTCTTCATCATTTCTAACATTATCTTCTTTAATTTGATCTTTCTCTACATCTAATTCGACATCATCTGTACTAAAATGTACATTTTCACCATGTCATATCCACCGGTCATATCCTTCCGTAAAACCACGACGTATCAAATGACTGTTAATTTCATCAATCCCACAAAACTTTTTCAGATTTCTACAATCACAACAAGGACACACTATATAATTTTCACCAATTTTACTTGCATATTCCTCGGCAATTTGTACAAAGTCTAGAACCACATTGACATATTCAAGTGTATTACGTTTCTTATACATCCAACTCCGATCCATATCTCCTATTGTCACACAAACATGTATAATATGATAAATGAATTAGTTTATTTGAGCTACAACTTAAAGGCTCAAGTTCAATAATTGAAATTTTAAAATACTACCAAAAACTAATTAACAATTTATTGGACACTTTGTTAATTTTGATTTTATACTTTATTGAGTATTTACTTATACACTTGATGAATTTGATAATTATTTCTTATTTATTGGACACTTTGTTAATTTTGATTATATACTTTATTGATAATTATTTGATTTACTTGAATTTTTTATAATTACTTAGCTTCTTATTATTTATTGAACACTTTATATATAGGCTCAAGTTCAATAATTGAAAATTTAAAATACTACCAAAAACTAATTAAAAATTTATTGGACACTTTGTTAATTTTGGTTATATACTTTATTGAGTATTTACTTATATACTTTATGAATTTGATAATTATTTCTTATTTATTGGACACTTTGTTAATAAATAAATAAATAAAAACAAAACAAAATAAGGTGCGTACCTGATCGGCGACGGAGAGCAAGCAGCGAACGCGTGGACGGCGACCGGCGGTGGAGCGGGGGAGGTGACCGACGGTGCAGCAGCTGCGTCCGGCGGCGAGGGAGTGCGGCGGTTGCGTTGGGCGGCGCGGTGGTTTTGGAGAGCAGCAACGACGATGCTGTGAGCGACGGCGGTGGTTGTGGAGAGCAACGGCGGCGGCTGTGTCAATCGGAGGCGGCGGAGGGTGTATGTGGAGGTGAGGCTGTCGTCGGCTGTGGAGGGGAGGCTGTCGATCGAGATCCAGATCTACATATATATTTAAAAAAAATAAAGGGTAGCTGCGTCCGAAGTTCGAACTTCGGACGCAGCTACGTGTCACGCTTCTACTAGCTGCGTCCGGAGTTCCCACTTCGGACGCAGCTGGCCATTTAAAAAAAAAATAAAATATGGACAATTTAATTACAAAAATGCCACCGCGCTACCGCGCTACTTTGCGCGTCTGGAGTTTCTACTCCGGACGCAGCTGGTCCTATATTTTTTGTCTATTCTGTACTAGTGTTTGTGAGAGCGGAGGGCCACAGAGGTTGTTACCAATGTAGCATGAAGCATTAAAACCTTGAAGTTGAGTACCTAAAGATATCTTCCCACATAGGTTGTTATATGACAAGTCCAAAACTTCTAGATTAGACAAACTCGAGAAGCTAGAGGGAATATTTCCTGAAAGTTGATTTCTCGAAAGATCAAGAGATTCTAATAATCTCATGTTTCCCATTTCCATTGGGATATTTCTTGTCAAGGTATTTCTTGATAAGTTTAAGGATCTCAATTTCACAAGATCGACCAATTCAATTGGAATGTCACCAGAAAAATTGTTACTTGAAAAATCCATGTCAACAAAAAACGATAGAATGATTGTGTAATACTCATACTCTAGCTCTTTGGTCGTCACAATAGCACTTTCACCAAATCCCCATGCATAAGATGAATAACCCATTTCAAATTCTTCATCTTAAATCGCCTCTTCATTGATCATTGTAGTGAGATTTTTAAGACACCAAGGAATCACACCAAAGAGGTTGTTATTGGAAAGATCTAAATGCGAAGTGATTTAAGATGACAAAATTCTAAAGGCAATTCACCATAAAACTTATTTGATCGAAGTCTAAAAATTGTCAAATCTAAAAGTCTAGTCCCCAATCATCTTGATAAACGTTATTATTATTGTTAATTTAATAATCTTTGTATAGTTAATTTGTCATTCTTAATTAATTTCATGTCTATTTTTATATAGTTTTGCTATATTTACCTTTAGTAATATTGTTTAATTTTTTAAAAACAAAATACTCAAAACAATTCAATGATAATAGCAATGTTCATAAAATATAAATATGATTAATGATATTAATGGCCAACAAGAAATCTTCTGATCCACTGTAGTCTTCGATCAGGATAAAGATTGAGAAAAAAACCACTTTATTAGAATGATCAGTGAGCTTTAACGAAACAAGGTCCATTTCATCTAAAGTCAAACCATCAACCTCTTGTAATACACGATCAAGTTTCTGAAGCATATCCATATCACGATCATATTGAAGGCCATCAGACAAGTTCTTACCAACTTCTGACATTGTATTGCTTATTAGCTTTGCAGCATTAAGCATACTCTCAACACATATCTCGATAGCTTCATCGGTACTCCTTTTTCTCTTACTTGAATTGCTTCTTTTTCTTCCATTATTTTGTGGCTCAACCTATGTACTCATGAAATCAAAATCATCCAAACCAACAAATGCACTATCTTCTGTATCAACTCTTATATCATTTTGTTCTTCAGCTTGTATTTCTTCAACTACATCATCTGCTGTCTGTGCATCTTTTCCAGTTGCACGATCTTTAGAATATATTGCAGATACCTCATTATAAAACTTAAAGCTTTAGTACGTATACATTAATAAAAATAAATGAAAGTAAAAGAAATGGTAAATACTTTCAGTTAAGTATGAGTCCCAAATTGCACCTTCAGAATAAACCATGTGCCTTTGCTCATTCCAACCGAACCCACTACTGTCTTTACCTTACTTGCACCATATCATGAATAATGCCACATTCTTTTTTCAAAGTTTTAATTCTACTCTCAATATGTGGCTTAGCTTTTATGGTAGAATTTGGTATTTTTTCCAAAATCATTCTTTCAAGTTGTAATAAATAACATGTCTTAAACCATGTATCATAATTATATTTCCCTACATTATGCATTTCGGTCAAACAAGACACTAATACAATGTCTTCTTTGGGTGTCCACTTTCTTTTTGTTTGCTTAGCACTTTGAGGGGCAATGGTTGCAAATGCAGGCTCAGAAGACATTTTTAACTACAAATAAAATACATTTATGAAATACATAACTTTGTTCATAAACCACATTACAAAAACAAAAAAAAAAACAAAAAAATAAAACAAAAAACAAAAAACTAACAAAACAAAAACCATCAATGCACATGTCACTACTACAAAAATAACATATAACGTCGAAGATATAACGTCGGTTTTAACAAAACCGACGTCAAAAATATTAAATAAATTTATAATTAAAAAAAAATATTTTTAACGTCGGTTTTTTTAAAAAATCGACGTCGTTAGTATTTACGATTTTTTTTTAATAATACAATGTCGGTTTTGTAAAAAACCGACGTTGTAAATATATGGAACTTCTTTTTATTACTTTAAAAATTTTTAATTAAAGGAAACGACGTCGTTTCTATTTTTAAAAAAAATTAAAAATACATACAATGTCGGTTATTTGAAATAACCGACATTGTATGATTTTTTTAATTAAAATATTTATGTTCCAGGGGCGGGATGCGCCAGATAAAAAGTTTTAATGCAGCTTTCATGGGTTTGTAAGCTATCTTTCTTCTTCTTTTTATTTTAAATATATCCATTCTCTGATGAGTCTGATCTTTCTTCTTATTTTCTTATATTTTGTTTGTTCTCGATATGATCCGTCCTTATTTCTAACTCATCTTCATCATCTGTTCATTTTTTCCAACAACAACCAGTTCCTTGGATGCAGCTAGAGCTCTCATCTACCACTTCGGCGAAATAGCAGATGGAGAAGAGCTCTCATCTACCACTTCGTCTCTCTCGCCGGCGTAGAGATGCGGCTATTTGGTCGGACAACGGCGAAAGTCAAGAAAGAGAACATGGTTGGTGGTGAAATCTGAACTTGTAGCTGTGCATTTCACAGTTTTAACTTTCTTATTTTATTTTATTTCTGCTTTCATAGATTTCGATCTACATTATTTCTTTTTGTTTGAGTGCATTCTAATAAATTATTGCTCCAATTGCCAAATAGTTCTAGATATTCTACCACTTTCTCATTCACAGATTTCTACGCCATATCCATGTTTCGAACATTTTTTTTAAAAATAAAATTTGATACAACGTCGGTTTTTAGCCAAAACCGACGTTGTATCTATATTTTATTTTTAAAAAAACAGATACGACGTCGGTTTTGGCCGACGTCGTATGTATTTATTTAAAATTTTAAAAAATAATATACGACGTCGGTTTTTAAAAACCGACGTCGTATTATTTATTTATAACGTCTGCTAGATATACGTCGAAAAATAACCGACGTCGTATGTCCAAAATAAGCGACGTTAAAAGGGTTTTTTGTAGTAGTGTGTCCTCAATTTCTAGATGCTATCCATTCATTGAACATGTCATTTGCTAATTCTGTCCTCCAATTATTCCAAACGTCTGAAGGCTCTATTTGTGTAACATCATCATCTTCATTTATTCTGTTACCTTGTACCAATTCATCTTCCATAGGATCAACTTTCATCTCATTTCTAATAAAGTTATGCAGCAAACAACATGCAAGTATAATTCTGTTATGTATTCTAACAGGATAAAATGATGGGCTTCTAAGTATAGCACATCTCATTTTTAATAAACCAAATGTCTGTTCTATGACATTGCGAGCAACTGCATGTTTCATATTAAAAAACTCTTGAGGAGTTGTCGGTTGATGACCTTGACGCCATTCATTTAAGTGGTACCTTTGACCTCTAAATGGTGCCAAAAACCCCTCACTATTAGCATATCCTCCGTCAACTAAATAGTAACAACCTATAAACATAATTTTATAGTATAATGAGAATGCACATTATATTACATCATATTTGAAATTGAATATTATAATACTTACCATTAGGGACCTTAAGTGGATGTCTTCTAGATAATGCATCCCGATGAACTCTACTGTCTGCTACAGATCCTTCCCATCCCGGAAGGACATAGACAAATTGCATATTAGGTGTACATACACCTAGTACATTTGTTGCAATTTCACCCTTTCGAGATCGATATCTAGGTTTATCTTCTGATAGCACTTTTATTGTAATGAATGTTCCATCTAAAGCGCCTAGACAATTCTAAAAATTATATCAAATATTATTAAATATATATTCACATTGTAGTTATTTGTTATAAATCAAGTGTAGGGGATCAATTTAATTACCTTAAACCATTTCCATTTATGATCGGTTGATGTAGCTGGAACTGGTTCAGGATCTTTGAATAAATGATTTCAGAGTTTCAAAACAGCATTTAATACTATATTAAAGTATCGACTAATAGTTTCACATGACCTTTGAAAATTATTTTGAATGATCCTATTTTTTACATGATGAGCAATAATATGTAGAAATATTGCTACTTGCTCATCAACAAACATATTTCTTATCGGTCTCAACCCTCCTATAGTTTGTAACATTGTACATAACTTTACAAAAACATGTCGATTCATCCTAAGTTTGTAACAAATATATTGTTGCGGCTACGGCGTGGTGCCGCAGCCGCAACAATTGTTATATATATATATATATATATATATATATATATATATATAGGGTAGACTTCATATGAGACAAGCCATCTAGGTGAGAAATAGGACATAATCTTGATCATAGGATTTATCAAATTAATCGATGAGATTTGATGGGAAAATTTTAATGGGAATCTTTTAAAATATGCTGATTTTTTATTTTAGTAGGCAATGTGAGGGCAGAGTTGTAATAGTGTTTTGCAATGTTAGTTCGATAATATAGGAAACCCCCTATTTTCCCTCTGCCAACTTCGTCGACTTCGTACGTTTGAACATCAATCGCCACTACGAAGTCCATTTGCAGACGGCATTGTGCGTAGCTTACTCCGGTGGATAATGGCTAGTTCGAGACGATGAGAGAAGCGGCGACGCAGGGCAAGGAGCCGAACATAAAGTAGAGGTATGTTTTTTTGTGTTGATAGTTATTGGCATTCTATTGCCGCTGGTAAAAACCCAACCCAGACTAGGGTTTCGGTGTGGTCGAATGTGAGTCGTTGTAGGTTTCCGTAGCTTGATGATGGTTTGTTAGGGCTTAGACGCAGGTTGAGTAGACGGTGGTGGTATGCGAACCAGATTAGGGTTGAACCGTATATACCGCCTGTTGGATTTTACACATATTTGGGGTCTTACATTAGGGTGGGTAGAGGTTGGTGGATATACGTTGGTGGAGGTTAGCGTTTCCGGCGAAGATAGTGAGTAGTGTGATCTAAAAAAAAAGGAATTTGACTACAGAGGTTTAACGAAGCATAGTGACTTTGGCGGCTGTGATAGTGCTTAAGGCTGTGATTTTGAAGTCAAGTTCTCGTGAATGTGTGCATATCTGAAATCTAGTGTGTGCATATGTGTGCTACCATCTTGGCTTCCATTAGTTTCTGAGTTTTCTTTTTATTTTTATAATGTTCGTAGTGTATTATGATTCGTGGAATACTCTGTCATGCTGCTGTAGTTTTCAAGAGTGCACATACATATTGGGCATAATGCACACGGGCATGCAGATGAATGATCATTAAAGTGCACACTGCTCATTATGTACGTGCACACGAGTACTCCAAACATTAGGCACATGGTTTCTATATGATATGTTCATACCAGAACAGTGAGATGCACACTGGCTTAGTACTATGTTTAATGTAACTAATTTTAGACAATTAATTCACAGCCATACCAAACCAATATTATTATTAGCACGGCTGCACACACAAATTGGGTCTGATAGACAAGGCTTTTTGTTGTGCGTTCCTAATAGGTATCCCAACCGGTGTGCAGGTTATTTTCCCAATACTCCAAAGCAGACACTTCTATGTAATCAAAGTGGACATGGTAAAGAAAAAGATTGAGATCATTGATAACTCATCGGTAGAGATCAACGACCACCGAGCTTCCAACTTCAAGCGTGCAATTGATTTCCAACATGCTCTATTTCGCAATTATATGACACAAGAGAACTGAGAAGAGGAGTTACTGTGAACCATGAATCCCATGATGGTCTTGGATTTTATTTTGCTACCAGATGTACTAATTTTGTTATTAAAGTAAACATTTGTTTTATCTTTTTTTGGAAACATTGAGTTTGGGTTACTTAGTAATGGTTTCATGACACACCCACGAGAGTCATTAGCAGAATCTTCATCAGAACAAAAAGATGCTGTAACACGGTAATGCGAGGAGAAAAATACAGCCAATAAAGAAATTGTATAACAATATAAAATGCAGAGCCAGTGTGTGCACTTTAGGTGACTACTCTGTGCACTAGCTAGCAATCAGGGAAGAACAAACAATATTTTGGCTAAAATTGCACAAGAATTAACAAAAATTATAAGAAAAAAATGTCACCACATGAATATTACACAAAACTAATAAGAAGTGCACATCGCATGTGTGCACTTTAGGTAAACACTATGTGCACACTCTACGGAATAGAGAAAGAAGTGCACATCGGATGTGTGCACTTTAGGTGAACATTATGTGCACTCTCTGTGAAATAGAGAAGAACAAACAATGTGTTGGCTAAAATTGCTCAGGAATGATAAAAAAAATATAACAAAAATGTCAGGACCGGGAGATTACACATAAAATAAATCCACCCCAGACTACCTTTCAAACAATATATAAAACAAAAAATGAAGGGTAATCAAGATGAAAATGTCTAGATGGCAGAATATAGACATGCACACGGCACAATAAACACATGCACACACTGGCGCAACAAAAGCAAAGATTAATACAAGATGAACAACTACGAGAGAATCAAGATAGGGCTGCCTAGCTTCGTCACAACTCGGAATCCAATATTTTGTCCCTCTAGGGGAGAGGTTCATGACACACTCATTGGACCCACCACTCGTACCTGACAAACCTTCATCATCACAAAATGATGCTGCTACATGGGAACACAACCCTGAAAAAAATAGGCAACATTGTAGGTAAAATAATATAAGGAAGCAACCATCATCACTTGGATTGCATAAAGACGACACAATGTGCATATAAAGACAACTCAATGTGCATATATACTGAACCCCTCCACCCTAGAATAACCAAACAGACGCCAACAAGTAAGTTGCAACTAACGCAACAAAAAACAGTACATGACACCCACATCGAATAATGGAGATTAAAACTCAATAAATATCATACGCCAAACAAACAAAGCAACAAACCAACATGTCAAAATGGAAAATAAACAATGACAGTACAGATCAACAGCACCAGTGCCTGTGCAAACTGTATGATATGCACACAGATTAAAACACATATGCACACAGCCGCGAAGCCCAGAAAATATTAAAAACACCAACAACGTGATGCATACGACCACGAAATGGGAGAAAACATGGACGAAAACAAAAAAAAAAATTATAATAAAGACCAACTACAACATACCTCCATCAACAAACTCCATGATCGAAAAAACCAAGCAATGCCGCAGAGAAGACCCTGAAGGGAAACGGTGAGACTGGATGACAAAACAAAAAAATAAAACTAATCCTACCAAAATTAAAACACCTAAAATAATGCATTAAAATCCCAGACTAAAAATAAAACATCTACAATTACAATACAACCCTTACTAATTAAAATTAAACACATAAAAAAGGAAAAGAGGATTAATCTCAACCATCAAATAGTACAAGATGGACGGCCCCCAATTTGTCTTATTTCTCATCTAAAGGGGTTGTCTCATATGATTACAATTATATATATATATATATATATATATATATATATATATATATATATATATATATATATATATATATATATATATATAATAATAATAATAATAATAATCTGTAAAAAAAAAAAAAGAGAAGATTAGAAAAATACCTTAAAGAAGAAGTCTAATTTGCAATGGCGGAGGTGAGATGTGTGCGATGATTGAGAGAGAAAAGTGATGCGAGTCGATGAATTTTAGAAAAGCAAGCCTAAAAAAATATAGGTTTAAAAAGGATAAAAAAAAAAAGAAAATATATTAAAATAGCTATCCCTGAGAGGCCAGGAATAGACTAATATCAGGGGGCTCCCAGGAACAATAATGTTCCTGGGAATACAAATGCGAACCAAACAATGGAATAGGCTATTACTGGGAATGCTATGCCATTCCCTGGCTATTCTGTGAACCAAAAACCCCGTTAGTGGCATAGCCAATTATGAAGTTTAATTATAAATATAAATTACATTCATTGATAAATTCATTTATTTTAGTTTTCAAAAAAAATCATTTATTTTAATTTATAATTATTTGAGATACACTTTTATATTTTGTTTTTCTGTGCTACTGTAAAAAGAGTCAATCTCGCATCCACTGAGACTCGATCTCATAACTTCTCATATGGAAGAGTCACTACAAGTCATCTGAGCATAAGGTATTTGACCTATAATTTATTTATTTGTTTAATAGAATTCGTTAGTAATTACTTACGGAATATATTTTAAAAAATTAAATGAAAACTAAAAATATAATGTACTCAAAAAATATAATGTACTGAAAAGTGATCATTTATCCATAAAAATTTGTCATCTTTATTATATTGAAATGTAAAAAATTGTCATTTATCACAAATATGTACTACAACATTTATTATTTAACTAGTTTTTCTTATGTGCTTAATGTGCAAAAATTAAGTGCCCAATATTAGTATTTTGTATTAAAATTTTAAATTTATTTAAATTTTAATATAGTAAATAATAATAATGTAAAATATTTTTATAAATTGGATATTTATATTTAAAAAAAACTAATATAATTAACTGTAATATTTAAAGTATATATATTATTATTCTTATTGAAGAAGATAAGAAAATATATGGTGGATGCATGTGCATAGTAACAATATTGGAAAAGATAACGGAAGTTATAACGGTAGGAATATATTTGTTCAAAATATTATGTAGTACAACTTTTACAGCATAATATACAAAAAAAACTAACGGAAAAAGCGGACATAAATGAAGGATATAACATTCATTCACATTTATTATGTTTTTAGATATATTAAAAATACATTATTTGTGTACATAAAAATACATTATTTGAAAGTATATTATTTGATATACTATCAAATAATATACATTTGGTACAAAAATAATATACTTAGTTCACATAGCTACGTAGACCATGGTCCACACAATTAATGCTTTACGTAATCTGTACACCGCCCTTGGATTTACATGTCACGCAAAACAGCAAATTAAATCGAACCATTCAGCCATTCAAACCCACTTTTGGCAAGTGGTCAGCCATAATCGACTCTCCCCTCTTATACAAAGCATTATTTCTACAAGGATTATGATAGCACAAATATACAGTACATTTAAATTCCTAACATATGTTTGGTAAATGCACTTTTGTAGAAGAACACTAAAAGCATCAAGCTCTCGGAACATATAGCCATGCAAAAAATGACTTCAACTTGTTATCTAAGAACTTAAAATAAGCAATCCTCCATGGTCTCACAAGAAACAAACAGCCACACATCCCCCAAAAGCCCACTACAAATCCTATACTATACCCATGCTAACATAAAACACGTCCACTTCAGAGCTATCATCATCTTCATTGTTTTCATGTTTAAAAATTTCACGTTCATCATCAGAACTACACTTTTGTGAGAGCGGAGGGCCACAAAGGTTGTTGCCAATGTAACACGAAGCATTAAAACCTTGAAGCTGAGTTCCCAATGGTATCTTCCCAGTTAGGCTGTTATAAGGCAAGTCCAAATTGAGAACATGGTATCTTCCCAATGGTATCAACTCTAAGCTCATTCCACAAGCTAGAACACAATAGGGAACTTGTGAACCAAATTGAGTCCACATTCTTAATTGACAATCACTACTAATAATGATCTAGGTCCATTATTACCCAACCACCTAAGTATACCTTAATTTTCATCGTCAAGCCACAATGGTACTAATACTCATAATATTATCATCATTATGAACTAATGACTACTAATGCATCAAACCATTACTTAACTATAATTAAGTCTTTAATCCATAATTCCATATTAAGCTCTAACCACTGGAATAAAACTTAATCAAGATGATTAGCATCTAATTATTATACTTAAGGCTTAATCAAGATCATTAACCGTTGCCTTAATCTAAGCTAATAATATATAACAAATAAGGATCATGTTACTTGCTACTATTCCCTTCATATATTTCGCTATGCCAAGCTGAAACCATGGGAAAACCCAGCCACCGCCGCCAAACTCCATTGTCACAATCATGTACCGCCGGAATAGAAGGGAGGGAGAAGCACTTCCACAGTTGCTGCTCATACCGGCGGAAAACAGGGGAAGACACCATGTTGCTCGCTGCTCACCACGGACGGGGAAGGGCAGACCGTCGCTATTGCCCGCCACCTCCACCGTTGCCTGGTTGCGTTGCCGGACTGCCATTGCAGCTCACCGTCGACCGAGAAGAGAGAGACCAGAGGGTGAAGGCGTCGTCGCCACAATGCAGTCCACAACCGTTGCTCTGTTCGAAGCTCACTAAGGAGAGAGGAAGCCGCCCTGCTCTGCCGTAGTGGACTACGGTCCAATTAAAACGAGTTCGTTGAATTTTATGAGTTTGAATAATATACATTATGAGTTTGAATAATGTACTTTACGTGTTTGAATAATGAAACTTATGGGATAAGATAATGCACTTTATTAGTTAAAATAATGTACATTTTGTTTTATAATAATGTACATTATAAGTTATAAAAATATATGTTGCAGTGAGTCGCATGAAAAAAATACGCAAAATGACATAAGTTTTAAATTGTGGTCCACAGAGTTCCACTGTCCGTCCAATAATAGTACTATTGAGTTTTATCCCTATCTCGAAATCTAGCAGTATAATAACTGTGCAATGAAATTGTGAAACATGTGCGGCACTATTGCATGAAATTAAATAAAGAGTTGTGTGGTAAAAGTACAGAGTAGTATATCATACTATTAAAAATTGCTATTTATTTTCACCTTTAATTAGATTCATTGTATCGTACGGGGCAAGTGGTTATATTACATAGCACATGCAAAACATTTGATATCACTCTCTCTCTCTCTATCTCTATCTCTATCTCTATCACACACACACATACATATAGGGTACATTGCTTCCTGTTCAAAATAGAACACTAAGAACTAATTTGAACCGTCAATTTGAAAAGATTAACAACTCAAAATTAAGTATCAGATGCAAGTGTACGAGTGTACGTGCAAATATAACATCGGATGTTCTAACCGATGTCGTATCTACATTTAGAAAACAAAGAAAAAAAAAAAAAGAAAGAGAAAACACCCCACCCCACCATCTACCACATCTCCGCCACCACCATCGCGCACCTCACACCCTCGCTGTCTGTCGCCAAGACCCCGTCGCTTGTCGCCCGTGAGGTAATAAATTTTTTTTTTAATTATTTGTTTATAAATTCGAATTTTAATATTATATTTCAAATTTTAGGATTATATTTCAAATTGTAGGGTTTTAATTCAAATTTTAGGGTATTTTCTTTAAAATAAAAAATTAATTGCACTTTTTTTTTTTGAAAAAAAAATTAATTGCACTTGGTTATATTTGAATAAAAATAAAAATCTCTGGCAAAGTTCACCAAAAAAGACTAATGAAGCTAGCTAGCTAGTTCACTAGAACTGAGATCCAACTAATTAAGCTAAAAAGACTAGAAGAGAGCTGAGGTGGAAGTGTGGAACGTGAATATCTACAAATTAAAAACCCTGAAATAATGTCAAACTAAACACCTAAATCCCGCGGCGCCGCGCCGCTCTAAAACTGCATCGTCAGATATAATTAAACCACATTCTGGATCTCCACCTGGGATGTGGGCTTGGTATCTTCTGTCTTTGGAGCGTTGCGGTAAATGATCTTGAGGATAATCTGGACTAAAGACAATAAGGCCCCAACGCCATTGCTGACGAACACGAAGATGTCGAATCTAATGCAAGCATAGGCCGCCCAGATGATTCCATTACTAAACCCCGAAGCGATGAGCCAACCCGGCAAGTACTCTGCGCTCTTAGTCTTGATCACCGTCCTCATTATGGAGAGCGGCGACCCATACAAAATGATGCCAAACACAACAGACAGCGAACCCACAATCGTGGTTCTCTTGGCGATAGTGTGCGCGCCCATGAGAGTGCCCGCAACTATCCCAGCAAGAGCAATGAGTTCTACTACGAGCAACCCCGCCATTTTCCCCCGGGTTTTGGCGGTATTGTAGTAGAAAAAGACGGCGAGATAGGAGAGCTCCAAGAGAATGCCCAGAGAGTTAATGGTCATGACGAGAACGCTGTGCGGATGGACGAATGGCATGGCGTAGAACACCCACATGAAGCAGTTCATCAGCGCCGCATGGTACGGCCATGGATGGAACCCCTCCACTGATTTGTTCTTGATGATTCTGTAAACAGTTGGCGCTGGTGAGATGAACAGAGCGCCGGAGGTGACGTTTCCTATAATGCCCAGGATAGTGCGGATGAGAAGCAATTTCTGATCCATTATTGCACAATGGGAGAATCAATCGGAGACAGAATGAAATTAATCAATCCACGGATCGATGGAGATGAGAATTGAATTGCAGGAAATTAAACGATGGAGTTTCCAGGTGTGTTGATGATGAGATGAGATTATGGCATATATATGTGTATATACTACTCTCACCGCGATTATCTAGAGTTCGTTCCCTATGAAATCACACTGTCTGCTAAACTAATTCCACCAAGAGACTCGAACGAATTTTAGGATATATATTTTTAGTTGGATTGTTATAAATTAATGCTAATATATGTTGAAATTTAGGAATTATATGTTGAAATTCGAATTTTAATGCTAACTAATTTGAATTTTATGTTTAAATTTATTTCGAATTTTGTGTATGCTAATATATGTTTTTGGCTTTTTTATTATGCATCTGGTGATTAGCCACACCGTTGTCTATGTTCAAATTCTTTTTGTTTGTTATTATTATAGAATTTGTTGAATTAGTGCTAACTTATGTTCAAGTGCTAACTTAAGTTTAATTAGGATTAATACTCCGTATTATTTTAGATTGGCCACATCTATGTGATGGATAAAAGTTTGATGAATGCTTCACGGATTATAGTAAGGAATACGAAGATGGAGTTAGAAAATTTATAGACTTTGCAAAGAATAACCTTCCAAATAGTAATGAGAGGTTCCTGTGTCCTTGTAAGAAGTGTTGTAATCAGTTTGATGATCTAATCTGTAATGGAATTAATCCAATATATTTTATGTCTTGTATTAATAGGTGTCTCACCGCAACAAGCATTTTGAGTAGAAAGAAACAAAGTCGTTCACCAAATTAAAATGGATTACATGTTCGGTAAGTACTTCATCATACACTTTGTAAAACAAACTTATTATTTTTTATTAATAAAACTTATTAACTTTATTGTAATTCAAATGTAGTGTGCTAAACAAAGAGGTAATACCGAATGTGGCTAGCTATTTTGTAATGAAATTCATGTTCGAAATTGTTTTCAACAACCTATGCAAAGGAATGGATAAGGCAAGTAAATTAATAAAATATCTTTGTCTTTTTAATTTTTAAAAATACTAGCTTATTTATTATTTATCACTTTTAAACTTTGTAGGCTTTGGAGAAACAAGGAAGATTGTCCTACACTCAACAAGAGATTGATGAAATTAGAGACACATAGTCTAAGTTCTTTATTGATGAATGGGTTACTAAAATGCTTCCTTATTAGTTTCAAATTATTTTATGTTTATTACATTGATGTTTATTAGTTTGATAATAAATTGTGTTATTTATTAGTTTTAAATTAGTTTATGTTTATTATATTGATGTTTATTAGTTTGATGAATTGTGTTACTAGTTTGATGGTTATTAGCTTGATGTTTATTAGTTTGATGAATTGATGTTTATTAGTTTGATGGTTATTAGCTTGATGTTTATTCGTTCATTTTGAATGTAAAATTGCTGCACAGGTTATGAAAGTTGATGTGAAGTGTAAATTTAATTGTAAAACTGCACAGGTTATGAATTGGTTGGAAATTGTAAAATAATTTTAATAATATATATATACACACAGACACACGATGTTGGTTCTTAACTAAGAACTGGCGTCGTATATGCTTTTAAGAAAAATTAAAATACCCTACGACGTCGGTTCTTAGCGTAGGTTTTTTTTTTTTTTTTTTTAAAGTATATATGACGTCGGCTTTTAGCTAAGAACCGAGGTTGTAGGGTATTTTAATTTTTTAAAAAAAATATATACGACGTCGGTTCTTAGCTAAAACCGACGTCGTAGGATATTTTATTTTTACAAAAATTACGACATCGGTTCTTAGCTAAGAACCGACGTCGTATCTACTATACGATGTCGGTTCAATACCCGACGTCATTTCTTTAATATACTACGTTTAGAAGAACGACGTCGAAAAAAAAATCGATGTTAAAAGTGTCAAAAAATCAACGTTAAAAGTCTTATTTGTAGTTGTTATTATTACTTGGATGAAAGTTTGAATTATTTATAAAAATGTCACCCCATTTTTCTTTTCCTCCTTTCTTTAAAGTCATTAGATCTTCTCTAATGGATAACTCTAATTGACCTTTAATTTTATCCTGCTAGCAATTAAATTCCTATTTTATTCAAATCCTATATCAAATAATATAAAACAGTACCGTTGTAGTATAATATGGTATATGTATTTTTGCATCAAATTGGACAGCGCAAATTATATTATGGACCATGGTCCACAATGCGATCATAGCTGATACTGTAGTTGTATTGAAAGGATATTGCAGTTGTGTTGAAAAGATATTGCAGTTGTGTTGAAAGGAAACTGCAGTTGCACAGAACAGAGACCGTTCATCCGTTCAACACAACTGCAGTATCCTTTCAACACAACTGCAGTATCCGTTCAACACAACTGCAGTTTCAGATGGATGACACAGCCTCTGTTCCGCGCAACTGCAATTCCCTTTTAACACAACTGCAATTCTCTTTCAACACAACTGCAGTATCAGTTCAACGCAACTGCAGTATCAACCATGACCCATGGTCCACAATGCATTGTGGACCATGGTCCACGGTATAAGGACTGATTGGACAGTGAGTAAAAAAATCTTTAAAGAAGATCACGCGCGATAGAACAGGGGCGGCTAAGAGATTTTATTTGTTACTTTTTTAAACACCGAAAAAAAATAGTGAAGTTCACAAGGGTGAAAAACATGTTACATTTGTTTTAAGATAAGATTTTTTGTTGTGTATAAATACACGGACCCTCCTTGGCAGTAGTCACAGCTAAACTAATATCTGATCCATAGTACACATTGATGATGGAAACATTATTTTCTTGGGTGTTTCACGTCCTGCCATGGCTTCTCATCGCCATAGCATTTCTCTTCAAAGTAAGTACTACCCACCAACGTGGAAAACCAAAAACTCCGCCTGGTCCACGGCCGTGGCCGATTATTGGCAATTTGAACCTTCTAGGCTCCACCCCACACCAATCTTTACACTTACTGTCCCAAAAATATGGAGACTTAATGCTCTTGAAATTTGGGTCCAAGCCGGTTTTAGTTGCCTCATCTCCCGAAACGGCTAAGCTTTTCTTGAAAACCCACGATGCCGTTTTCGCCTCTCGTACCCCCACTGCTGCTGCCGAGTACACCTTTAACCGGTCCGATGTGGTTTTTGCGCCGCATGGACCGTTCTGGCGCCATGCCCGCAAGATTCTCCTTTCTGAGGTTTTCAGCCTGAAAAAGCTTGACTCGTTCGAGCACGTTCGTGTTGAGGAAAGGATGGCTTTCATTTCCGGCCTTCACAGTGCTGCTATTTGTAAGAAACCGGTGTTGCTAAGAGACCATTTAGTGAAGTTCACCTTGTCTACTATCACTAGGATTGTTACGGGTCACAAGTACTATAGCAACGAGAGCGAATTGAGAAAACCGGATGGCCATTCGATATTATCGTTTAAGAAATTGCAAGAATTTCTTGATGATTGGTTTCTGCTTGGTGGTGTGATCAACCTTGGAGATTGGATTCCTTGGTTGAGCTGCTTTGACTTGCAGGGATATGTGAAGAAGATGAAAGCTTTCAGAGACGAGTATTCTAAGTTCTTAGACAATGTGATTGAAGACCACAGGGCCATCATGAAAGCTGCTGACAATAACTTTGTCCCAAAGGACATTGTGGATGTCTTTTTGCAGATTGCTGATGATCCAACTCTTGATGCCGAGGAAGCACTCACTCGCGATCGCCTCAGGGGGTTGATACATGTACGAGGTTTTCACTAATTTGTTTGAATTTCCTTGTTATCATAACTATAACTATAACTATATATAACTATATATATATATATATAACTATATATATATATATATATATATATATATATATATATATATATATATATATATATATATATATATATATATATATATAGGGTTGCACTCTCGTGCGAACTCTCGCCCAGGTAGGAAATGAGAACGCTCCATAGCCGTCCACGTGTCAGATCAACGAATCAGATACAATTTTAAAAAAATGACACGGTGGCATTTTCGTAAATAACTGGAACTTTGGTGCACCTAGTTTTACTTACAAGTGCACCTAGTTTCACTCAAAAGTGCACCTAGTTTCACTTACAAATGCACCTATTTTCGCACCTATTTTCACTTACAAGTGCGAGTAATTTACCTTGTTAATATTTATGCACCTATTTTCGCAAATATTTTTTCACATACAAATGCAAGTAATTTACCTTGTTAATATTCATGCACCTGATGCAACCTAGGTGCACCTAGTTTTAACATAGGTTGCACCTAGTTTTAACATTAGGTGCACCTAGTTATAACATTAGGTTCACTTAGTAAGGACAAATCCAAACCATTAATCTAGTAGATCTAACGGTTAAATAAACAAAATTTTGTAATATTTATGAAAATGACCCTGCTCATTTTTTACTTGATTTCTCATATGATTATGATTCTATATACATACATACATATATATTTATATTTATATATATATATATATATATATATATATATATATATATATATATATATATATATATATATATATATAGCATTTCTGTATCACAAATACAGATCATGTGGGCAACATTATACTCCACCTAAGTTGGCTAGGCAGTTATCATGATAACACAAGTTACAATAGTTTGAATTTTTTGTTATGGACAACCTAAGTTACATTACGCCCTTTGATATATAGTTAAGGTCACAACTTACAAGGTAGGATTATCACATGCACACCTTCAGGTAATGACTACATCATAGTACGGGTAATGATTGTTGGTGATGATATGAGAATCTCAGGTTTGAAACACAAAAAGTAGGGGATAAGCTAACCCTTAGCTTCTTGTGATTATTAATATTATTAATTTTTTTGGCTGAAAAATAAAAATTAATATATGATTCTAATAATCAACTAACATATATGAAAGTCTCACATAAGTTTCTAATTGTGATTTTCTTGACTGTACTAGGATATGTTGGCGGGTAGCACAGATACAACAGCAACATCAGTGGAATGGGTATTCCAAGAATTGTTTAGAAAACCATGGATCATCGAAAAGGCGAAGGAGGAATTAGACAGAGTGATTGGGAGGGAGAGATGGGTAGAAGAGAAAGACTTGTCGCAACTGCCATATATCGAGGCAATTGTCAAGGAAACACTGAGGTTGCATCCAGTTGCAACATTGCTTCCACCCCATTATTCTATGGAGGATTGCAAGGTGGGAGGTTATGAGGTTCCAAAAGGGACCGTGGTTTTTATTAATGTATGGTCTATTGGAAGGGATTCTAAGTATTGGGACAAAGCGAATGAGTTTGTTCCTGAACGATTTTTAGAGAAAGATATTGATATAACAGGACAGGATTTTGGAGTCCTAGCATTCGGGTCAGGTAGGAGAAAATGCCCAGGCTATAGTCTTGGATGGAAGGTTATTCGGACAACATTAGCGAATTTATTACATGGATTTAATTGGAAATTAGCTGGAGACATGAGGCCAGAGGATATAGCTTTGGAAGAGATTTATGGCTTGACCACTCATCCAAAATCCCCACTGTCATTCATCATTGAACCTAGGCTTCCTACCCATCTTTACTAGGCTTTATATATATATATATATATATATATATATATATATATATTGTGTGCGCACGCGCACACGCATGCGTGTGTGTGAATAAAGTAAAAGTGTTGTCAAACACTTATTTGTTACCTCTACTTTGTATAAGTATGTTGTATTATATGGTATTTTATGATGAATAATAATGCTATTTTACCTTAACTTCTTAATTTTATGTCTTATTTATTTTTCTAATGTAGCTTGGACAAGCATGACAAATTGTAATTTCTCTTGGAAAGAGTAAACGCAACGCGTAGAGAAAAGTTCTAAGGTAAAAGGTTCTCTAAAATAGTCTAAGAGGGTTTTAAGAGAAAAGTAATCCGCTACCGTTCCTAGCGGATTACGTAATATTAAAAAAAAAATTAATCCGCTACCGTTCTTATCTAGTAACGGTAGCGAATGACCAAAAATTTAAAAATAATAATAATAATTCGCTACCGTTCTAGCCAAGCGGATGAATTAGACTTTCCGCCACCGTTGCGCAACGGTGACGGAAAGTCAACGACATTCAGAGACCCTCCCATCCGCTACTATTGTACAACAGTAGTGAAAAATCTTTTACAACAGTAGTGGATATGCAGTTTTGTACTAGTGATCATATCATATTATGACTTTTATAAACTTTTTGTTCACAAATACAAATAGTTTTGAAATCTAATCCTCCAACACTAAAATTTTCATTTCTTACACAGATTGTTTTCTCTGTTTGAATCAAACTAACTTTTCATTTATTACTGTAAAATTTAAGAAAATTGGAGAAAGAAACCTCGGGAAATTATAATGAAGCTGACGGAAAAAAGACTCTGGAATACCAAAGAGAAACATGAAAAGAAAAAAAAAAAAAAAAAAGAATTTTGGGAAAAATCAGGGTGGAAGATTTTTTAATGCTGTAGAAGATATTTGGAGATTTCTAGATCAGCCTTCTGCTGTCGTCGAATGATCAATTACAGCTGTTACTACGTTGCCTCAATGAGTTTCCCCCCCGTGTCAACAATTCTTTGGAAACTGGTACACTCCAGAATAGCTGCTGCTGCTGCTAGTTTGTGACAATTTTTGCTAATTTTTGTTTATTGGGTATAGAGATTAAAGAGTACCCTCATTTTGAGAGTTACTCCACTGTTTGATTGTTTGATAGTAGCTAGGATAGAATTTGAATGATTGTCAATATTAATGATTGGTTATGTATGACTTTATAATGAAAATAAAAGTTTTAAAAATACAAAAATAAAAAATTAAGGCATCTGATTTAATATAATGACATCCAATGCACCAATATGAACAAAAAAAATTACTCCGTAAAATAAAAATTTAAAAAACCACTAATTTAAACTTAAAAACCAAATTACCAATAAGATAGAATTATACTTGTTTTTAATTAGGGAATGAGGTTTTCAATAAAATGGGTAATCAAATTCTATAATTGTGTTTTAAAAAGTTATCAACCAAATACTAACTATGATTTTGATTTCTATTCTTGGTGCGCAGACCCTCGAATCAAACACACCCTAAGTTTTCCTTTCTTCCTTTCCAGTTTAGTATATACGAAGTATCAATTATAAGAATTTGAATATATCAACTCTGTTAATCAATTTGGTTATGAATGCATTGTGCTTAGTTGATTTTATCATTAATATAATTTGGACTAATTAAAGTACCCAGCTAAGATTTAATTTGAGATTTAGCCATGTGAATTTCTTAAATAAAATGTGAATGTGAATGTGTTTAGATTTGGATTGGCTGTGAGCTTGAAAGAGGATTGCCACTAGTTTAGGCATGATTTAATTACATTAACTAGAGTTAGGACTAAAAATGATTATTACACCGCACTTGCATTAGTAATAATACTTTAAAAAATATATATTTATCTCGAATATCGGTTTGGACTATTACCCAGATAGACATTTCGACGCAATTAATTACATGTTAACTTTTGATAAGTTTTATAAGATAAGCATTCAATCGGACTGTTTAATTTGTAATTTAAAAAAAGAAACCGACATGTGGACGCAATTACAAAGTTAACTTTTTTTTTTTTTGTTTTCAAGTGTTATAAGATAAGCGTTCAATCGGACTGTTTGTAATAATCTGAAAATGGAAACCCAACAGAGCGGTGCCGGGCTGGCGGCTAATATATGATATTTTACCATCAAAATCAGTCAAGTTGACAACATACACAAACGATGGCACAAACTTATCGACTCATCGTAATACCGATGTCCATGTCCATGAATCTGGATCTACTTTACAAGGTAGACTCATTATAATACCAATTTTTTTTGACAGTTGACTCATCATAATACCATTTTTTTTTGACAGTTGCCTCCATTAAGACTTGAACCCGGCTTGAACCCACTCCCATCATCCATGTGGGAGTGTTTTCTGGGACACTGGGTGCCACTAGACCACAAGGTTTTTGGCACCTGGATTCATAGAATAATTTGTCCAAACTTATAATAGATTAATGAGAAAATTGTGCCAAGCACCTTGTGCTCAAATGGCATGTAGTGGTCTCCCTCAAATGAAAGGCCATGAGTTTGAGCCTCAGT
>CP025647.1:23712956-23771302 GCA_003576665.1 Ipomoea trifida | reverse complement strand
TCTCCCTTCGTCAGACTTCTCTCCTTAAAGAAAATGGAGAGCCCCCCCTCACTCTTGTCCTTCACGTCAGTTTTATAGCAGTAAGGTGAGTAGTGTAGGCTTTTCACCATAATGGAGTATTTATGGGTTTTAATGAGAGTTAAATGGGTAGTTAACTTGGGGGTTATGGATAATTTGGGGAGTTTATGAGTGATGAATGAGAAATAATGTGAAATAAATGGAATAACTAATAGGTAATAATGGTGTAATTATTCTGGGGGTTATGGAAGAGTGTTTAAGGAAACCGAATGGTCACATACCGACTGCCGACTGCCGAGTCCGAGAGTTATGCCCGACTGCTTGCTAAGTAACATCGACCGAGTATCTATGTTCAGTATCTATCATTACTAAAATTAGTATTTTCACTCGTGCACGAAATTGATTTAATATAATATATTAAGAATATTTGGCATGTGCGATATCTTGATGAGGTATACTTATATTTTGATATTCAGTAAGTATAACTACATTAGAAAAAAATTTATCAAGGAGTTATGGAAAATGCACTTAAGTGTTTGTTGATAGACTGTAGAGCGTTGATATTCTCGGGGCAAATAACAAGGCATCAACCAAAGTTTTAAAGAGATTTTCCTTGTCCTGGTGATAGGTCAGAAGCAGAGACAAAAACATACTCCATTACTCAACAATAAGGAGAAATATGACAAATAATAAAAAATAATAGAAATATTCAATAATAGAATTGTTCTTTGCTTTTGAGAATATTTATAGTGCAATCTTAATAGTCAAATAATAGCTTTTATTTTATTCAAAATTATGAATTATTGAATCTTTGACACCCCCTCCCCCCTCCCACACACACTTTTTTTCACAATCTTCCTTATATTCATATCCATTACATTAATTAGTAATTTTTTTGAACATTATGGATGCTTGAATTCCGAACCCTTTTTTATTATTATTATTATTATTATTATTATTATTATTATTATTATTATTATTATTATTATTATTATTATTATTATTATTACTACTACTACCCGCCCAAAACACTCATATATTATTAAGGTTTGCGTAATATTGTAAAGTATATGGTAATACAATTCCTATTCGTACTACGTACAATTGTTCATTAAAATATGGTAATACAATTCCTAATAAAATATACTTTCTCTACTTTCTTATTTGTAATACAAGATTATATAGGAGATGTTCATGCATATGTAATTGAATGTTGAATTTATTTATTTAAATCGGTAATTATTTAAAGTATATGAATGCAAGATAATATATGAAAGGTTGATTAAAATTGTCACTAAAATAAATGCTTGTAATTTTGTAAAAATGATAGTTTAAATACATAGCCTTAAAGTTTGGTCGTTCTTTGCGGTGACATGACTATGAAGGGGAAATCAAATTAGAAAATGGCGTATTTTCTTGCAGTTCACTTTAAAGGCGGCATCGGCCCTTGGTAGGCCTCGACCATGGTGGCTAGTACGCAACTGGTGATATATATCATCACCTCATCCTTCTGCACGGGCAGTAGGCCACTTGTCCTTGCTGAATAGCCTAGGTAGTCGCCCGGAGATACATAGGTGGTACCGGTGTCCCGAGCTCTTGCTACCCTCTCCTACGGTTGTTGCCGTTGCTATTACGATTCAGACTACGAGAACCATGGAAGCATGTTCCAAGCTTGTTGATGAGAACAAAAAATGTATGTTGTTGCTTGAATGTATCTCAAGCTCTCAATGAAAACACCAACGGCGGTAATAATGTTACTGTAGTAATATTCAGATAAGTAACAATAGTTTAGTACAAGAATTGTTTTGCCTCTCCCCTCCTCTACAACAGGGTCTCCTACTTATACTATAGGGGCAACGACTATTCTTCTAATGAGTGTAACGGACTCATAATGATGAGCCTATATTAAGTGTCGGGTAATAACGATATGGAGTCGTTAGAGTAATTCCACTCTTCAATGTGTCGTGTCGGTGTAACGGGGTGGCCATTTGACTTCTATGCGTCCACCTCCATAAGTGTGTTCACCTCTTAGCTTGTAGTCGTTCCATCTGCTATTGACCGTTGTTTGCTTTAATGGTTTGGACGCACCAGGTCGGATCCAGTACCTTGCCCAATTATCCTATAGAGTAATAAATATTTTTTATTGAAGAAAATAAAGACAATATAACTAATGAAATTATCTCTTCTTAAATTTTTTTATAATGAATAAAAAAATTTGAATAAAAACATTGTAAATATCGAATTCTAAATTAAAGAAATACATATGTATTTTGGTTGTTGTAGGTACTAATTTATTTAATTTAATAAAAGTAATGGAGTTGGGTACTTATACTTTTCAATAATATATACTCTACGTCTCTAACAATCATACCAACTCTGATTGGGATGCATGGGATTCGAACCTAAGACCTTTAATTTGTTATAGAAATTAATTGGTAAGTTAAAAGGTAACGGAATATTCCATTACTAAAGTGTATACTAACGGAATATGAGATTATTTAAGGGGAGAAAATAATATAATAGAGGGTAAAAAAGAAAAATCATAACTAATTACTAAAATCAAAATAATATGAACCATTCATTTAAGTAAATAATTACAACCAACATTTTTTTCTTCTCGTTATAGCCCTAACTTTATTGACTTTTATTAAAATTGTAGATAGATTACGTTGCATGAAATATATGTAATGTATTATTACAATTAGTAATTTTAATCTAAAATTGTATTACGAATAGGAATGTAGGGAAGAATATATTTTATTAGGAATTGTATTACCATATTTTAATGTACAATTGTAGTACGAATATGAATGGTATTACAATATACTTTACAAAATTACGCAAACTTTAATAGTATAGGAGTGTTTTGGGCGTAAAGTTAAAACTGAGCATTTTGTTTTTATTAATAGTATAGCTTACGTTGTAGGAAATATATGTACTGTATTATTACGATTAGTAATTTTAATTTAAAATTGTATTACAAATAAGAAAGTAGAGAAGAATATATTTTATTAGGAATTGTATTACCATATTTTAATGTACAATTGCATTACGAATAAGAATTGTATTATCATATACTTTACAATATTACGCAAACCTTAATAGTATAGGAGTGTTTTGGGGGAAAGTTAAAACTGAGGATTTTATTTTTATTAATAGTATAGATAACCTCCTAATGCATGTTTAGGAAGAATAAGTCAATAATGTTATAAATATTATTATTATGGCCATTATCACAGACCTTTCATTTGCATTATATTTATTCCATTATTTATGTTAAGGATATGAAGAGTTGTATTGATGTATATATATTCATATTCAAGGCTTATTGATGGAATGGGATGGTGTTCTTGAGTTCTACATATTGTGTTCTTCCCTTTTTCCCTACCTCTTTACATTTTATTATTTTACATACAATCTATTGGCAATTACCGTACTACTATTATGTAGAAATTGAGTTAATTAGAATGTCAAATTACAACATGTTATCAGCACGAGTCTCTGTCGTAATTTCCGGTAAACGGTATGATTGGTATCTTGTCTTGTGCATTTTATTATGGAATCTATGATTTTGTTTGTGTATAGTGATCATTTATATAGATGCCTTCAAGTATGAATTGGAACCTTCAATCCTTGTTTCTACGAAATGAGTATTCTCCCTTTTGATTTTATTTTATTATTTGTATATGTGTGCTTATGATAATTAGAGTGATAATACTTCATATTTGTTAACTACTTTGAGTATATGAACCCCTCATCAAGATATAGTTAAGAATTTGAGTAAATACATGAGTTTGTAAATATAAATTCTCTTTATTATTTATCCTCCCGAATCATGTATATAAATTAGGCTTTACATGAACCATGATGCTTTGAAATGGTAAATACATTTGGTTATATGCCAAATTGTATGTATATGTATCCATGTATGTTTTATGACTTTGGATATCGAATGCATGCATAATCAATTCTTATTATGTTTGCATCAAATTACTATGTTTGCATCAGAATGCTAAGATACATATATGCATATTTATGTAAAAAGGTATTTTTTTTCATCCACTGTTTGAACATGTATTTAAAATAGTGGTTTTTCCCAATGTTGTCACATACTGCTTTGTAAAGTTGAATAGAAATGATGGTCTTGTAGATTGTGTCTTCCATTGACAAATCTGAATTTATCGAGCTCACTTTTGAAGGAAGCAATAATTTAACTTGGGCTCTGGATATTGAAATATAGTTGGCATCTAAGGAATTGAGCCAAGTTTTTGTTGCTAATTAAGTCACAAAATACTGCTGTCCAGAAGGCACAAGCTCTCATTTTCATACGTCACAACTTGAACCACGATTTAAAAAAAAAAAAAAAAAAAAAAAAAAAGAAGAGTTTGATTGAAAAAGTCCCCATTGCATTTTGAAAGTCCCTGAAGAACCATTTTGACCAATAGTCATCAATTGTCCTTCCCCAATCACAACTTGACTGGCTTAATATGAAGTTTTAAGATTATAAGTTAGTAAGTAACTATAATTCAACACTGCATAAAATAGTCTCGTAATTAAAACTTTGCAAACAGGAAGTTTCAGAGAAATACTTATTTGAAATTACAATGTCTACATTTCATGCGAGTAACCCAGTACTCCAGCAGCAGTACAGTACATGGCAACAAATTATGAGAAGCATTCAAAGAATGAGTAATGCCTGAAGCAAAATACTGTGATAGATGATGATAATGAAATGATGAGGTACTGATGAAGAAATGATTGTTGTCATGATAATGTTTGAGTAATGAATGAAAATATATTCAAGTTTGAGGAGTTAGCTTATGCTTGAAGCATCTAAGAAGTTAGCATGTTTGAAGTATTTGAGAAGTTAGCTCATGCTTGAAGCATGCGTGACCGCAATATTCAAAAAGTTATTGCATGGCTGAAAAGTATACATATACTACAAAGGTGTTTTTGAGCGCAAAGTTATTTTTGGATGCAAATTATTACGAGTGCAAAGACATTTTTACTTTGCTGACTTTACTACTCGAATTGATTATTCAGAATTTACTATTCAGAAAGTGACTATTCAAATAGTTTACTTTTCTACGCTTACATCTCTAAGCTTACATCTGTAATCTTACTTCTCGTTTTACTTCTTGAAATTTTTTACTTTCCTAAGCTTTACTTTCCGGATGATGTTTACTTCTTAGACTTTATTTTCTGGAAAAGCTTTACTTTTAGGAGTTACTTCTCTTAGTTTGCATGCTTATTTACGGAGATTTTTCTCATGCACGCAATCATGACTCTCGTATGAAACTGGTTGGGTGCTAATTCAAACTTGAATTATTATTTGTTCCAAAAATCCTATATCAATCTCGGAAGGATTACTATTATCAACAAATTATAATAATCCTCCTTTGACTAAATTTAAGATGCCAAAATGTCGAATCCCTCCCCGAATATGGCTTAGTGTAATTCTATGTTATTTAAGGAGTGATATACCCTTTTATAAGAATGATCATTGACTTATGGCATACATGATATGCTGATTTAGATGTTATTAGTTTGAAATTAAAGATAGAAACAAATGATATCATATCAGTTTACCCGAAGCAAACGAGGAATGCATTATATCATATCAGTTTGCTCGAAGCAAATGAGGGAGTGAATTATATCATGTGAATTTGCACGAAGCAAACTAGTGAGTAAAACTAATGGAAAGTTGAGGATAAAGATTTTTGGAAGATCTTGAAGATCTATTTTATTTGACAAGCTTCCTAGTAAATGACCTGGTCATTTACTGTTCATGAGAAAATCCAGTGACTGGAGCTGTTGCCGGACGCTGGCGGAAGGCGACCAAATGGTGCCTTCCGCCATGGAAGGCGACCACTTTTCAAATGTTTAGTGGCTTAATTGACTTTTCAGGTATTGTTTATGAGCTTACTTGACATTTTTTTCCCTAATATCATTGGGGCTTTTTTACCCCAATTTAACATGTTAAAGGGCCTAATTTCACTTTTTAAATGTTTAGGGGCTTAATTGACTTTTCAAGTATTGTTTTGGAGCTTATTTGACCCTTTTCCCTAATATCATTTGATATGTATGCTTTCCTATCTAATTATATATGTTACTCTTAGATGATTGCATAGATATTTTGGGTACTTCATATGTTGCGATATATTTTAAAGGCTTTAAAGACTCAAATGATATTATAATATGGAATGAGCTAGTGGGTCGCCTTGGGCAAAAATAAATTTTGGTGAGTCAAGTTCCTTCAATTGCATATTATATAAATCATATTTTGTAGAAGAAAATTCTTAAACTATGTATTTTTTTGTTGGGGATATTAGTTTTATATGCTATCACAATCTGACCCACTACATATCATAATTATTCCTCATAGCACCTAATACGTGATATAAGCTAGATCAAACATTTTCCTATCTGTGTTTGTTCATAATGTGCAGTCTATTTTACTATATTAATTACCACCATTGCGTACCTCCAAGGGCTATCAAAACCTCCATCTGTTGTTTAAATACTTAGAGCCCATGATAGGGGATCAATATATAATTAGGTACGGTAACTGTACACTTGATGAAGATCGTTTCATGGCATTAGGGGAGATAAAATTCAAATTTTATAGAATGCCGAGAAATTTCATGGAATAATTGATGAAAAAGATTTCCAGTATTTAAACTCACGTATTAGGTAGACTGAACTGGAAGATCAGAAGAGGTAAACTGAACTAGAAGTTCAGAAGATATCTAATATGTCAATATATATACTAATAAGAAGAGTGACTAGGTCTCATATATCTTCCCCAACTTGAACCGTATGTATTTACCAATGCTCCTTGATGCTAGAAGCGTGGAGACATGTCATTATAAAAGACAATAATCCGCAGAAAGCTAAATCTAGTAGAAAATTCCGTCACTATTCTTGAATACATTTGTCCAGAAGGCGAAAAACGCTAGTAAAATTACAGGTGCACCCAAAATCATAATATTGAGGATGCGGAACAACTAGATAAAAATATCTTTGGGAATGGCTAGATTCTGGTTGAATTAGAAATCGCCATGAATTTTGTATATATGAGAGAAATTTATTAAAATTATTACAATTGTCGACAACACAATTGCCTTATAAATTATATTGCTTTCAATATATAAGAATCTGGATCCAGAGCTAGACACTAGTAGTGCCTTGATTTTTTAATATATAAAGGAGCAATTAAGGCATATACAGCTCAGCTCGCTAAAATTGTATTCTCTTTATAACATGTACATCATTTAATGTTAACCTTGTAGGTTATGAATGGGTGTTTGTACAAAAGATAAATACAAACAATCTGGTGGTATGATATAAATCGAGGCTACTAGCTTAAGGGTTTACGCAGAGACCCTGCATTGATTTTGATCAAATATTCTCACCCACAACATATGGCATTACGTTCCGCTAATTAACATAATTGGCAGTGAATAATAAATTTAGATATGCAGTTGATGAAAGTCATGCATGACCACAAACTTATGGGCCATTAGATGCTAATATTTATTTATAAATCCCCAGTGGATTCAACACTTTTGAAATGAGGAAAGTAAAAATCGCAACGTGTATTTTTTTTTTTTTTGAGTACTACTGACTCTGTTACAGTGTAGTATCTGTCCATAGCTACTTTCTTAACCTACTGAAGCACAAAGAGTCAACAGTTGCCTCCAACGTGTATTATTAAACTACTAAAGTTTTTATATAACTTGAATATCATTGATTGAGCATTTTCCTCCCGAAAAAAGAATATGTACCATTATGTGTTCGTTAAAGAATTGCTAATAGAGTTAGTTATTTATCATCTTAGTTGATATTGATGGTTTATATGTTATTGAAACACAGAGAGTTTGGTGATATTAGCTCATGCCGAAAGACGGAGTTTTGAAATAAAATACTTGGGAAACCCAAGCATTATCTCAACCTGAATATCGAGCTTCTTTTTGAAGAAGTTTTATACACCAATTAGCCTACTTGAAGATGTTTTATATGGATAAATATCATTTACTTATCACACTAACGGTTGTCCAATAATCTCTTGAAGTAGGTAAAGAACCATTTAGACTCGAAAAATGATAATGAGGATATTTTGGGACTGGAAGTCTATTATTTCGTTGATATATTAGATCACTATTATAGAACTAGATGTTCCATAGTCGCATCAGGCTTGATATTGAGTTTGCAATGAAATTGCTAGCAACATTTAGTGTTTCCCCTATCGAACTATTTGAAAATTAGCAATTAAACCATCGAACTCAAATAAGCTCCAATTTTCAAATAGTTCGATGGCTTATTTGTACTTTTTCCCTTTTAGTTTTATTCTCCATGCACACTAATTTCATTATAGCAATACTAAAGCATCATTTTAATCATATTACATTTTCATTTGACAATAATATGCTCTATTTTTTAGTTTCATTTTTCACATACACTAGTTTCATTATAGTAACACTAAAATATTATTTTAATTATATTACAATTTCATTTGGCGATCATGGTCCACACAACTATGTGTGAACCATGATCGTGTAACAACTGCATAATTCTCTATATTTTATTTGACATCAAATGGATGGGATTACCCCCTCTCGGTAACTCTCCTCACTCTTGGAATCCCAAAATAATCATCGGTGCAAAATTTGAATAGGCTTTGAGGAAGCTCAAACAATTCGACCCACCAATGTTACATTGAAATCGGTTATTGGTAGACATTAACTTTGACAATTTTGCTATTGTCAAAATAGTAATTTATCAGCTTTTAAACTTTTATGAATGTGGAATGATATTGTTAACAAAAAGTGGAACATTAATAAATATAATGTAGAAAATATAGTCAAATTATTATAAGTTCTAGGACATGGTAACTCCACACCCTAGTCCGACAGAGCATTTAAGAGGATGTAAATCACAATGACTCAATAACTTAGTAGACATGGTCGAATATCGGTGTGCACAAGAGATCTACCCACTTTAAACATAATTCCCACATTGAGATTCGAACCTTGGTCTCTTCTTTCAAATACTGTCTACTGATCAATTAGCTAATTAAATCTGTACCAGCATGGTAACTAGTTTTCTGCCTATGTGCTCAGAGGTGTTTATAGAACAAAAAATCACATTAATAACAAATCTTCTAGTAAATGGGGAAATAAATCTCAGTCCAACTTTTCTGAGACTAGGTTCAACCCTTCTCCACTGCAAAACTAAGTTTAAAAACCACACCAAACAACAAAAATCCAAGATCATTGCAGCAATCCATCCCTGAACCAAGAAAAAAGTGACAATGTCATCCAAACACCAGCAGTCTAAGAGCCACAAGCTCATCATCTTCATCTTCTTCCTTTTCATCTTTCTCTGTGTAATGAGACAAAGGCTCTCAGCTTCCAACCTACAAAGCCAATGGCGTGATGATCCCCAACCGCCATTGGAGAAAATCCCACCCTCTCTAGCCGATGCACTTGTCCACTATGCTACAGCAAACCGGACTCCCCAACAAACCTTACAGGAAATCTCCCTCACCAAAACAGTCCTTCAGAACAGATCACCCTGCAACTTCCTGGTCTTCGGGCTTGGATTCGACAGCTTGTTGTGGAAATCCCTGAATCACAACGGGCGCACTGTCTTCCTGGAAGAGGATGGCGATTGGATAGAGCGCGTGAAAGGGATGGGGCTTTCTCTAGAAATCTACCATGTGGAGTATGATACTCAAGTTGAGGAAGCTGTGGTGTTGCTGGAGGATGGGAAGAGGGATGAAGAGTGCAAGAAGGTGAGGGATCCGAGATACTCCAACTGCAGACTGGCACACAAGAAACTGCCCAAGGTAGTGTACGATACAGAATGGGATTTGATCATGGTGGATGCGCCCAAGAGCTGGTCTAAAGAACTGCCTGGAAGAATGACGGTGATTTACACGGTCGGGTTGATGGCAAAGAACAGATCGCCCGGGGCAAAAACCGATATCTTTGTGCACGATGCTGATAGGTGGGTGGACAACAAATTTTCAAGGGCCTTTCTCTGTGAGGGATACATGAAGGGGCAAGTTGGGATGCTTAGGCACTTCACTATCCTCAGTCACAGGACTTCCTCCAATCTACCCTTCTGTCCATAGCACCTGCAAGCATAAGCATATACTGCCATTATCAACATATCATAAAAACTCTCATCATCCAAAGACATCACAAAAATGTTTCACATTTGTTCCTACAGAAGAAGCATAGGATATTTATTTCTTTTAATTTCTCCGTTTTACACTGGATTTTAATATCAATTTGTGTTCCATGTTTTCTGTATTATTTAATGTGTTGATTAATATGAATTGCAGTGCATTTTTTTTTAACTCTTTTTCATATTCATTGTCCACATATAAATGATCATTTCACCACTATATGATCAAATGCACTCATGCCATTTAAGATGTTATGAGATCAATACCTTTTCTTCCATCCTGCCTAATGTGAGGAGGCATAAGATGATCTTCAACAATAATAAAGATTCTGTAAAAGTAATGTTTAGAGGAAATACAGTTCTTATGATATGTCTTCAAACAAGATAAAGAACTCATAAGTTTCAATGTGAAATTCAATCAGAAAAGGCCTAAATGAAATGTAATCTTTTGATGTTTACTTTTGCTTTTCATATTCTTTACAACATCAACCTGTACATTTGTCACCAAATATCTACTAAATCCTCACTGACTACTTCTAGTTCCTACTCAGGCAAACCTCCTCGCCAGTACCCAGATTTGCTAATTCCACATTCAGATAGGAACTTCTGATAGTCAATTTCCAGTTTAGTGTAAGCTTGAGAAATCTTTTCAGATTGGACATGTTCTTCATTGTCGGAAAACAACTGTCAAAAACGTGTAAATACGATAACAAACATGGTAAAAACGACTGTGTTCGAGAAGAAACCCAATCTTTAAAAAAAAAATGCTTTCGATGTTATTAAGAATCCTGCCCTGTCACATACTTACATCAATATCTTGTCTTGAATGATCAGTGTCCGGTACATCAGGATCCCTTAAGTCGCTCAGGGCTAATTTCCACCTGCTTTTAGACCCATGGTTGTCGATGTTGGGTTCATTCATAGCTTGAAGTTTCCCATCACCAACATTTCTATTGAGAAAAGCATCCATGATGCACCTAATGCAAAAGGCTAACAAAGGAACCAGAACTAGGAAACAGCCAGTTGTTTTAGCCTGATGATATTGACAATTTGATTGAGGATGCAACTAAGTTTCCAAAAAGAATTTAAAGCTAATGTTGAAGACTATCTCCACAATTTAAGGGACAAATATGGAAAATATGGGAAAAAAAAAGGGCTTACATATGGCATTGAAAGCATTTTCTGGTTCAAGTTTCTACTATAGAAATCCAAATGCTGCCGTGTCCCAGACAAAATTGTTCCAGCTACTGGTAATCTAATCTTCGCTGCTGGATACTGGTAAGAAGCATGAGCAACATATATAATTTCAGATTTCAAGAAAGGATGGGAAATAGTCAGTAAAGATGACAAAAAGTAGGTTCATCTATCTTTACTTTCATTACCTTAAGACATTATCCTTTCTTTCTTTTTTTATTTTTTTATTTTTTTTATTTTATTTGGTGCAGGGAGGAGGGGTGGAAGTGGACAAATTGATGGGATGGGCGTAAGTCACAATACCACGTCTCGAATCGAGCAGGGGCTGAACTCGGCCAACCTGGCCAACGCCCAACACAAATCAATGTATTTCAAAAATTGGAAACAACACCAAGTAGGATGCATCTCATTCTTACGAGTCAAGTTATGTTATATAAGCATCTAAATATTAGTCAATGCATAAAAGTAAGGTAACGTCTTTTGGAATGACTTTCTCGAGATTCCTGTAGTATTCTAACCGCCTCCAAAGTGTCTCTCCTGTTTATCTTCCTTCAAATTGTGTCTACATGAGCCTATGGGAGTGAGCTGCAAATCTTTTCTTGTTGGAGCCAATAATTGTTAAAAGACTCAGAAGTGTTTCTTGTCTGAATGAGATATCAAAATATCAACGAGAAGACCTCTCACATAGCTGTAGCTACACATCCTTTTTATAGCTAGTAGAATACTCATTATTCATAATGTAAACACTTGGTCATGAAAGTGAAAATAAACTGGAAATTTGTTAAATTGAATGAGTGTGTAAATCACAATCAAGTCCATAGTTTAGAGAACAACAACAGTTGATCAATCAATTCAAAAAACGACTAGAGAACCCTCACCATTCGCGTGCATTCTCCAGAAGTGGAAGGAATATTGAGATGTTTCCCTTGAAGAATAAGGTCATCATCAAGAATATCCCTATTAGCAGCAGCAATTTCATCAATGGGAACCCCATAAAGCTTTGAGATTGTACTCAAATTTTCACCTCTACCATTACCGAATGGTCAACAACCACAATCAAACAAAATACCATCATTCTTTACTAAAAGGAAAGGTTATTGAAATTCTGAAGAAAACTCAAAATGAAAGAATAATTGATTTTCTCATCAGAAAGCTTACTCTTTCACAAGATGAACAGAGATTTTCTTGAATTGGCGTCGACCCTTTGCAGAAAGCTCCTGAATCTGGCATTTCCATCTCTGCAAAGACAAAACCCAGAGGCTATTTTACTCTGTATTTGTTTACTTTGTTGGAGATGAGGAGAGAAGGAAGTACCACAGCAAGAATTGGGAAGTGTTTGTGAATGGAAACTGCGACGAAAAGGGATGTGGAGGAAGCTGGAAGATGGGGTTGACTCAGCTTCAGTTCCATACAGAATCAGCGAATCACCATAAACCATTAACGCTCTGATTAATTCCATTCACAATATCTCTTCTCTACCGGGCACTTGGATTGAACTACGATGCCGAGTTGTTGTTATCACTATTTTTTTTAGTTAAACAAATGACCCCATGTTTTTCAAAATTGTACTTCTTCCCAATGTATTCAGGAATGTCTTTCAAATACCCCTACCTCCATATTTCTATTTTTTTTTTAATACACTTATCTTATAGAATGGTATCTATTTAACAATTCTGTTAGTCCTGATTGGTACGAGAGTCAAAACTGATACCTTCATTAATGTATTAAAAATATACATTGTATTAAAAAAATACATTATTTTTATATAATATATTTTCAATACACAAATAATATACTTTTTTTTTTGAGAAACACAAATAATATACTTTTAGTATATTAGATTAAAAATATACTTTCTATTATAGTCAACGTAGCACTGTGTTAACTATAGTCTATACAATAATTTTTCCATTGTACTATATATAAGGGAATATGACATGATTTGGTATCTTAATATCCTATATTGGTGATTTTGGATCAATAATACTTCAATATGGTTTGAATTCTAGCTAGCCACTTCGAGTTTGGGCAAACAATATACTACGTAATTAGTATGATTTAGAAAATAAACACGAGAACAAGAGCATAATTCCCACATAACATCTCTGAAATTGCAATGAAAGCCCAATTGAATTATTACCCAAATTAAAAAATTTATTTATTCCCACAATTCCTCACGTAGACAACATGCATATTAGATATGATATTACTATGGAGACGATTCTTGAACACTGAATCCAGTAGTGGAAAGATTGACAGGGCGAGGAGGCGACGAAGGCCGAGCATCACCATCGCGCCCGTCGTCTTCGACGTCGTCGCAATATCCACGCAGAACGTCGGTCTCGTCTGCCGTAAAGCCGAGGGAGCCAAACACGGCGGGCCAACACTTGCGCCCAACAATCCTAATCGCGCGGCAACAGCTGGGCCCAAGATAAGCCTCCCCGTTCATGAAGAACAGAATCACCTCTCCCGTGCACGATTGCAGCTGAAACAGCGAGTCCCAGCACTCTGAAACCTCATCTCCCTCGCCTCCGTCTAGCTTTAGCCTGGTGAGGAGGGTGGATTTCGCGCCCAACGGTCGAGCCACGGCGGCCGTGGAAGCTACGGAAAGTAGTAGGAGAGCTTTGAGAATGGTAGCCATGGCGGTGCAGAGTAAAGTTTGGGTTGATTAGTTTAATTTGTTAAGGTGATCCTGGATGGAGAGTTATTTATATACAAGAAGAAGGCATGCAGATCGACTTGATGATCAAGCTCAGTGTATAATTAATGGGAAAACAAAAAGATTTGTAACTTACATGCGAATGATTAGATGTAAAGTGCATTATTCATTTCAATTAAATACCTAGCTAGTGCATGCAAGTAGAGATGTCAACCGATTTAGTCCGCTCGGTTTCTCACTACCTTGTCTAAGTTGTTGGATTTAACAATACACACTTATCAAGTTATATATATCATGATCCAGGTTACAAGTGATATAGAAATTAACATTCAATATATTAAAAACAAACTTTTAGTATATTAAAAAGAGTTAATTACCGATTTGGTCCCTCTACTATTGGGATTTCACCACTTTGGTTCTCGACAATTTTTCTTGCCCAATTAAGTCCTCGACTTTGAAAAAATTAACTAATTTGGTCCTCCACTTATTTTGGTGTTAAACAACCGTTAAATCAAGGCCAAATTGGTGAAATCTAAATAGTCAAGGGACCATTTCGGTAATTAATTTTGACTGAAATGGTCCCTTGACTATAGTGAAATTACCAATTTGGTCCCGATTTAACGGGTATCAAATGGTAAAATAAACAGGAGGACCAAATTGGTTAATTTTTTCAAAGTCGAGGATTTAATTGGGCAAGAAAAATTGTCGAGGATCAAAGTTGTGAAATCCCAATAGTCGAGGGACCAAATCGACAATTAACTCTATTAAAAATGATTCACTTTACAAAATGTATCATTCTCTATAGTATAATGATTATCAAATTTATCATGTGGATGGGTTCAACAGAAATTTGTTATATTTTAAAATTAAAAAAAAAAATTAATTAACATTTTAGACTACCACGCACATTTTATATTAATAAATATGCATTTAAGCATTAAGTAATGAATTTAAATCTCCATTTTTAGACCCCAACTAATGGACCCCAACTAAAAAACATATATAATGCAAGAATGTAACAATTAATTTAAAATAAAATACAAGTATGGGACATATCTATTATACTTTAAATTATTAAAATAAAATAACATAATCAAAGACATGTAATTCTATTTTTAAAAAATTATGTTTGTAATGACACCACACATTTATTAATTTATATCTTATAAGAGAATTGATCGAAAAGCTAATCCTACATTACCCAAATGATATTGCCTATTAGGATATCACTTTGATATTTTTTGTATGAATCATATTTACTTGTCCCCTCCACCGAGGCTCGAACCTGCCCCCTCCAACATGAGGTGCAACCAAATACCACTATCGGATGCCACTAGACCACAAGGTCTAAACCTTAATTTCTAAATTATAACATAACTAAAAATAATTAATGTATTTACACTATAATATACTCCCTCCGTCCCATTTTGGTTGTCCGGTTCGTTTAACGAGGCTTGACTGAAGTTATTTTTAATCCAATTTTTCATAATATTAAGTTTAGTATTAATATATAAAATTTATATATTTAGAAACTACATCAAAAGTACTATTAAACACAAAAAACTAAATTTAAAAATAATAAAAAATTACTAAAAAAAATAAGCAACGAAGAAAGAGTTGGTTTGACCAATGAATAGTAAATAGGACAGGTAAAATGGGACGGAGGGAGTAATAATTAGAGTTAATTTCAGCAGAGGTCCCTTGTCTTTGATAGCAATTCCAAATTTAGTCTCAGATTATCGTTTTTGTCATTTAACACCTCAGACTATCATTTTCGCATTTTTATAGGTATAATCTTTTAATACTAAATGTACAGTTTGTTACTACTAGGGCAAAAATTTGTGTGAGACTGTCTCACAAGTCTTAATCCATGAGATGGGTCGGGTCAACACAATTTGATTCATAATTAATATTATGAGTTGGTCTTTGATTGATTTTTATGACTCAAATTATGTTGATCTGATCCGTCTCACGGATTAAGACACGTGAGACAGTCTCACACTAGTGTGACTCTAATACTAAATATACAAACCTGGAACATTTTGAGATACGCATATCACCTTTTTTTTTTTTTTAAATCTAATATGGTTCGTCTGATTACCAGCCAAGCACCTTGTGCTTAAATGGCATGTAGTGACTCTCATATGGGAGGTCATGGGATTGAACCTCGGTGGGTAGTACTAAAAAAAGGCCTAATAAGTAATTAGCTTCAACACTTGATGTGGTTGACTCTATCCATGAATATATGACTTCTTTAAACACATATGAAAGAAATACATATTTCAACTTAAATGTTGATCTATTAGCTGATGTGCACACGCTTGAATTTTTGAATGGGATCAAGTGTTCTGGTGTGCCTAATCATGAACTCAGACTGAAAGTAATTTTTGAATGGGAATTTTTGAATGGGATCAAGTACTGTTCTGGTGTGCCTAATCATGAACTCAGACTGAAAGTAGGTACCCCGGTTATGCTCTTGAGAAATATTGACCACTCAGTTGGTTTGTGTAATGGGATAAGGATGGTTATTATTAAACATGGAAATCATGTTTTAGAAGCAAATGTATTATCTGGAAGTAGTGCAGGTCATAAAATCTTGATTCAAAGAATGTCATTAACTCCTTCAGATTTGAGACAACCTTTTAAATTTCAAAAAAGACAATTCCCTCTGATCGTCTCTTATGCAATGTGATTAACAAGAGTCAAGGTCAATCACTTTCTCATGTAGGCCTCTTTTTTAAAAGATCAATATTTAGTCATGGACAATTATATGTTACTGCTTCAAGAGTCACCAACCCAAATGGATTGAAGATTGTGATTTGTGATAAGGAGAACATCCAAAGTAATTCCACAACAAACATTGTATGTAAAGAGGTTTTCCAAAATTTATAAAATGTTATTATAATATTTCATCATAGTTTCGTTCATACAATTCTACAATGATTTTTCTTTTTGTAAATTTTTCCCTTAATTCATCATATCATAATTGTTGTCGTGCATCGCACGGGTAAAACACTAAGTAAAACACTAGTAAGTAATAATACACCGTGGCCCACAAAATAATTATTCCCCTTACAATATGGAGATCTTGGAATGAATTGAATAGTATGTATTTAATAATAGTAAACGGATTATCTTTAATAATGATTTTACTAATTTAGTATCAGATTTCGATAATCCTCATCATCGCCTTTGAGTATTTCACATGTTATATAACAGAGCTATTTGTTCAGGCAATACACAGTCCATTTTATTCAGATTAAAAGAATTCTTTTGTGCAAATCCATATGCAGCCAAAGGTCATGAAGAACTATATAGTGCTTCCCATTCTTGCTCTAGCAATTCTCACAAATATTGCTTTCGGTATGTAAATGTGTTATCATAAAATAATAATTACTTAATTCTTTGTATATAAAATTTTTGCTTAATATGTATTTTTTTTTCATGCTTTGTTGATTTCAAATTTTAGGTATTGATCACGATTGCCCTATAAGTTTCGATGTTGATGATGTTTGTGCCAACATTGATTGCCAAGAATTAGCAAAGCGGCATTGGATAGGCTTCTCTAATCCTCATGATTGTTATTGTTCTGCCAGAGGGAATAAAAGCACTTGCCATTGTACAATCATTTGTTTCAATAAATATTTTTAATGGATATTGATTATATGAAACCATCAAAGGTGAAAGATGTAATGATAGAAATTTGAGATTAATAAAAACTATAATTTATAATCAATCACTTGTTAATATACTTTTCATTGAGTAGAAATGGTGATCGGATGAATGTAAAGAGAGAAAATATTCTTTACTCTTTCACATTTCTCATTATTTTAGATTGTATTTGATTGGGCATCCTTAATAGTGAAGTTTTTAGATCGATTTTTAGGTGCCAACTAAGACAGAGAGTAGGGAAAGAGAAGAAAAAAAGAAGAAAAAAGAAAAAAAGAACTGTCATATGACCTTTAAAGCGAAATGGGCATAGCTGCCAACTCTATGGGACTTTTCTCTCTCTTGGTGGATCCACAAAAAACCTCACTTGATGGAGGAACTCATTTCTTTTTCTTTCTTCTCTTTCTCTCCTTCACATAATCAATGTTGTCTTCAAAAACCATGAAAAAACACTAATGCGGTTAGCCTTTAGGGCTCGTTTGGTTCGCGGAAAATATTTGAAGGGAAGTGGAAGTGAAATTCCGTGGAAAAGTAGTTACCAGAAAAATAAATTATGTTGTTTGGTTGGTGGAAAAGAAGTTGCTGGGAAAATAAATTCTGTTGTTTGGTTGGATTTAAAATGGTAAGGAATAATGTGTATAAAGACCTATATGCCCCTACGAATTAATAAAAGTAATAATAATTAGAAAATAACACAAAGGGTAAATTTGTCCAATCATACCAATTTTTCTTCCCATCCTCCATGGAAAACAAATTCCTTGGTCCAACCAAGGATTTTGTTTTCCTCAAATTTGAGGAATTGGAAAATGAATTCCATGAACCAAACATCACAAAACAATATTTTCCTCCACTTTAAGGAAAACAACTTCCATGGAAAAAATTTTCCACCCAACCAAACATACCCTTAGGGCATGTTTGGTTGGGAGGAAAAACACTTCCCAGGAAAAGATTTTCAGAAAATTTTGACTTCTCATGTTTGGTTCATAGAAATTGATTTTCCATGGGAACTTCACTTCTTCATTTTGGAGGAAAACAAAATCCTAGATAAACCTTAGGATTTTATTTTCCGGTGTTGTAGGGAAGAAAGTTTGGTTTGTGAAGACTATTTTACCCTTGCTTTTTCTTGTTCCTCATCTCGTTTCTTCTGACTCTTCTAGCTCGCTAATGGTGGACTGCTTCCGGCTTGCCTGACTCTTCTGACTCCGCCTCTCCTCCGCTGCGCATCCGCCGCGAGCCCTCGACGACGAGACAGTATCTGCCCGGCGACCCTCTGGTACCTGCCTCTCTGGCTTTGCCGACTGGAGAATGACGCAAAACAATCGGAGAATGAGGATGGAGGAGTTGGGGAGAAGAATGAAGTAAAGCAAAAAACCTAAAATTTAGCCCAATCTTTGCTCAAAAATTTTTTTTAGCCCAATCATCTTTCATAAAGAAATACGTAGTGCTAATTGGGCCCTAATTTGAAACAAAATTATTAGTTATTACGTAGTATTAATTTTATTATATTATTAATACATAAGGACATATTGGTCTTTTACACACATTTTCCTTACTCTATTACACCCAACCAAACAATAGAATTCATATTCCCAGTAACTCCTTTTCCACCAACCAAACAACATAATTTATCTTCCTGATAATTACTTTTCCATGGAATTTCACTTCCACTTCCCAACAAATATTTTCCGCGAACCAAACATGGCCTTAGTGTAGGTTTATATTTATATAGTAGGGTTTTGTCATTTTGGACATAAATAAATTCTTTTCTCATGCTACTTGGTCATAGATCTAAGTATTTGCAGGATATATATTTGTTGGGCTGGGTCAAATCTCTCTTATCCCCATACTTTTTTCTTTTCTTTGGTTTTGTGTTGGGAAGGCTTAAGGGCTGTAGTATCTCTAATGACGCTAGCAAAGTTTGGTGTTGATACCCCTGTTCCGATTCCTTGGTCCTTAGATTCTAATGTGTCATGGTTCCATTTTCTTTATTCTTGTGCTTCTATGAATGTTTTTCAGTGTCTGCCGCAAGGTAATCTCCCTGTGGCTGCCTTGGCAGATTGGGTTGGGGTAAATATGAGAGTTCGTTTTTCATAATCTACTTGACCTCCCTTCGAAGGTGCGTGAATTGATTGTTCATGATGATGATGCCCCCTCTGTTTTCTTTGAAGAAGATGATCCACCTTGATCTGATTTCAAAAATTGAAAATGCAAATGATGAAAAAGGAAAAAAGAATTAAAAAAAAAACAAGGAAAAGAAAAAGAGAAAGACGAAATGGAAAGGAAAAGAGGAAAAAAAGAAAAACTGAAAATGAGAATATGAGGAAAAATGAAAAAAAAAAAAGGAGAAAAAGATAAAATGTGAAAGGAAGTTGGTATTGCTGGTTGCTTGTTTTGGAGGCGATGATGGCTTGGATTTATGTCAAGTTTAGCCTCATCAACGGAGATGTCAACGGTACAAGGGACACCCTAATTCGGGCTGAACGGTAGTCGGGCAGAATTTTTCAAATTCGTTGACCTAGTCAAGCTTGTTGCTGGCCAATAGTAGCCGAACCCCTTCTTGGTTTCGGGTGGGGTTGGAAATACAGGGGGTGTTTACCTTTCTATTGTGTCTTCTAATTCTCTGAAAAGTACTTCTTTCATTCATTTATTCATTATTTTTTTTTGCTATTAGTCTTTATTTATTTATTTATTTATTTGAGGTGTGCATATTTTTTCTTCTTTGTATGCTTCTTTTTATTTCTTTTGGCCTTCTGAGGTATGTTTGGTATGGGAGCTTTTTGTTTTACCCCGTGTGGGCTTTCTTGAACATGTCATGCCTCAACAGTACTGGTGTTTGCGGTAAGAAGTTGCACCTTGACCCGGGCTGAATATTGGTCGAGTAGGAATTAATCAAATCCATTGACGGTCTGACCAGGCTTGATAGTAACTAATCTTGTTAGGGTACAGGTTGCTGCTGAAATTTCGAGTGCTGACTGGAAGACTTGGGCTGATCACAAGCTCCTACATCTGTATTTCTACATTTATTCTTTAAATATTTCTTTATGTAGGTTTTGGCTTTGGTTAGCTTGAGCATTTTATTTTATTAGCTTTCATTCTTTAGGCCTAGGCTAAATTTTTGGGCTTGGGTCAATTTCTTTAATTTTTTTTATCAGACAAGGAGGGGGAAAACCCCGGAGAAAACTAATTAAACTAATTCGTTTCCCGAACTCTGCGACAGCAGACGACATGCGCAAGATCATGGAAGAAGACCTACTCGCTCTCTAGGGGACCTACTCTGCTGGCCTGTACTCAAATTAGAGAGCGTGTCGGGCACTCTATTTTGCTCCCTATAGATCGCACGAATGGAAATTTTCCATCCTTTATTATATTAAGCCACTTTCTTGCTGCCTGAATATCTGCCTGAATCGGGCATCTAAGTGTTACTCCTGTCGTTATCTAATTGATGACATTCTTAGCATCAGATTGAATTTCGACATCACAGATTCCCTTCTTCCAAGCCCAATCCATTCCTTTAACAATTGCTCTAGCTTCAATCACGGACGCATGACCATAATCTACTCTTTCCACAAAACCTTCCATCCACTCGCCTCTTTCATTGCGAATAACACCTCCAATACCTGCTACTTTCGAAGTAGCCTTGACGCTCCCATCAAATTTATGGTATGTAAATGGTCTGGCAAAGGATTCCACTTGATGAGCTTTAACACCTTTTCCGTTTCTTTAATTTATTTATTCTTTAGTTTAGTATGAGCCTCTTCTTTAGACCTTCTTTGATTTATGGTCACTTTTGGGCCATCATAGGTAAGACATTTATTTTTTTGCTTATTAATAAAGCTACTATTTTGTTTTGTTTTTTAGAAAAAAAAAAAACAAAAAACAAAAAACAAAATTGTAACATATATAAATAGCAAACGCCCTCTTATTCTTAAGTTTTTAAATTTGAAGTCCAAGAGGGGGGAAGGAAGATAATTAATTAACGGAATTTGATTCACATCTGCCCGCCCTATATTTCTAATATGGCCAAGTTTGAGTCCTGGCAAGCTGTTGAATGTTGATGGGATAAACAAGATCCGGGCCTCCACTGAAAGCCATCTTCCCAACCAAAACATTCACTGCAGATGTGGGGTGATATGCATCCCAAAATACGTACTCTTCTCTGTTTGGGCATGGCGTCTCTAATGGAACACATGTTATCTCCCCATTCATCTTCCCAACTCCACAGCACCCACGATCAACAACGCTAAACCCTGAAAATTAATTATGTTAGTTTTATGCAATTAAGTGTCAATCTATCGCCGACATACAGTAATCATACATTATAGGAATGAATGCATGGGTATTTTTTGTACCATATGTTGTGGAGTTGGCAATGATGTTCCGGAACATGTTTTGGATGTCAAGATAGACAAACTTGGCGTCTGGGAGGGCGGTGTTCAAGTGGGTCACCATCTGCTTCATATTGGCATTGAATGGATCAACGGCTTGGTTCACTTCATCTAAGCACTGCCCATTTTCAGTCCTGGCCACCATTGTTGGAATGCATCCCAGCTCTCCAATCCCAGCTACTACAAATTTCCTGCCTCCAAGATCGTACAATCTCTACAATCATTGTTCAAAAAAATTTGTTCGAATATGAGAAGACAGGTTAGGAATAGTATTGGATAACCCCAATCAATTTAGTTAAGGATACAAGCTTGTGACCATAAAGTTACGAGTTCAAATCCCAGCCTTAGCTTCATAGTATGAGTCAATCAACTATGGACAATATAAGCTGATTTACGTTGTCACTCTTTGTCGGCTAGGGTCACAAGCTCAATGTACACCCCTGGATATAGTAGCTACCGGTTTCATCGTCACCCCAAAAAAGTTAGGAATAGTGCAGGGTAACCCAAGCCAATTTGATTAAGGATACAAACTTGTAACCATAAGGTCATGAGTTCGAATATGAGATGACAAGTTAGGAATAGTACAGAGTAACCCTAACCAATTTGGTTAAGGATACAAACTTGTAACTATAATGTCACTAGTTCGAATTCCAGCCTTAGTTTCATGGTTTGAGCTGGTAAATTATGGACAACATATGTTGATTTATCTTGTGACCCTTTGGCGACTAGGGTCACAAGCCAGAGTTTATTCAATGTATACCCTCGGATAGTAGCTATAGGTTCCATCGTCACCCCAAAAAAGTTAGGAATAGTACAAGGTAATCTCAGCCAATTTGGTTAAAGATACAAATTAAACTTGTAACCATAAGTCACGAGTTCGAATCTCAACTTTAGTTTCATGGTTTGAACCGATCAACTATGAGCAACATAGGCTGATTTACCTTCTTGTAACCCTTTTGTTGGTTAGGGTCACAAGTGGAGATTTAATTTACTTAATGCTCACCGTCGGATAGTAACTACGAGTTCCATCATCACCCCAGAAAAGTTAGAAATATATAGTACAGGGTAGATAATAAATTTGTGTAGTTACTTACATAGAGATTTTGGGTGTACTGCTGAATCAAGAGATCAGCATACTGTTGAACAGTGTACATCATATTGGAAGGGTAACCCGGCATAAGGTAGTTGCTAAGGTAGTCATTGCTCCCTATCCCCACAAAAAAGATGCATTTTGGTAGCCCTTCTTTCACCACTTGTGCACTCAGATTGGCTGATAATTGATCTAAAGTCTTCACAAAATTTGTGATCTGATCCTTCAACGGAACGCGCTCTACCTAAAAACGTGAATCAAAATGAAAATTTGGAGAATTTTCTAAAAATGGAAAATTGAAAACTTGTTCTTCATTTCTCAACTCTAAAATGGTTATAAGACTTACAAAGATTTGGCCTGTCATATCAAGAATACCGGCAGCAGCGGAGGCATAGTTTACTCCAAAACGCATTTGGTCGATGCTGGGAGGATTAGAGTATGGTGGAGCCAGCGGTAGTCCAAGCTGCTGGCCTACAAATATTGTCACGTTCAAAATAGTTTAGGCTCCAACTTTTCCAAAACCAATAATTATGAATTATGACCCGCAATTCGATCAAAATAAAAAATGAATTAATCGGTAACACTTGTGTGACACCGTCTCACAGGTCTCAATCCGTGAGACGATGTCGAATCTTTGAGTGGGTCGGATCTTGACCTCATTAATCAAAGATCTAACCCGTCTCACGAGTGGAGACTCGTGAGACAGTTTCACACAAGTTTTTGCCTTAATTGGGAGTAGTGTTATATATATACCAATTGCATCAACAATGGTGTAGCCATTAGAGAAGCGGCCGTTTGGACCGAGGGTGAAATCGATGCCATAGGGAGGATAATTGGCCTTAGCAAGTGTCAACAGATTGTTGTTGTTTCCACTATCAATGAGCGAGTCTCCAAATATAAACATAGCCGGCACCAAATCTCCGGGAGTTGGTGTCGGTGTTGGAGCCGGGCCCGGGCCCGGGGCCGGTGCCGGTGCCATTTGAGCTGTAACCTCGTTTCCATTCACAACTCTATCTCCACCAACGCTCAACAAAATGAACAAGGTGAAAATTTTTGACACCGCAGCCATTTTGTGTTAGAAAATATTTCTTTTTTCCTTTTCGTGGGTGGGATTTTTGGAGTAGATGTATAGAAATGCTGTTTTAATTGAAATGTCAAGAAATTCGAGAGGAGTTATTAGAATATATAGTGGAAATTCAAGATAAAAACATCCTGGGAATGAAGAGCCCGTCCATTAGTTTTCTAATTTTTTGTTATTTTGTGTTTATTACGTTTTGACAGCTTAGATTTATATGATCTCATCCTGGGAATTGAATGCCATATTTTCAAATTTGGTAATGATAATTTTGACTTTGAACATAGTTTAGTGTAATAAGAGTAAAAGACCAACTAGAATATAACAATGATGCTGGCCAGTTAAGATTGATTATTGTAATTATACACTACATTCAAACAATTTATGTATTAATTCTAAATTTAAAATTAGTGCGTACCATGTAAGGGTGAAACGCATGAAACTGTAATGATAGCATTTAAAGTAATAAGGCTTCTTTTTTAAAATTAATTGAGTTAAGAATTGAAGTTAATTAGTGACAATCTGACAGATCATTATTCTCTATTTTTATTTTCTAGCGTGGAATAATTAATGGATTTGTGAAATTATGAACAAATAAAGATGATATCAAAAAGAATATTACATTACATTATTATTATTATTATTATTATTATTGTTATTATTATTATTATTAATATATTATTATTATTATTATTATTATTATTATTATTATTATTATTATTATTATTATTATTATGCAATGGAAATAAAAGAATAGTTTGGATTTGTCCACAAGTTCTCACATGGGGAGTCGTTCTCATATGATTAGGCCGGATTTACATACACACACATATATATATCTCTCACGTAAAAACTTTGGACGAATCATGCCATTGAAACTAAAAAATCAATAGCTACGATTAAACATAAATGCATAAAAGAAACATGCCTAATTAGCAAACACGTTTAAAGGGTAAATCCAGCAAAAAATACACTCCCTCATGTAAGTAGGGAAGAATTTGAATTTTCCTCCAATTATACGTCTACCTATTCTAATTCACACCAGTAGCCCAGAATGCAGATCACCACCTGTGCAAAATGCACATTTAAAGTGAGAGTATATATGTTTTAGAGTTTATTACGGAAATGGTCCCTCGACTATTGTGAAATTATCAATTTGGTCCTCGACAATTTTTCGTGCCCAATTAAGTCCCTCGACTTTGAAAATTTTAACCAATTTGGTCTCCGTTTATTTTGCCGTTAAACATCAGTTAAAATGGGGACCAAATTGATAATTTTGCTATAGTCAAGATACTAAATTGGTAATTTTGCTATAGTCAAGGAACCATTTCAGTAAAAATTTAATTACCAATTTGGTCCCACGACTATATTAAATTACTAATTTGGTCCCTTGACTATAGCAAAATTACCAATTTGGTCTCGATTTAATGGATGTTTAACGGCAAAATAAATGGAGGACCAAATTGGTTAAAATTTTTAAAGTCAAGGGACTTAATTGGGCACGAAAAATTGTCGATGACCAAATTGATAATTTCACAATAGTCGAGGGACCATTTTGGTAATAAACTCGTATGTTTTATAAATATTGCAAATTTGAAAGTTTGCAATAATTATAAAATTGACTTTTTTTTTTTTTACTAAAACCCTTAACAATCGGTGAACCATGATGGATGACTATGATTAGTCCCTACTTCTTACATGAAGACCTTCTTCCTCTAGAATCACCAAAAATGCACACCACTGACAGTAAATACAGTGCAAATGCACACCTACGAGACCACATTGTACACAATATTGCAAACTTGAAAGTTTGGAATAATTATAAAATTAAAATCATATTTTTTTTTACTTAAACCCTCAACCATTTATGAACCATGATGCGTGGCAATGATGATCAGTCCTCACTTTTTACAAGAGGATCACGACTGGTTAAATGTTGAAAGTTGAATGACCATGGGTCGTTAACTTGGATCATGGAGGGTAATAATTTAAAAGCCCAAGGACCACAGGTGGTTAATTTAAAATTTTAGAATTAAACATGACAAAACTACTCTACTATGGAATATCACATTATATGGCAATAATAGTGACTGTTTTGAATTTTCAACTAGACTCGAAAAAAAATATATTTTAAAACGTGTTTTTAATTAAATTAGAATCTCCTTTTCTAGTTTTTTTATTGGTAAATAATTCAAGGGAGCTGGTCATCATCACTTTTGGGAATCAAATCTGAGTTCTTTCGAAATTCTTTCCTACAAAGAAAACTCACTTGCCACTTAAGCTATCCCATTGGGTTAACTCTTTTCAAGTTTTGTTTTATTACGAAATGGTCCAAAAATATTTATTTGGAAACTTTTGTTTTATATTACAATACAACACAAACGTTTCCGGACTTGTTTTGGGAAGTTACAAATGTAAAAATGTTCTTGAAATGAAAAAACACTGCCCTAAAAAATTTCTTACATCATAATGCTAGATTGTGTATCCGAAGTTGGGAAAATTCAACTGCAATTCTTACAAAAACTAACTCCGATTACTCCATCTCATTTTATGTGTCGGGTTCGGTTAACAAGGTCTGACTAAAGTTATTTACAATTTAATTTTTCATAATATTAAGTTTAGAATTAGTATATAAAATTTTGGAATAAGGGTCAAATAGGCCACCGAACTACACATGAAACTGCAATTAGGCCATTGAACTCAAAAACAATGCAATTGGGTCCCTCAACTACACAAATCCCTGCAAATTAACCCAAAGTGACTTGTTTGACTTGATCTTCCGGTTACCAACTTTAAAAATAATATTTTAAAATAATTTTAAATAAACTAATTAATTAAAATTAAATTAAAAATTAAAAATTAAAAAAAGGACCCAATTGACTTGTTCCTGTTTTATTTTTTTAATTTTAATTTTAATTAATTAATTAATTTAAAATTATTTTAAAATATTATTTTTTAAAGTTGGTAACCGGAAGATCAAGTCAACAAGTCACTTTGGGTTAATTTGCATGAATTTGTGTAGTTCAGGGACCTAATTGCATTATTTTTGAGTTCGATGGTCTAATTGCAGTTTTCTGTGTAGTTCAGTGGCCTATTTGACCCTTATTCCTAAAATTTATATATTTAGAAACTACATTGAAATTACTATTAAACACAAAAAATTAAATTTAAAGATTATAAGAAAATGCTAATAGAAATAAGCGAAGAGGAAAGAGTTGATTTGATAATGAATAATAAGTAAGACAGATAAAATGTGATAAAGGGAGTATTATTTAAAATAAAATTAAAAAAAAAAAAAAAGGAATTATATAAGGAGAGCGATAGTTAAAATCAATGCTTACTACAATGTAATAGGGTCAGTTGTATTCAAAAAAAAAAAAAAAAAACCAAACTCTAGTATGACCGTCAAAATTTGCATTTATTATAAAGCCATGATCTACCTCGATATTTTTTTTTGTATAAATCTATGAGATGTTTTGTGTCTTTCTTTGTCTGTTTAGCGGTCTGGATCCACTCGACTAATTCCCGCTCATTTTGGGAGGCACGGGAGCCGGGTCTTTTTTTGTCCGTTTAACGGGTCCACTAGACTAATACTCACTTGTTCCATGAGGCACGGGAGCTAGCCCAATGATAATGTCACTCGTAGAAATCAAATTCAAAGTTCTCCCGAAATTCTTCTCTACAAAAAGAGCTCACTTACCACTTGAACTATCCTATTGGATTGATCTACCTCGATATTATTATGCACTACGAGACACAATTATACGGCCGAGAAACTTTTTTTTTTTTTTTTTTTTTTTAATGAGAGAAACCTGTTTTAATTATTTAAGAGTACATGTGAATCATGCTACACGTACAGTTTACTTTCTTTAATTCAAAATCCCTCCCCAAATCGTGCTTGCATTTTTCATTGCACACGACTTTTTCTATATAGACATCAGATTTCCTTTCTTAAAAGTTTGAAAATTTTGAATACTCAATTAAACTTTAAAATGAAAAATTCGAATCAACCATTTAGATATAGTGGAGAAATTCAACTTTTTGCATCTCTTTCTAATTTAGGAAAAATTTAAACTCTCAAAATTTGAGAATGAATTATTGATAATTGGCCAGCTCATTGATACAAACAATATCAAAATATCAAATTTGCATTTTAAACACTCCCCGCATAGTAGAAGAAGCATTTGGGAAAGTGAAAGAAAGAATTTGTTCTTCCGACGTAAAGAACTCTTTCAAGAATTCCAAACCAAAGCTTTGTAAAAAAGCGCGTATAGTACTTTTATATTTACGAACTAAAGTTTGAGCACAAGAATGTCGAAGTATATACTTTATTCGATACAAACTCCTTTTTTGGAAGATCCACTATAATAATGAAAACAATTCGGTATACACACCCAAATCATTCAATAATATCAGAATATAATAAATCGGTCCAAACCAGTTGACAAAATTTGGTCGCCATTTTCGGAAATGGCAAACAGGATATGGTCGCCATCTTTGAAAATGGTGATGACCAAGTTCTGGTTGCCTCCTCTCCTGGAGATGACGACCAGATTTGGTCGCCATCACCAGGAGAGAAAGGCAATCGGAGATGGCGACCAGATTTAATTTGGTCGCCTCTCCGAAGACCGACCAATTCGATTATCCGCAGTGGATTTGGCGGCGGTCAACGACAATAAGTGGTCAACGATGTAGATTATCGGTAACCTGTTAGTTACTGGTAAATTGGATCTATTTGACTAATTTTAATGAGTTTGATTGTTCAGGGATTTAATTACTTTAGCCTACAAAGTTTAATAGCATATTTGACCATTTTCCCTTGATTTTTATGCCAACTACTATATAGTGTGATGACTACACCTCTGTAACCCTCTGTTACCCTTCCAAATAGATGCTTATAGGGATACATTCTAGTGGTGGGCCAATTCATTATTTGAGTGAAAAAGATTGAGAAAATATAAAACAGTAAAATAGTAAAATGAGAAATACTCAGTAATATTTAAGAATTGAGCAAGGCTAGGCTACATATATGATTCAAAGTGGCAAAACTAAAGATTGGAAGGCGTGGGGGAAAATAGACATATATGGGAGATCGAAATGAAATTAAAGAGTGGCAAGTTGGTGAATATTGATGGGGTAAACAACGTCGGTTCCGCCGGTAAAAGCCTTCCTGCCAAACAAGATGTTGACCGCCGATGTGGGATGGAATGCATCCCAGAACACATACTGATCCCTCTCGGCGCAGGGCATTTGGAAGGGCAAACATGTAATCTGGCCGCTGTTTCTCCCGATCCCACAGCACCCTTGGTTTACCACGCTGAAGCCGTATTGGGCGTAGTTCTTGAGCAGATCCTGGAACATGTTGCGGACGTCGATGTAGGCGAACCTGGAACTTGGGAGGTTGGTGTTAAGGTTGTTGAGCATTGTCTTCACGTTGGTCGTAAAGGGAACCACTAGCTCGTTCACCGCCTCCGAGCACTGCCCGGTCTCGCTCTGCGCAAGGATGCTTGGGATGCACCCCATCATTCCCAGCCCCGCGATCACAAATTTCCGAGCTCCCAGATTGTATAACCTCTATCAATATAACAATATAATTGCTAGGATTAAGTGTTTATAAGTATGTCAAAAGTTATAAATAAAGAGAAACAGTTCGAGTGCTGAACTTGGCCTTTACCAGCCTCCACAGTACAGTACAACAAGTGTACTATAGTGTACTATACTAGTTCGTAAGAGTGTTCTACCGACAGCCGAGAGGTTGGAGGTTCGATCCTCAAACCTTTGGATTTGAGCCGGTTAATTATGATTAATCTAGGCTGGTTTACCTCCTTGTGGTCCTTTGCCGGCCAGGGTCACAGGGCCAGGAGAAAACCTTCTTAAAAGAACAAGTGTACTATAGTAAAACAAATTAATTATAATTTGGTTACCGTGAGTTGTTGGTTGTAATTTTGGACGAGGAGGTCGGCGTATTGTTGGGCGTTGTATTGATTCTTGGTGGGATAATTGGGGAGGAGATAGTTGTTGAGGTAGTCATTGCTGCCCATTCCGACGAAGAAAATGCAGTGTGACAACGCCTGCGCCACGTCCGGTGCCCCCAGGCTGGCCGTGATCTGGTCCAGTGTGCTCTCGAAGTTGGTAATTTGCTGGTTGAATGGTATCCGTCCCACCTGATCGAAATTATTTGTTAGTTTATGAATCCAAAAATGTCATTTTCAAGTCACCAGTCAAGCTTAATGCACAGTTTTTACTCTTATATATATTACTTGTTAAGATTAAGTTCTTACCGCTATCTTAAAAGCTATAACTCATGCTCAACTTTATTTACCTATATAGTATATACCATTATTATATTTTCAAGAGGCATGATGCTAGATTTAACCATCAATGGTTGAACTTGATACGGCCTTTACTCATTTCCCCCCAACAAAAAGCATCCAAATATAAGTAATTAGCTCGAATTCAATGTACTTAAAGCTAAACCCAATATATATGTTGCATGGCTGTGTTTAGAGTGGCAGCCCAACTCCAAAAAAGGGATAAAAGAGGAGAATGTCACCAGACAAATTCAATATAATAATCTTCAGGTGTCTTTCTTCAAATACATAGGTAGCTATTTAAACAGATCATAAAACTACCTATTACCTCATTATTTTGTTATAACTGTACTACACATTAATCCTACTATTCACTAATAATAATAATATGAATAGAGCATGGGTGTATGATATACTTACAAAATTTCTACCGGTGATATCAAGAATACCGGCGGCGGCAGAGGCGTAGTTAACCCCGAAGCGCATCTTATCTCGGTCGCCGTTGGCCTCAGAGTACGCCGGAATCAATGGCAGTCCAAGCAACTGAGCTGGACGTACATGCAGCAACGTTACACGCGACGTATTAATTAATTTGTACAATAACCTAAACCTACCTACCTAACATCCATGCATTTTATTGAATTGCCAATATAATATAATATAATTACTTACCGATCTCATCAACCATGGTGAAGCCATTGGAGAAGCGGCCGGTGGGGCCGCCATCGAAATCAATCCCATAAGGGAAATAGTTAGCCTTTGCAAAAGATGGGAGGTTGTTGTTATTTCCATTGTCAATCAAAGAGTCTCCAAATATGAACATGGCAGGAACCAAAGCTTTCCTCTCATTTCCCACAGCGTCTTGACCCATTACACCATTGTTAATCAACAAAAACATCATCACAGCAACCCCAAACAACACTGCCCTTCTTAAACCTTCATATGCTGCCATTTTGAAGATGTTTCAATTCTCTAGAGCTGAGGTTTTAAGGATGTTGAGAGCTTTAGAAAGGTGGTATGTAGGGTGAGAATTGAGAGGGAAAGAGAGGATTTAATATATAGAATTGAAGCTAATTAATTAAGGGATGTGAATTGAAGGTGGTAGTTAGTGTGTAGTAAATGGATTCAGCTGTAAGCTGTTCTATGTAGTAAATATGCATGTCTATTAATGGAGGAATTCCGATCCTCTGCATGGCCTGCCTCATTTCATGTCAGCTTCTTCTTTTACTATTATTTTTTGTAATGTTTCAATTCAATTCCTTGCACTGTTCCTTCACCTAAATTCATATTCATATTAATTTAATGTTATTTGCGCTGAATTTTAATATATATATATATATATATATGACCTAAAACTTTGGGTACATATGGTGCAGGTTTTAATATTGGAAGGGTTGTGAGTGGAAGGGTGTACGCACCTTAAACATTGAAATGGCTCACTTAAGTACACAAACAAACAAAGCACTTTAAGAACACGAAATACGCGCACCTAAAGCTTTAGACAGACGCACTTTAAGTATACAAACCATGCACTTTATAAACACAAACCATTTAAGGTTTTAAAATGGTGCACCTTAGGTTTCACTCACGCACCTTAAGAAGGAAAAACACGAACCTTAAGCTTTAGGTTCACCTACCTTAAGTTTCAACACCGACACACCTTTAAGCATACAAAACACGCGAACGAAAATCACGCACCTTAAGGAAGAAAATTAAGCACCTAAACAACCGCACCTGAGAAGGTCAACCGTACCGCACATGAATTCATTTCTATATATATATATATATATATATATATATATATATATATATATATGCAAACAAACTTTGTGTTTAGTTCAAGCATTAGAATCTATAGATTGATAATGGTAATGAGTTTAACTATAAGAGTAACTTTCTTTAGTAATAAATCGGATTTAGCATTTAAACATGAACGCTCAGAAACTTAATTATACCTTCAGGAGGACTCTGTCCTTCCTAGTTTGCAAACTTTGCTAGGAAGGTTTATTTTAGATACATATGATTGTTGTGTATTATAAATTAAAAGTATTTGTCAATTAACATTAGAGTGATGGGGTAAATGAGTAATAAAAAATATATATTAAAAGTATTTATCAAAGTAGTTTAAAAAGTGCATGTTAACATTCTCCTCCATTAAAAATTATCAACTTTCCCCATGAATTACACCACCGTACCGACTGCACCACCATAAATTTGGAAACAATAATTCTATTCCTCGCCCGTAAGGACAGCCCAAATGGTAAGAGAGTTACACTTGCAACTGAGAGGTCGTGGGTTTGAATCTCAAGCCCAAGCCCTTGAATTTGAGCTAGTCAGCTATGGGTAACTTACCTCCTTGTGGTCCTTTACCGGCTAGGGAGGGTAACAGGGCCGGACTCTTAGCAAACGAGCATACAAATGTTCAGACTTTGTTCCTTTATTAAACGAGCTCTATTCGTTAACATCCTTACCATTTCTCTAGTACATGTTGATGGATGCATGACATTATAAAAGTATGAAGTACTCCGTAATATATATTAAATAAACATATAATACAAACTTTATTCCATGAAATTAAAGTACCCTTATCATTTCTGGTGAAAGGATGGGTTGCAAATGGATGGGGCAAGTTGATCAGTGTTTTGAAAAGTCAAAGTCAGAGTCGGTGAAAATTCTGAATAATTGTCAAACTCATCAAAATTAAATAGGTATTGATTATATGTGAATTGGTAAAAGTAGGGTTGAAAGTACAGGTTAGTTTCAGAGTATTTAATTTTTAACCCACAATAATATGATGAAAGTAAAAGAGGCCCTCTTTGAATCCAATACTTGGAGAACGAAAATGGCCTGGCGATATCTTATTGCTAGGAAGATGTAAATCATTGTTTTTTTTAAAGAGAAGATGTAAATCATTGTAACTCAGCTGAACACAAACGTACAAGGAACTTCCCTCACTTTGAGAGGTTAGCTTTTTTTTTTTTCTAAACTCTATTCCGCTGACCAACTGAGCTGGATATATCGACTTTATTTAGTAGTCCATTTAAAATAATAATTAGACAACAAGTTTATTATTATGATATATATATATATATATATATATATCGGATATGGAAAGGGAAAAGGCATGCATGTGCAGTGCCGCAAGAGCTTTAAGTATATGTGATGGAGAGGCGGTATCAATAAATAAGGGATATGGCTGGTACTGTGTTTCTTGCTTTATCTACATACAATATAATGTCAATATGCAAGCAAGAATAACTAATGCCGCCCTTCACTTAAAGAGATCATAAATATCAAACACTTCTACTATCTGTACTGTTCAACAAATTTATTATTTCTCACTAGCTAGCTAGCTAGATTTTAATTAATACAATCTGAATTGTTTCTAGCTTGATACCCATCACTAGCCCACTATGTATAGTGAAAGATGCATGCACACCCAAATTAAAGGAAAAAGGAATGTATCGAATAACATTTATTTGGATAATATAATATAGTTAACATTAAGGTCTTATTAAGTTCAGTGTTTGAAACTACAATCCTAGCAGGTAAGGTTAGGCTAGGCGTTTAAATCATCATTAACTTAGTTTGAGCATCATATTTTATTTGATTTTTCTCAATTTTTTTTTTCAAAGAGAAGTAATGTAGGTATTCATTTCTTGAATCTCAAAGGGAATGCATGCATGGAAGGATGCATAAGAATGAGAATTCTTGAATGTAAAAGAAAATACATTTGTTATTCCTTCTCCTCTGATGCATGGTATTCACTATTAATTATTTTTATATAACGATGGGTAAATATAATGATGATAGGGGATGCTTTAATATGAATCTTAACAACTTGATTGTCTAAACATCATCAGAGTTGACTAGTGTGATTCCATTCTCCACAAAAATAATGGGGGGAAAGATATAGTCAACGACACAAAATTTTAGGGTTTATTGGGAGCATCAATTCAAGCTGGTAAAGAATTGATATGGCAAATGCATACAAGTGATTGGATGGTTTGGACGGAGGATCTGAGGCGCGGCACGGCGCTGCTTAGCTTCTTCTATTCAATCGGTGCATGTAATTATGTATATTGGAGTCCGTTTGCAGGTGGGCATTTCATGAGAATTCTCAGCCCTCATTCAATTTGCCTTTAATTTGCTTGCCCCAAGAAATTACTCCGCCGGCCGCGCCCGGGTATGGACCACCGTCTCATCTTCCACTTCCCCCCATATTCACTATATATATAGATAGGCAATCCATTTTTATTTTAGTTTTTTTGAAAATAACAGTTTTTTTTTAGTAACTAGGAAAACTCGCAACAACTATCTGATGGGTATGTGCACAGGATAAATCTCGTCTTGTAACAATAGCAAGTAAAGAGGTACAAAAAAGTAAAATATCAATTTTTTGTATTTATATAAAATAGTGATTTCAGTCACTTAATTATTAGCGTAAGTATTATTCGCCCTTCAATTGTTTATAAGGTGACATTTTTCATTGAAAAATAATTAAAGCCTTTGCATTGAATGAATAAATCATGTTAAGCAATTTATAGTTTTAGTGAACTATATTGTTTTCAACTAATCTATCTATCCAAACCACTGTTGCAAAAATTTCCGCTTAGGCGCTAGGCGCTCCTAGACCGAGACGAATTGCCCCCTAGGCGTCCGCCTAGGTGGCCTGTCGCCTAAGAGGCCACCTAGCGCCTAACTCAGTCGACTGGGCCGAGTTGGCAGCCGACTAGGCCGAGTTAACTCGCCCAACTCGGTAGAGTTATCCGAGTTAACTCGAGGGAGACGGGCTTGTTAATTTTATTATTATATTTAAATTTATTTATTTATATAAATAAGAGAAGTAAGATATATATATATATATATATATATATATATATATATATATATATATATATATATATATATGACATACACCCACACATGAATTAATTTTTTGTTTTTATAGGTCGTCGCCTAGACCGCTTAGGCGCTAGGCGCTAGTCTACCGCTCGACTAGCACCTAGCACCTACTGCAACCATGATTATATCCAAACTATAGTAAAATAAAAGAAAATATATTTTAATAATAATAATAATAATAATAATAATAATAATAATAATAATAATAATAATAATAATAATAAGGAAAAAGGAGAAAAAAAAAGACGAAAATTGTTTTTTAATATCTTTCTTTTGAAAAGGTTAACCTAACAGAACATCTGACAGGATGTAAATCACGGTAATTCGTGTTTTTAAAAATTCTTTTTTATTTTTTTTTTAAATACAACTAACTCTATTATATTGTAGTATATGTTCATATATACTTTTTCAACATGTTGAAACACAAATAGTTAGTTCCACTGAATAACGATCTCATGACCTCCCATATGGGGAGCCACTACATGTCATCTGAGCACACGGTGATTTTTAAATTCTTGAATGCCTTTGTACTGTAGAATGGAAGAGGAGCTAGGATAGTGGGTCTTATAGGTTAATTAATAGGGACGAAAGTGACTAAATAATTAAAAATCTTGTCTATAAAAAGCGAATCTTTCACCCCAAAGACCTCTATATCGCAGCACAATCGGATTGTGAGGGATAATTTAAAATCTTGAACTTATTTCTAGATGATATCAAACATACTAACTAACATAGTATATAAAAATAAGTTTGAATAAGATCTAGTTTATTTTAAAAGCTCTAAAACAAACTCTATTAAATAGAGTCAAAATATAGTAATCTTACCACTTGCAATACTATTTTTTTTACTATTACTCACTTTAGATTAGAATGTAGAGCTCAAACCCATGATCTCCCAATTGGAGGAGTCACTTCGTGTCACTAGATCATAAAGTTCATTGGCATGTAAAATTTACCTTAAAAAGTATACAAAGTACAACTAAAAACTTATTTGTGTGATTTTGACAAGGAAGTTAATGCATTTGTATATATTTTCAAGTGGAGGCAGGTAAGAAGTTGGGTTGCATTTAGAGCTCTGACCCTTTGAGATACATGCATGGCTGCTTTACTGCTAAGATTCTGTCTCTAGTTCTTTACCAAGACCAAAACAAGCTTTTGCCTCATTTTGGGAAATCGTTCAAAAAGACAATACAATATATTAAGGTGTAATATTTAAATCATAATTTATGTATGTTCACACAAATTAAAGAAAAATATTATCTTGAAATTTAAAAAAAAAAAAAGTTAAAAACAAAATATAATTCCTTTGTCATGTGTTTGAACTCAACATTAAAGTGACTACCTACCTAGGTTGCGTGCACAATAATGGAAAATAAGAAATGAGAAATGCAAAAAGTGAACTCTTACGGTATAAATGTATAAATAATCAAGCTTATTCAAGCTGATATGAAAACAAATTTCTTTCTAAAAATTGTGGACTAATATGCTCCGTCAATATTGGTTAATCTTATGGACAAACTTAAAAATCTAGAAAAAAGAAAAGAAAAAAAACGTGATAACATTTTCATAAATATTGTGAACTTTTATTCTACATTGAAACAAAATCAAGAGTGTAGATGTTGGTAGCTAAGCGTGCACTCAACTCTAAAAAGAGTACACTCAAGTCTGTTTGTACTATAAGGCCAGGTGCACTAATATGTTACAACACAACAAAGTTGAGTGCATCATTGATACATTTTGAAGGCACTATTAGATATCAACCGATGCACAATCAAATTTTATCTAATGCACATCCAAAATTCGTAATAATTACGAAAATGTCATTATATTTTTTTCCCAATTTTTGCATGTCAAACCGTCACAAATGGATGGTTAAGTTAGTCCACATTTGTTTACTGAGTTATTCTCACTTTAATTTCATCCATTTGGCTAGATCTAGCTTTTCTAAAGCAAAGAGAAAAAAAAAAACATTACAATTACATTTTGATAATTTGTCAATTTTAAAAGTGTACTTTCCAACACTATACCATACATTTATTTGGTTTATTAGTTCACTCCTTACCACTTTGGGAATATTATTCATATTATACTCCTTTCTTACTTTATTCTTGTCAAAATTTTATTATATTCCATTTATTTTAATTCTTTGAACCAAATGCCACGTTAGGTTTAGTATTTACAATTTAGAATTTAATATTTGTTTAATTTAATTTTTTAATTAAGTTTTTGATTTATCCAAAAAACACTCTGTAATATTAAAAATTTTAAAAATTGCACTCTAGTGTCGAAAAATACACTTTACAAATTAGAACAAATTAGCGAAATTCCACCACATTTTCCCTCATGCATCAGATAAAGTCATACAACAAGTTATATAAGAATGCATTTGTAATTTGTTTTTTTTTGTTTAAATATGTACAAATATTAATTGTTAGCTAGTTTCTTATTTAAAAAAATATTTTAATTTAAAAAAAATTAAGAAATAACTTTGGAACATTTGCAACATATCCGAAACACAAATAAAGCTAATCATTGAGAGTTTATGCTTAACATGAGTATCGACTAGACCTGTTGATGCAATATAACCAAAGAAAGTGGTATTTTTTTTAAGAAAAAAACTCCCATGAGATGTCCCAATTTTATTGGGCTCTGAGCGGCGATTAATCGCCCGTGTATTTTTTTATTTTTTAAAAATTTATTTAAAAGTTTTAAATTTTTAAGACTAATAATTAAAAACTATTTAATACTTTAATAGTTAATACTAAAATATTAAATATTAACCAAAAAAACATTTAGAATATAAACTATTTAGAGTTATTTCACCCGAAACAATATCATTTTGAGTAAAATAATCCATTAGAAAAACAATTGCTAATTGACCTACTAGACAGTCTAAGAGGCCTAGGCAGTCAGCGTCTAATCAACCTAGGCAGCTACCTAGCCAGCCGACCGCCTAGACCACCGATTATGGTGATACACTAGGTGGCTGGCCAGCGCCTAGGCGAGATTTTTGCAACACTGAACAAAACAAAACAAAACACACAACAAAAGCTCTGTAACCCTTTTTGTTTGAATCAATCAAAACATTCATGTTAATCCAAAGTATAAAAAGAGAGGGAGAACAAGTGTAATATTACTCAAAAACCAAAGTAGCAATAACAAGAATTAATTTACAGAAACAGGTATCTAGTCTATCAGAACTAGTACATTGTTTTGTCAATTTTGAGTAGAAGTCTGGGTTGGTGGTCCATGGTTGTATACACTCGTACAAAAGTAAATTTGATACTCCGTACTACAATAATCAAAGATGGTCGTCGAGAAGCAAATGGTGGGATTATAAATAGAATTTCATTCCACAAAACTTCACAACGCAAGGGAAAATTACGGCTTCCATAATTTCATGCTGCAGTCTTCACCGTAAGTGGCAACAAGATTTATATGGGGATGGTGAGTGAGGCCAATCACATCCTTCTCATGAACCTGCCAGCAAGTGTTAAAAATGGAACATTAACGGTGTGTTGTGATGTTCAGGAACAGAGCTAGATACAATGCTCAAAAAATAAAAGAGAAAATACAATAAAGAAGATTTATTTTGGTGAGGCGATGAAAATTCAGATTTCCATGTCCCTATACAATGAAGCTTGAAAGGCCATATTTTGGAAATCATGGGTGAAAAGAAATAAAGAGAGTGAACAAATGGAAAAGATGACTGAAATAAAATGAGGAAAAGGAACCCATAATAAACAACTTTTCCCTTGTCCTATGATTAGGGTTGGCCAAGAAGGCTAGCAGTAGCAGGGTGTTTTAATGGAATAAAATCCTCATTCATTTTCCTCAACTTTTTGGACCAGCACTGTATACATGCAGGCTTTTTTTCATGTGACTGAACGGAAAATTACAAGAATAAAAAATAAAGAGTTTTAGATAAGGTTTAAGAGCTTACCTTCATCAAATGTTCCAGTTTGCCAGATTGATAGCTAAAGCAGTACAGGTTTCTGTCAAAATAGAGCCAGCATATCAGAATGTGCTTATGAAAAGCATTTTATAATGTTTATATAGAAGTACAAGGTTATAGAAAAAGGAAAGGAATCTTGAAATAAGTGGTCTTATTACTGGAAGCCTCGAGCAAGCCCAAAAGGTGCAGTAAAGAGAATGAATTATTTATACCTGTCTTCACCGACACAGTATATCCATTCTCCTTTGGGTGATACACAGGCTGCCACAAAATCACCGCCTTCTCTCTTACCAGATGAGAAACTTTTGACAACCTGTATTCCAGTGCAAAGCTCAGAATGATAACACACTTTCAATTCCCTAACTACAGTATTCATATTCAAAAATTCACAAAGTGAATGATTCATAAGATGTTTCTGAACACTAAATACAATATTATAGTAGATAAAGTTTGAAACTCTCCAATCTTTTACAGAATGACTAGACCTCAAGCAAATATCAGAATCTGAATTGACAAGCGGGCATTCAGTGGTTCACTGAATTACCCTATTTAAACAAAGTGTAATGCCCAAGTAGATAGCCAGCCTTCCTAAATTCCCTTGTTATTGCACGTGCTCAAACCAAACCTCAACAACACATTATGTATATGAATGCAAGAGGAATTTGGCATAGCCTCACAGAAGGTATAAAGAATTAAATTACTAAGTTCAATTAGTTTTCAACTACCATATATGGTTCCAAGAATATAGACCACATATTGGCTCCAGAAGATATTAGGCCTTCTCACCTGTTAAGAGTCCCACACTGATAAAATAAGAGATTACATATGGTTTATAAGGCCATGGATTAGACTAGTAAATAGGTTGGATTCAATCTTTTAGTGTGGTTTGGCCCATGTGCATTATAGCCCAATTGAGTGACCCTAGCCCAATCTTAGTTTATAACATCACCAAATGAGTAATTGCATCACAGCCCTTATGATTTATGAATAGATAGTACAGGATATCTCAAGAGTAATATAGAGAAGAATAAACACAAACACAATCTAGCAAATTGTGCAAGTAACTAGGAGTATGCTGAACATTGGGGGGTTGAGGACATGCAATAGTTGAACTAAATTATTTGGAGGCAGTTTAACTCCAAAAGGAGCTTGTAAAACAGTTAAACATGAGCAGAATATATCAAACAATTCAGGATATTCAACAAATTAACCATAATGATCACATCACATAGCAAGTTATGTTGTCACATCACATAAAAAGAAAAATAAAATAAAATAAAATAAAATAACAAAGGTTTACCTGCCCTTGAAGGGTCATCAGGTATATTGATGATGTCTTGTTACACACAACTATATGATCTGTATTCTTGGGATAAAGATGAACAGAATTTACAGATGCATCGCCTCCCTATAAGAAACAAGTAATGGAAATTAAACAATTATGTGAAAGCAAGCCTTGGAAGATGATTGTAAAAAAAAAAACAAGCATGAACTAGAGCTGTAGGCCATGAAAGATAAATACCCTCAAAGGAGGTGGAGGTTTGAAGGTCTGTAGACAGTCTGTGGTCTTCAAATCCCAAACCTGTTTTAGATATCTCAAATGAGACTTGCAAAGAATATGAAAAGTCTGTCATTGATTCTATTGTCAATAAGAAAGTAATCTTACCTTCACTGTGCAATCACTAGATGCCGTGATGACTCGAGATCCATCATTAGTAAAAATAGCATCATTCACATAAGATGAGTGGCCACGGAATTCTTTTAATAATTTCCCCGATTTCAGGCCATGGATTCTACAACACATTTAGGAATAAAATATAGCAAAGATCAATTAAGGTTTCCCAATGGCCATTGAATTATCATTGCTTAACAAGCCAAGCTACTCATAACCTCAATTTGACTTTGCCCCTTTTATTTGGGTAAAAAAGAAGGGTACCCGTCCCTCAACAACAAAAATGTCATCACATATATATGCATAGCCACAACAAACCTGGCGGTGCTGTCAAACGATGTGCTCAAGATCTGACTTCCATCTCTAGAGAAGACAAGACTAGTGACACCCTGAGAATGTGCTCGTTCAAGACGGCGCAAGCACTGACCAGTTCTTATACGCCACACCTAAAATCAAAAAAAGAAAACTTGAATAAACTACACAGGGCATGGTCAAGCAAACTATGTTCCTAATTTCTTTTCCCCTCTTCTTTACTCTCTTAATTTCTCCACAGCAAAATGCGCGACAGATTGCCACTCCCATGTAGACAATAACATTTAAAGAATAGATACAAAGCAATCATTTGAACCTAAACCTGTAAGTCTTTCCTCAAGTTTTCCACTCAACCATCTTCCAATACAGACTAGGAAGAAATTGGCAGGGGACAAGATAATGCTGGCATGTAAACCCAGAAATAAAAACAAGTTTACCTTTATTTTTCCATCTTGAGATCCAGATGCAAGCATCTCAGAGTCTCTGCTAAAATCAACACAAAGCACAGCATCATCATGCATCATAAATGTTTCCTACAAAGTTCAAATGATGTCATCAAATACACAAGGTTAACAACCATATAAATGGAGAACTCGAACTTGCCAAAACATATTTTAAAGGACAATTAGATAGCCCAAAACTTTATGTGTATCATCATTCAGTTGAATAAATGACCAGTAATTTCTTTCTTGAATACATAAAACAGTATCTCAAAATTTGGATGATAGTTTAATTCTGAAAGTATCTAACAACAATGAGTCGTACATAAAACATTTTCATAGACAACACTAATAACAACTGCACTTGCCAAATATTATCTGGTTTCTTTCAAAGTATTGAGCACCAAAATACGAGAAGGCAAAATAGTGAATCACAAAACTAGGCACGCATAATCATAAGACAAAGACAAAGGAATCATAACAATTTACCAAAAAATATTGAAACAACTTATATTATCATGATAGCAAGGTAGCCAGAAGTTATAGTTTTATCAAACAAAAAAGTACTCAAAAATAGAAAAAATTAACTTACATCAGCCTGATACTGAAGATCTTTCTTTAATTTTCCACTAATGTGGTCCCATACCTGGACTCCAGAGAAAGAAAAAGAAGATTAGAAAAAGAATCTAGAAACTCAAGAAACAGTGAGATGTTAGAGAGAGTTGGATCAGTACCTCAATAAATCCATCAACAGAGCAGGAAACAAGGAATTGTCCATCTGGGGAGAACCTAGCACATTCTGGGTGGCTTTTCTTCCCAAACTGCAGAGACAAACCACTATCAAAATGAAATTCAAAATTTGATCTGGTTCCCTCAAAGGCACAAACAACATTAAGTGAGTTGGAAAAAGAAAGACTATTACAAGAGTTAAATTCCAATCAGCTGAGGTCTCAGTATATGAAAATATATTAGGAGCCTATTGAACAACATTATCTCAGGTTTATATGGTTTTGTTCAATAGAATTAACTGCCAACAAATAATCAACACAAAAGTTCTTCCTTTTCCAAATAAAAGAAATTAAGTCAAAGCAAAGCTTTTTATTTACCTTAATAGTGTGCCCAAGAGTTGTGGGATACATATCCTCTTCGTCTTGTTTCATAGCAGCTGTTCCCCGGAACAAGTCAAATTGTGTTCCAGGTGGAAGTAATCCTGAAAAGAGCAAAGAGTACACTGGTGGTAAAAAAAAAAAAAAGGTAGCAGGCAACTATCCATTCCAACATCTACATGAATTGTAAAAAAAAAAAAAAATGACAACAACTTGGTAGAGTAGATATTAAGATTTAAGATACTCACTCGATGAGCAATATAATAATGGTGTTGCAATAACAAGCATTATACATTTCTACCTAACAGTCACTTGTTTAAGGAAGAATTTGTGTATAGCCATGCAGTGGAGGGCCAGTGGCAGGATCAATATATTATGATACAATCATATCAAGACCAAAACCAATTTGCCCAAAAGTCATATTATTAAAACTTGAGACATTAAGGAATACACTACCATTTGTATGCAATTAATCCTTCAAAGGAAATAATGCTCTCTTGACTGGATTATTTCAAAAGGATCTGGAGGTAACCCCAAATCTCTATATTGAAGAGTTCCTCCTTTTACTACACATTCTACCTGCTCATACTTTCCCACAAATACCAGACTGCTTAATAAATTCATTGTCTAGAACAATAATTCATACTCTAAGAAAATGACCATATCTTATCTGTCTTTAGCATCTTTTTGAAAGAAGGTTTGCATAAAAAAGAGTATATGTAGGTGCAAGTTCATCTTTGTCACCTTGATGCTGCTGCCACTTCAAAGCTTGACCGATCAAAGCCATTAGTCGTGAAGGAGGGACAACAGAAACCTCTGTAGCAAGAGCTGAAATGCAGCAAAAGAAAATGTATCAACAGAAATGAGATAGAGGCTTACCAACAGCAGATATGCTTAGCATCATATACAGTCAAAGTGAGTGAACAAGCATAACACCATAATTCTGTCTAGTCCCATTAAATATCATCCAGAATCTTAAATAGCAACACATACATTAGCATTCTGTCCCATTCATTTTTCACCTTTTTCTTTGGGAATAAATATGTAGAAGCTAGCATCAGGTATTTTATTTATCAATGTATCTGCATGACCAAAAGGTTACTTAATGGCAATGTTGTAAAAATCGGCCTAGGCGGCTTTTAGTAGGCCGGCCAACTAGGTGCCCTCAGCGCCCAAATCAGCTGAGTTGGCGCACAACCCTAAATGGCTAACCCCCCCCCCCCCCCCCCCCCAAAAAAAAAAAAAAAGAAGTCAAAAGCATCAACAGACTACAGAGCCTTCAGACTTAGCGCCACCCTCTCCACAGCCGCAGAGCATTAGTGTTCAAACGTCGCCATAGTTCAGCCGTCCAGTCCTCGCCGTCACAGTCACCACCGCCACAATTCTCCTCAGCCTCCTCATCCGCTCATCGCCGCAGTCACCATGACGAGTAGGCTAGTCGTCACCAGCCTTGCCTGCACCTCGTCGGCTACTCCTCTTATAAAATGCCTTGGATGTTGTTTCAGAGAATAGAAAGCACTTCTACTTGATGTATATTTATTGTCTTCTACACTGAAGTCTGGAACACTGCCTTTTATTATTATTTTTTTTATATAATTACTAGGCCGCCTAGACAGCGCTAGGCATCCCCCGAGCATCCGACTAGCATATAACGCCTTTTACAACATTGCTTAATGGGCAACGCTATCAGTTTATTCTAAACAACTGAAAACTGTTGATACCAAATTACCCTACTGGGTCAATATATGCATTATCAAAGTAATCTATCATGCAAAGACCACAAGAATGGTTGAAACCTTGGGATATTTGTGCACGCCTTTTCTCTTTTGTTGAATCTTGATAAGCCTGCACGCATAATTTGGAGCAGATTCAGTACGAATGCATACATATAATACAATACATAACACACCATAAGAACACTAACCTCATGCGGATCAAAGTAAGTCCGAACTAATAGATGCTCAAGTCGTAGATATCTCTCTGGTTGTTCCTGCTTCATGACACCCATCACTTGTGTTTGCCTCAAAATAGAACGTGCAGTATCTATCTCCCGGAGTTCTATCATTTCTAAAACAATCTAATTTGTTTGGGAAAAAAATACATTAGAATAAGCATTATTCGTAAGAACATAAAGTATCCAGTCAATATTGCAGCATCAGCTATGAGTTCATTAAAATACGCCACTAAAAGATGAATAAACACTCTGGCTATACCACCTAAATCCTTAAGTATAAAGTAAAACCAACTGTGTCCACGTCAACCAAATATTAGAAGACACATACATTGCAAGGTGATATATGGGAACATGCACACTAGTAAAGCTCAGGCTTGAATTCGGCCAAGTGTGTGATCTTGTCATTTTAATCATGGCTTTCACAAGAACTTGCAGAAAATATATCCTAAAGTCTACTTTTTCTCACTTATGGTAATGGATACTTTAGTTCAAAATTGTGCGTGTATTTAAAAGCTGAGCCTACATATCATAAAAAATGTCCTTTCACTTCAGTTTTTTTCTTTTATAAGACTTGTCTGGAACTTATTTGATTTCCCTAGTCTCCAATTGTCATTTCTCTCTATATATATGATTTGGATTAGAATAGAATATCTGATTCAACTCAACAAACGTTACAGAAAGAGAGAGTCCTATATGAGTACAACACTTACCTTCTCCTATTCTCCAGGGCTAGTAACATAGACTAAGTTACAGCCACACAATACAAGTGTAGAGAATTAAATACAAATAATAATAATAACTATAATAATACTAACACACCCCCTCAAGCTCTAGGTGGTAAAGAAGCAACGTGGAGCTTGTCGCGCAATGCCTGAAACCGAGGTCCTGGTAATGGTTTGGTGAATATATCCGCAAGCTGATCCTTCGTAGACACGAAGCTGACAAGAAAGTCCCCTGAAGCAACTTTGTCACGAACGAAGTGATAGTCAATTTCCACATGTTTAGTGCGTGCATGAAAAACTGGATTGGCGGCTAGATAGGTAGCCCCAAGATTGTCACACCACAAGGTCGCAGGTTTGCCGGAGTGAAGCCCAAGTTCGCGGAGCAGTGACACAACCCAAGTGACCTCGGCCGAAACATCAGCTAGCCCCTTATACTCAGCCTCTGTAGAGGAGCGGGCTACAGTCCGCTGTTTCCTGGATAGCCAGGAGACAAGATTGTCACCAAAGAAGACAGCATACCCGCTGGTCGATTTCCTATCAACAGGACAACCGGCCCAATCAGAGTCGGAGTAAGCACGTATGTCAGAAGATGATGATACGGAGATGCGCAGCCCATGATCCTGAGTCCCCTTAACATAGCGAAGGACTCGTTTCAATAACCCAAAGTGATCAACCGTAGGAGCGTGCATAAATTGACAGAGTCTGTTTACGGCGTATGATAGATCCGGTCGAGTGATTGTTAAGTACTGCAGAGCCCCTACAAGACGACGGTACTGTGTCGGATTATCATAAATCTCAAAAGCTGGTGTAGCAGACTGTGTAACCGCCGCCGGAGTGGAAAGTGGCTTGCAATCAGTCATTCCCGCTCGTACGAGGATATCCTTCATATAGCGGCGCTGAGAGAGCATAAGTCCATCATCGACTGGAACAGTCTCAATTCCAAGGAAAAAACTCGGAGTACCCAGGTCTCGAATTTTGAAAGTGGTTGACAACCGGCGCAGAAGAGTGGTAATCAAAGCAGTATCGTTACCCATCATGATGATGTCATCAACGTAAACAAGTAAAAACACTTTGGACTCCCCAACAGCATAGTAGAATAGAGAGACATCAGTTTTCGAAGATTTAAACCCTGTGGTGAGCAAGAAATCATGTAGGCGTTTAAACCAGGCACGTGGGGCCTGTTTGAGACCGTATAGAGATCGCTGGAGGTGACAAACATGACCAGGGTGAGCGGGGTCTTCATAACCCGGTGGTTGTCTCATATACACAGTTTCTGCCAGATGCCCATTCAGAAAAGCGTTGTGGACGTCCAGCTGTCTTAAGGTCCAACTGTTCGAAACCGCAAGAGAAAAGAGAATCCGAACTGTAGTCGGTTTTACAACCGGGCTGAATGTGTCGAAAAAGTCCTCACCCGCAACTTGATTAAACCCCTTGGCTACTAGTCTAGCCTTGTGTCGCTCAATTGTACCATCAGCTTTCCTCTTGGTGCGGTATACGCACTTGCAACCAATGATGTTCATTTGAGGTGTAGCCGGTACGAGCAACCACGTGTTGTTATGGAGTAACGCATTAAACTCCTGATCCATAGCGTCGCGCCAGTGAGAGTGACCCACTGCTTGAGAGTAGCATGTCGGGTCAAGATTGGCCGTGAGGGCATAAAACTGTTCATCATTGCCTTTTGTTTTACGACGAGTGCGCATCACATGAGAGTTGTGTTGTGACTTTGTCCGAGGTTGATTTTGTGTTGGTTCTGAGCACTGGTCGTTTGTCGCCTGTGGTGCCTCTATTGTTAAAGGAGGAGGTTCAGAAGCCAGTGGCACAGCGGTGGTGATTGACTGTGATCCCACCTGAACAGGGCTAACACCCCATGGTAAAGCAGGAGTGTTTCGTTCTGAAGTAACCTGAAAAGAGGCAAAGGGGAAAACACTTTCATCAAAGCGGACGTGACGACAGATAAAGATTTTTCCCGTTGTGATGTCCATACAACGATATCCCCTAAAAGAAACAGGGTAACCTAAGAAGACACATGGAGTGGAACGATATTCTATTTTGTGTTGATTATAAGGACGGAGGTACGGGTAACAGCGGCACCCAAAGACTCGAAAGAAAGTGTATGGTGGTGAGGTTTTATGTAACCGATAATATGGGCTCTCAAATTTAATTGCAGATGAAGGAAGGCAATTAATCAGATAAGTTGCAGTTTCAAACGCATAATCCCAATATAGGTGTGGAGTTGAGCTTTCAGCCAGTAGGGCTAAACCGGTTTCGACAATGTGTCTATTCCGGCGCTCAACACGACCATTTTGTTCGTGTGTATAGGCGCATGACTGCCGGTGAATAATACCCAAAGACTCGAAAACCTTATGCAGGCGACAGTATTCACCCCCTAAATCAGATTGGATGGCTTTGATAGAACGCGAAAAGCGTCGTTCTACCATTGCCCGGAATAAATCAAAAGTTTTATAAATATCCGATTTTAACCGAAGTGGGTAAAACCAGGTGAATCTTGAAAAATCGTCTACAAAAAGAACGAAGTAACGACATCCTGAATGCGAAATACATGGAGACGGACCCCAAATGTCCGTATATACTAAATCTAAAACATTTTCGCTAGTGCTATGGACCCTATCTAAAGAGAAACGCGACGACTTGCCGAGTTGACACGCCAAACACAACTTTTCAGCACTAGCTTTATTTGCGGTGACCGGAACCGTTTTCAGAATTTGGTGTAGGACACGATTGTGAGGGTGGCCTAACCGTTGATGCCAAACAATTGACGACGCCCGGGAGGTGATAAAAGCTGAATGAACCCGTGGGATAAGTAGCTTGTACAAACCCCCGGTGACCGAACCCTTAAGCAGAATTTCCCGGGTAGTGGAATCCTTCACAAAGAACATATGTTTATGAAACTCAAAAAATACGTTATTATCATTAGTAAACTTATGAACAGATAATAACGGTAAACATAAATTAGGAACATGAAGGATTTGCGATAATTTTAACGGTTTAGACACAGAAGGGATCGTTGAATGACCAACACGGGAAATATCCAAACCTGTGCCGTTACCCACTCGCAACACATCCCCTCCATTGTAATTCTCAGACTGCTGGATCATGTCTGCTGCCGGAGTTGCATGGGCAGAGGCGCCGGTGTCTGGAATCCAAGCATCAGCCGGAGCAGCAGCGTCCGTCTCGCCGGAGAGTGCGACATTGGCTTGCGCCGCAGGGCGGTCGTCGTACCTGCGATAGCAGTTTAACGCAGAATGGCCGTGAGAATGGCAAATCTGGCAACGTGGTCCGCCTCCTCTCCCGCGACCGTTACCGCCTCGGCCACGGTTCTGGCGACCTCGGCCATTAGACGGATTTCGACCGCCACCGCCGCCGTGTCTCCCGCGGCCAGCATAGAAGGCGTTTGGACCTTCAATCGACGCAGCAGCCGTCGGAACATGATCATCCGCCTGAATAAAATCCTGGGCCTGCAGCATATCGGCGAGTTGCGACAGAGTGACTTCCGCGCCGGTGACAGTCAATGAGCTCGCCACCGATCGGTATTCTGGTCTGAGGCCTCGGAGAACATACAGGATCTGTTCATCCTGCGAGAGATGTCGGCCGGCGAGGGAGAGCGCCTCCACCAGCATTTGCGCACGACCAAGGTAGTCCGCCGGCGTCGAACTCCCCTGTCGCAGCGTTTGGAACTGCCCGAGGAGGCTCAGGCAGCGAGCGCGCGTCGACGAAGCGAGTGCCGATGTGACGGAATCCCAAACCTCTTTGGCGGTGGTCCTGCCGACGGCGAGATGCATCACTTCGTCGGTAAGGGACGATATGAGCATCGAAAGTATAGACTGGTCCTGCTGAGTCCATGCAAGGTAAGCCGGATTTGGCGTCGGGGGAGGAGCCGGTGCGTTGGAGGGACCGTCTGTCGCCGGAGATGGGAGAGTCGGGGACGGACAGGGAAGACCGCCGTCGATGTAACCTAGAAGGTTCTGTCCCCGGAGAAATGGGATCAACTGAGTGCGCCAGAACAAGTAGTTGTGATTTGTGAGTTTTAGGGAAACAAAATGGTGTGCAGCAGTGAGGGGATTTTGGTTGTTTGAGGGAGCCGGCGGTGGGATGGCAGGTGTGATCGATTGATCGGGATTGGAGGAGGCCATCGGAGAGTAGCGCCGGTGATCGGAACGGGAAGGTGATCGAAGGGAGAAAAAAAAAAATCGGAGAATCCCCTAACCTATCGCTAACTGATACCAGATTAGAATAGAATATCTGATTCAACTCAACAAACGTTACAGAAAGAGAGAGTCCTATATGAGTACAACACTTACCTTCTCCTATTCTCCAGGGCTAGTAACATAGACTAAGTTACAGCCACACAATACAAGTGTAGAGAATTAAATACAAATAATAATAATAACTATAATAATACTAACAATTTGGAGTAACTAGTAAGGCAGGTCAAGACTAATGAATCCTCCATATGAGTTTAGGAATTTTGCTGTGTTTTTCTTCATTTGAAAAATTAATTAATAATGGAAACAGAAAATAAAGAGGAAACGATGTAGACTAAAGGTTTTATCACCTTTACTGAAAGCCTAATGACCAACTAAAATAACAAGCAGGCTCAAAAGCATTCCAGTATTATCATTTCTTTCCCATGTCAATAATAATGAAAATTTTGGTTTTGAGTTGTGAATTCAAAAGGAAAAAATGGGAAAATGGAAAAATGCAAAACACAAATATTGTTAGCAAGTAAATGATAAATGGGAATACATGGCATTAAAGCTTTTTTCCCTATCAGAGATTGCATACCTGCTCATACAAATCCTCGAGTATTTTTCTAGGAAGCTTGAGCTGTGAGACCTGAGGTAATACTGCATCCCATCTCCCACCATTAATATCCGCAACAAAAGTTTCAAGGCTATCCACTGTGTTGAGAGAAACCTGGCACTCATTTTGTAATGTTTGGAAAGTTTGATGCAAAGAATTTTCTTTGCAGAATTGAAGAACTATCTTAATTACACTGCACAACAAAGCAGACACACAGAATCAGTTTTCTTGTTCGCTTTATATCAGTACATGATAACACAATCTTATACCATTTCCCAAGCAAAGAGCATAAACAAGATAAAATTAGAAAAAGAAGAAGAGCATAGGATTTTTTTTAAAGATGATCTAAAGAGAAAGTGATTTTACTGGGATTCTGAAGAGTAAATAAGAAGAGGACATATTTCTTTTAAAAGAATGATAGTCCAAAGAGAAATTGTAAGTACTAGGATTCTGAAGACTGAACAAGAAAAGCAGGTCTCTTCTGCTTCTCTTAAAAAAATGAATTGGCATTCTTTAAATTTGTTTAAGAAAACAAACTTGTCTTCACTTTCTGACTGTATTGAATAACTTCGGAACTGAATTAGTTCTTAATACAAAAATATTAGAAGTTGAAAAAGTAAATCTCAAAGAAGGTTCCACTTCATGGATTTAAACATCCTAACGAGCCAGTCATTATTTGCCATAGTAAATTGCACCAAATAGGCACTTAGCAGCTAAAAGTACAATTAGAGAATTAGCCATTCAAATTTAATTGGACCTGACCCTGAGCAGTACGACTTACAAAGTAGATCTCCCATAGTCCCATTTACCTAATTAAGGGCAGCAGCCATAGGCATAGTGCTGCAAATTTGAAATTGGTTTTTTTTTTTTCAGAATTCATGCTTCTTTATCCAAATTTATATGAGCTTCTAAAAATTCCCTCATTATCTTCCCCTCTCACAGAATTTGCAGATGAACTAAGAAATGTATGTTATGTAGTCATTGGGGATCTATTATCGGAACAGGTTAGCAACCCCTGATGGTCGAATATACACATTCTGCTGCACACACATATTGCATGCTTGCACATTTACTTAATTGAGCTTCCATAACTTCAAAAAACAGTAGCCATGTAAAAATTGCAGCTTTGCTACAAAATTCCTCAGAATATACACAGAACCGAAAAAAAGAAGCCAAACAAAATTTAATACTTGAGTTATTGCCATTCAAATTGTTTCAGAAAAATGTTCAAAGTACTCTCAAACTACTATAGAATCTCTGTCTGCTTGCTTCAGATGTGCATTAGCTATTTTTAGTTATAAAGGTTCGAGAAAACGTTTTCTTTTTGTTCAGTAAACAGAAAGAACAATAATTTTTCATAAAGGAAAAGAATATAGCTGTGATGCATATTTCGAACTTTCAACAAACAATCATGGTTTTCCCCAATATTCACCCGAAACAAGAGCATTACGCATATACACATAAACAGAGCATATGAAATAGATGAGAGGGAGAAAGCGTACTCTCGAGCTTCTATTTCAAGGGTGGAAGACATAGTTGAGTGATGGAGAATCGACTAAAACACTAAAACCCTAAATTGCGCTCGCCTTCTTCAAGGAAACAAATTTTAACTGAGTAAGAGTAATCAATTCTTCGATACGGGTTTGGCATTCGGTTCGGGTTAGTATTCTAGCTGGGGCCTGGGGCGCACCAAGTACCAACATCAGATTCCCGTTTTATATGGGAGCTTAAGTCCAATATGGAATAGACTATAATCGCTATATTCTGGATCAGGGTTATAATAGACATTTATCTACAATATAATTTGCAAATAAAATAGCTCTAGGTAAGAAAAAAAAAATTATATTATAGGGATAGAAAATAGAATAAGTCTAGATAAGAAATAAAATATAAATTATATTTCATTATGAGATAAATAAACTTTAAAATTTATATTTTAATATTTGATTGGGTTAAAATAGAAGTGAAGAAGAAAAACTTTCAAAATATATAAATACTCTTTATTCTGAATCATATATGTGTGCGTAAAAAATAATAATTATTATTATTATTATTGTTATTATTATTATTATTAGTATTACTATTACTATTACTATTACTATTATTACGGCACACATTTATAGTACATTAAAAAAACTATTGATTAAGGAAAAATAAATTATTTACAAAATAAACTATATATAAAGGGGATTCAAATAACAACATAGTTTTCTTGTAAAAAGTGAAGATAGATTTCGTTGAGGGTTTAGTAAACAAAATACATGGTCAATTTTATAATTATTGAAAAGAGTTTTTTTCACTTTCAGTCCTATGACTTTAGTGTTTCCGTCAATTTAGGTACACAACTTTCATTCCTGACATAAGTAGTGTTTGACTTTGATTTTTTTTTTCCACTTTTAGTCCTTGACTTTGATTTGTTTTCCACTCTTAGTCTTTTTGGCCATTCGAGCGACAACTTTTAATTGGAATCAACAAACTATTGTGCCATTAAGGGTAAAAGTGTCTTTTGATAAAGTCCTAAATATATTTATAAATAAAATCAGATAAAAAATAGGAAAAGAAACGTTATTTGCTTGTTCTGTTTCGCTTTTTAAGCAACAACTTTTAATCGGAATCAACAAACTGTGGTGCCATTAAGGGTAAAATTGTCTATTGATAAATTCCTAAATACATTAAACGTTATTTACCTTTAATGGCACAACAGTTTGTTGATTCCAATTAAAAGTTGTTGCTTAAAAACTAAAGATGGAAAAAAAAATCAAAGTCAAGGACTAAAAGTGGCAAAAAAAATTAAAGTCAAGCACTACTTATGTCATGAATGAAAGTCATGTACCTAAATTGACGGATGCACTAAAGTCGTAGGATCAAAAGTGAAAAAAACTCTTATTGAAAATATTTAGAATTGAGTTGATTTTTTAATTATTGTATACTTGTGAGTTTTCTAACATTTGATTTCTCAAGATGGAAGGTGTGGATGTGTCCATAAAGTAAGGACTTATTATCTCAGCCAACATTTAATGTTAATAAGTTGTTGAGAATTATATATTTAAAAAAAAAAAGGCATGATCAATTTTATAATTATTAAAAACTTTTAAGAGCAGGTTTGTTTTATAATTATTGCAAACTTAAAATTTTAGTAATGGTGTTAACAACATTGTAATTTAGATTTTGATGATACCAAAAGTATTAGAAATTTTTAGCCCCCAAATTTTACTTAGGAATAGGAGTCTAAAGGATCACTTAGAGAATGAAATCATTCAGAAAGCAAACCAATTTGAAAAGTATCCTTAAGACATTTTTTCAGTCTTTGAAACGTCACTTTAACCATGAATATACCCCACAGGGAAGTAAAATAAATTTGAGAAGTAAACCTAAGAGAAGTCAGAACAGTAACCTTCCAAAGACAAGCTAAGAAGAGTCGAGGAATCAAACAGCGAAAAGTAGAAGACGAAGAGTCGAAGAGTTCAAGGCACAAAGAGTATAAGACAAAGATTTCAAGACCAGAAGGTTGTTTGACCGAATAGTTGAAGGGTCAACCTTAGTCAGATAGTAAGGGTACACAAAAAGTCAACTTAAAGCAAGAAGTTAATTTCTACAGTGTAATGATAGATTCACTAAGGAAAGTCAAATCCGAAAGGTTGCTAAGGTGTGTTACAAATGGTTAACTTCCGAAAAGTAAAAGGTGACCTCTCGTAATCTACTATTTGAACATTATCAGAGCGAACAGTGAACAATCTCAAAATGCGATGTAGCAAGGAGAATGTTACCAAGGCAAAATGTGTCCTAAGTACATTTCCCAACTCTCAAGGAAGATCTCCCAAAAAGGCCAAGACATTTTTTGTAGCTCAGTGATGCATTGTAGTTTAGTGGTGGTGGAAAAGTGTAAACAGAGATGGAATGCCCGAGTGTCGTTATCTAAGGATGACAAATTGGAGTCAATCGAATGCAATGCTTTCTAAGGGAGAATTCAACAAGAGATAGCTAGGTGCAAGAAAGCAACGAGAAGCACTTGAAAGAGAGCAAATGTAAGGAAATAAGAAAGCAAATGAAAGCAAGTAACAATGCAATGAAAGCGGGGAGTTGGATTCAATCACTAGAATGATGCATGCATAAGGCTAAGGTGGATTCAATTCAATGCAATCATGTCTAGATTTAAGGGATTGCAAGGCACAAACACCAAATGGCGTCACACTTGGACTTCCATTTCCTCATTCGGTTGGGGCATTTTATCAAACACTTTGTCTGCAAATCCTTCCGGACCTAGTCTTTTCGGACATAGGGCAGGAATGTGGATGATCAAGACTACATGGAGGCACAATCTCTTGCTACAACCACTCACACACACTCCTCACTCATCATGGTCATTAATGAGCAAAGGATCAAAGCATCATATCGTCCACACAAAAGTAATTTAAGACATAATAGCAAAAATCTCATCAATTCAACAATTAATGATCAACATGCATCAATTCTAGATCATTAATCTAGCTCCTAGGTTCATCTAGCCACAAATCATGATGAGGTTGAAATAGCAATTGCAAGGAATTCAATCTAGCATAAATGAATTGAGATGGAAAGTAAAATGGAGATGAATTACCAAATTGAAGTCTTCAATTGAATCTCCCAAAGTACATCACTTGTAGCTAGTTGAAGAAATCTACTCTAAGCTCTCAATTGAAAGATGAAATCTCAAAATAAAGTGAATTCTAAGTGCTAAGATGTCTACTAAATGTCTAAACCCAACTTAAATAACCTTCCCTCAAAAGCATTCTTTAAAAAGTCGCGCTAGAGCCCGTCCACGTTCGTGGATGGGAACGTGGAACTTTATGGAATTTCTCCACGTCAAGTCCACGTTTGTGGACCCTACACTCCGATGTTGCCTTTTTAATTTGGTCTTCATTAAAGTTGTAGTGTTTTAAGTTGTCATTCCAATGCCACTTGAATTATCTCATTTGGACACTCTTAGCTCAAGATATGCTCATTTTGCTATCTTTCACAAATGCAACCACAATTAGTCCTTGTCCCTATCTTTAATCAAAATAAGCTATCCTAAACATGTAATAGGCTCAAGGGACTCCATTTATAGTACAATATGTCTATTAAATATCCCCTAAAAGGTAGTATCTTTGGCACTTATCACTCAGAAAGTTAAAAGCAAAACGTAAAAGTACAAATCAATGGTTGAAAATCTTACAAAAGTAACCTACTATGTATTATCCACTGATCATTGCACGATGGTTAATAGACGTTTGAAATTTGTTTCCTCCAATAGAAAAATTTTTAAACTTGTCTATAAATACCTCTATTTAAATCTAAATGAGGCGCGGGCAATATTTGAGAACAAGTTATACAAAGTGCAAAAGCTTACAAGTGAATACTAGAAGCTATTGAAGAAAGAGTTAAAGCTACAAAGATAAATCAAGCTCAAGAAATCTACAACAACGAAAAGTCATTCGAGTCTTGTAGTTGGAGAAAGTTGAACAACTTTGTATTCAAACCAATCATCTCTACTAGGATTAGTAGAAAGAGGCAGAGTAATAGGTTTAACTTGTGAAAAACCTAGATACTTGAGGCCAACTATGTGATCGAGGTTTAAGTGGTCTTCCTTAAAATATTGGGTGTATAGTGCAATCCTCCTTGGAGTCTAAGGAGAAGAGTGGATGTAATCTGGGTTTTGACCAAACCACTTCAAAAATCTCTCTCTCAATCTTTTACTTATCGCACTTTATTTTCCAACATTAACTTACTAAACCTAAAATTTTAAATGAGCGAACACGTACAAATAAATTAAAAAGGGAATAAAAATTATTCTCCACAACGTACTTGAAATCTTTATAAGTTCAAGTTTACTTGAACCTAATGATATTTTCAAAAATCATTCAAGTATATTCACCCCCCCCCCCTTCCCGCCTCCCCTTCTTCTTCTAGACATGAACCCCTTACTCATCAGCACCAACAAATGGTAGGATCCTAACATTTGATTTCTCAAGATGAAAGGAGTGGATGTGTCCACACTTTTTACAATGGGGTGTTTTCACATAAACCTTCATATATACTTGAGATGTTTTCACCTGAAAATTGGTTCTTACTATCTCTCTCTCTCTCTCTCTCTCTCTCTCTCTCTCTCTCTCTCTCTCTCTCTCTCTCACACACACACACACACACACACATACATGGGTGCACTTTTGTTTATTGACCATTGTACTTTGTAGTGTTGGTTGATATACTTCAAATTTTGAAATATTTATCAAAATGCCACTGCATTTTTCTAGATTCACTTGTTTTAATGTCGTTGATCTTGAGAATATCAAAATGCATATATATATATATATATATATATATATATATATATATATATATATATATGTATGTATGTATGTATGTATGTATATATACGTATATATACATATATAAGGTTTGGGAACATGCTCTTAGGTAAACTATGAGCACTTGATTGAAACTATTAGTAAAAAAAGAAATTAAAAATAAATGCGAATGACCTTGTGGTCTAGTGGCATGAAATAGCTCTCCCAAATAGGAGGTCATGAGTCCGAGTCTTAGTGGGGGTAGTATTGACTCTTTGTGCATGAGAAAATAGTTATGAATAGATATTACATTGTAACAAAGTCACTAGTACTAAAAAACACTTATGGCACTTAGAAATTTGCCAAAATTGCCAATTTTTTATAACTCGATTAACATGTGCAACTATTAAGGTTCTAGGAACTAAGGTAGATAAATCAATAAGAAGCGCAGCTAAGCCCACAAACATAGAGTGTCATACTAATAATTTATTAATGTCCAAAAGGGAATAGAAAATCAATAAGAAGTTAAGCACACAAACATAGAGTTTCATGCTAACAATTTATTAATGTCCAAAAGGGAATAGAAAATGAAAATTTATGCAATTGAGTTAAAAGTAGCGGCCCAGACAAAGGAGTTGATCTTTTAGATGCCTTGATCTTAAGGATTAAAAGTCCAAGAGTCTAAGTTAAAGTCATGTTTGGAATGCAAAAAGGAATCACAACCTAAATTCCACTCATGGGGTATCTACATTGTGATTAGGCTACAAGTTGCTCCATTTTCATGGTGAATCAATTCTAGACCTAGAGGCACACTTAGCAATGAAATCCCTCTAAAAGTCCTCCACTCTCATAGAGGAGATTAGAGTTTGTGTATGTGCGCTTTAAATTTCCAATCCAATTTTCAATGGAATTGAATCTCCTCTTAGACATGCTAATAAATGTGACCATCAAACATTAACAAGGTAATTCAATCCAAGATTACACAAATATTAAATAACCCTAATTCCGCTCAACATGACACTGCTAAGTATTTTGATCATATCTCATCATAGAAATGTCCAAATTGAGTGATTCTTATGCATTGGAAATAATACTTAAATGGCTATAACTTTCGTGAAGATCATCAAATCAATTTAGAAGTTTTGAAGGTTAAAACGTATAGGTAAATGTGTGGCCGGACACTACTCCTACACCTAAGCCAAAAAGTTTCCCAAGTAAAGTTTGAAGTCGTACCGAGTATGTGTGGCCATACACACGATGTCTGCTATAGTATTTAAGTATGAAATTTTGTTATTTTTGTCAGTTTTTACTATATTATGCCAAGCTCTTTCCTTGTAATTTTCCTGAGGAAATCTAGCCTAGATTAGACCTAGCTAGATTTCACATCTACATTATATCTAAAAGTTTGTAAGGGCAAAAATCATCTCTAGATGGAAGATATACACTCAACTTTTGTCAAGATAAGTGTAATCTTTCTGTTTTTCCTATATCTTGTAATGTAATTGTATTTGATGATTTTTGTTTATAACTTCTTAGAGATACGTGAGTAGTTGTTTTAG
>CP025647.1:23696181-23711370 GCA_003576665.1 Ipomoea trifida | reverse complement strand
ATGATCATTTTTGGTCATTTATCAACAAAACAGTTTAAATATTGTTAAATACAAGGACATTTCGGTCTTTAATTATTATTTTTGTTTAAAAAAAATAAACATAAAAAATATAGTGGTTAAACTTGCTTTGTATAAAAAAAAAATTGAAATGTCTTTGTATTTAACGACATTGCAACGATTTTGGTGATGAAAGATTAAAAATGGTCATGCCACAATAATATTAGGATCAAATGAGAATGTTCTAATAAAAAATGACTTGAATAGTCACTTATAAATCTAGGACCTAAAATGGAATTAAGTCGATGATTTATTATGCAATTTTCTTTGAATAACAGCCAATATATAATACTCAGTATATATTCATATAAAGGAGAGATGAAATTCAATAATTACAATTGCATTAAATTTATACCATAGGATATGATTGGTTAATTTACAGATAACAAAATATTACCAATGCGTATCACAAGTCACATCAAATGGTGCAAAACTTTTTATGAAAAGAGCATTTTCTCATGAATTTAATTCATTTACCTTATTTTTCAACAGTTGGATCTCTTGAAACATGATATCCATCTGCACAGTAATATCCAATAAATATAAAATTAATCAGAATGTTAGTTGAATATTAAAACTATATAGTCAAAATTACTATTTTGGTCCCTCAATTGTTTTCCAACTATCAATGTAGTGCATATTTCTCAGTTTCAACTAATCTAATCCTCGAATTTTTTAAAATTTCGTCAATTAAACCCTTCCGAGGGACCAAAATGGTGATTTTTCTATTTTTAAAATTTCATCAATTTGACCCATCAAAGGGTTTAATTGATGAAATTTTAAACAATTCGAAGATCAAATTAGTTGAAATTGATAACTAGGGACTACATTGACAGTTGGGATACAATTGAGAGACAAAAATGATGATTTTCTCAACTATATATTATGATACTAATTACATAAATTTTATTAATTTAGTGATTAGGAGGTAATTTTTTTTTATAAAAAAAAAAAACTTAAAGATGTTGATGAGTATCGATATCTTTTATTCGAAATACAATCACACATGGTATGCTTAATTGTATATATCAAATACAATGAGAATATATATATTGATTGACGATATCTAATAGGCAATATATAACTTGTGTGAGACTGTCTCATAGATCCTTGTCCATGAGATGGTCGAGTCAAGATGAAAATGTAGTACTAATTAGAAATGAAGTTTTTTGTAACTTTTAAGGGAAAATGTAATACTTTTGAAAGACTTTTACATTTTAATTTAAAAATATTACATTTTTCAGTATAAGCATTATTTTGTACGTTTGTATCTGACTCGATCCATCTCACATTCTCACGGATAAGAATCCATAAGACACAAAAGAAACTCACTCTATCTAATATAATACCAAATAAATTTGATACAAAGAGTAGTAGTCTGAAAGGATACTGTAAAATTTCGAGTAATTTAATATATACCTTTGCGGAACGTATTTGATACATCCAAACTTCAAGATATTTCTCAAGTGCATGCAGTTCATCTACTGTCATAGTTCCAGCTCCTCCCCCATACATGAACCTGAATAACCACGGTTCTTTCTACCATTAAGCAGTTTTTACCTTTATAAATAATAAAACTTTAATTTTATATTTCGGAAAATAGTATTTGGATAATATTTAATTAATTATATATTTTACTAATCAATCAAGGGTACCTTAGGCCCCTCTGGAGCACTTCAATCTCGTTCTTCAGCATACCAATCTCCTCTTTTGGGTCCTAATTTAAAAAAAAAAAAAATTAATTAAAATGCGTAATAATAGATAGTTCCTTACGTACATAATGAAAACTTTTGCAATATCATATATTACAGTGTAATGAGTGTATTTAGGGGAGGATCAGGAATTTTGTTTAGTCGGAGCAAAAAAAAAAAAAATTATTATAAAATATAAAATTGTTGAAATAAATTGTATATTATCTCTATTAATATAATATTTATAAATTCTTTTTATTTTAATTAGGTTAACTCTAAGTATTTATAGAATAATTTAAATACGATGACACATATTTAAAACTTCTTAATTACATTGAGTAAATCAGATAGTTCATATAAGGTAAATTTCGTTTTAAAATCTTTTTCATAATTGAATTAAAAAACATATTTCGTATCAATTAATTAATAATTTGAAATAAATTTTATTACACTTAGCATATTATAAATTTCACATTTAATATACAATTAGAATTATGAATAAATCTCAAAAATCACAATTTTACTTTTAATAAGAAGATAAAATTAAAATAAATATATATTTAAGGTGTTTTAAGAAAGGACAAATATATATTTAAGGAATATTAGGGTTGCAACAAATTGTGTAGACAGCAAGGTGTGATCCTTATACATTTTAGTACCAACTAAACTATCACAACTTTTGATAAATAACTTTTTATGTATACTAATATATTATTTATGTTTACTAAAAAGCACGTACACGCGCGCTAACACATATATATAATGGGATTGGGGTGGGTGAGGGCGGGGGCAATGCCCCCATTGTCCCCTGTAGATTCATACCTCAATGTATTATGTGTTTTGTAAAATTATATTATTTTTTTATGTATCTCTGATAAATACAAGATATAATTAACTTTGTAAAGGGCACAATATTCTAACTCATATTATAAATATTTTCATTCATAATATATTATTACTGAAGAAGAATAATTTACTGTAAGTGGGTCTGTTTATCACGCAGTAGCTAGTAAATAATTTTGGACGCAGCATCTAATTCTGAAAATGCAGAACAAATACTATTTTCATATTCTATGCGAGATGCATATAAGAATATGACCCGAATAAGATCATTAAAGAAATATAAAATCTCAATTGTATTTAGCTGTGTTTGGTTCAAGTTATACATTATATAACATAATTAAGCGAATGTAAGATTTGGATTTTTGGAATATCACATCCTCATATTTAGTTCCCATTATCTTAGTCTCCCTAAGGAATACAACATTCCCAAGGAATGCAATAAACTGTCCATATTAGAATTTGAAGGGAATGGGATTCTCTCCCAAGTTTTAGGTTTTCTAAAATTCTCAAGCATATTTACTATTTTGTAATTTCAATTCTAATTATTATATTAAAAAATATATACTTTATGTTAGGTTATTATATTTAGGGTAACACGTGCTTAAGACCGTCTCACAGGTCTCAATGTGTGAGATGGATCGAGTCAATATAATTTGGATCATAAAAACCAATCAAAGACAAACTCATAATACTAATTATGACCAAAATTATGTTGGTCCAACCTGTCTCACGGATTAAGACCCGCGAGACGGTCTCACACAAGTTTTTGTCTTATATTTATCATATTTAATTATGAGTTTAAATGAGAACAACTTCCTTCTGAAAAAAGTGAGGGCTGATCTCAATTGTCAATCATGGTTCATCAATGATTAAAGGTTTTAATAAAAAATAATAAAATGTTACTATTTATAATTATTTCAAACTTTCGAGTTTGCAATATTTATAAAATTGAACATGCCCATTTTACCTTTATTTTTTAACAATCCTTAGATTAGTCATTACTTTTTACATGAGTACTTATTATCACATTAACCCTCTCATATATAACCCTCTTTTATATATATATATATATATATATATATATATATATATATATATATATATATATATTTGTTATTATTGTTGGGCAAAAGCTTATTTTACGGATCCTAGCTTGTCTGTGAGATGGCTCGGGATGCTGACAATTGGGTGTATAAGTATCACAAGTATTACAATATTTATCATTAGTAACAACCATTTTATTTAAAATACTATCACAATTTCACACATAAATATTACTATATCTATTACGAGTAACAATTTATTTATTTCAAATTGACATTAAATTTTTTGTAATAAGTCTTATGATTTTTATCATAAGTAACAAACAACTATCATATATTCGACCCGTCTCACGGATCTACATACAAGTGTGACTCTTATTGTTGTTATTATTTAAGGTATTAAAAGTAAAATGATTACGTGGTATAAAGAATAACATTCAACCTAACATATATTAATATCACGTGCCAAAGAACTTGTGGTCAAGTGGCATGAAGTGACTCCCAAATAGGAAGTCATTGGTCTAAGCTTCAGTGGGAGTGATATTGACTCGTTGGGCTTTAGTAGGTTGAGAAAGTATATATGAACAGATTCCATCTAATATCTACTAAGGTAATCTAGCATTGACTGAACTAAACGCCTCCATATAAATACCTTTTTCCTACATACTATAGGTATTTATGGATACAACACAAGTATAAATTACCGTATGTATAAAGACGGTGAAATTAAAGTTTCTAAAAACATATGTCAAAAAAGAGAGAGAAATTAAAGAGTGCTTAAAGGAATAAAAATACCAGAAGTTGATTATCTTTGGCTTCATCTGCCACCTGATCATCAGCTCCCCTACTGCACTTCAGGTACTTCTCAATCAGCCCTTGCATGGTTCTTTATTCCATGGAGACATTTAAAAAAAAATTAAGAATAGAACGAAAATTATAAGTTAAAAATACACGTGAATATTTCTGTTTGGACGATGATTACAATATAATTAAATATGAAGTACGTATCAGTTGTAAATATATTTAAGTATATGATCAAAGCCTAGGGTAGGGTAGTGTATGTGTGAATGTGAATCCTAAAAGACTGATGCTTACGAATAATTAAGATTAAGATAACGTTATAAAAAAAAATTGTTCTAGGTAAAAGTTCTATTAGATCAAAGCATTTATTACTACACCAAAAGTTATAACTAGTTGTCGCCACACATTTTCAAGAGTCAGACTGGACTTAGCCCGACCTCCACACAACAATATCCTTCCGCCTACCAGCAAGTCTCAACTCTAGTAGTGAAGGTGTAACTTTATTTTCTTATGCGGTCACACATTTTTGAAAGCTAGGCTATTAAACTTTGTCCTTTCTCAACCTCGGCCTAATAATCCTCTAACCATATTGTGCTGGATTTGTCCAATAATCTCCTAACCACATGGTGCTGGACATGACCCTTATTGCTTCACCTAATAATCTCCTAATCGCATGGTGTTAGACTTGATCCTTACTGGTCTCCGTCCAATAATTTCCTATCCATATAATATTGGACTTGACCCTTACCGGCCTTAGCCCAACAGGGTTAAAGTTGGGAATAGAAAAATAAAGCAAAAGAAAAAGATAGAGTTACCGTACATACCCTTGAGTGGCGAGTTCATAGAGCTTTCCGTGGGCGGAGAAAATGAAAACTCCAATTTCAGCGTCGCAAAGCACGGACAGCTCCTTGGCCTTCTTCAGAAGCCCTGCGCGGCGCTTGCAGAACGTCACCTGCCGGTGCACCGGGTTCTCGATCCTCTTCATCTGAATCTTTCCGCGAGCCATTCCAACCACAACCGATCGCTATATATATATAAAATCTGTTTCGAGAAATACGATGATTATGGAGTACTGTTCTAGGTAGCTACCTAATCGCAGACAACCTCCCACTAGTATGGACTAGCTTCGAGGTTGTTGCCCCAACTCTTGGATGCTCAGTACCAAATTGGTTACACTTGTTCTTCCGTGGTTTTCGATCTTTGCTTATATATATAGATATAATGTGAGATGAGCAGACAGGGCAGGCCACTAAATTATTCCACATATTAAACAAATTAAAGCTAGGGTGAAAGAGCAGAGTTAATTAGGGGGGTGAATAGCTTTACAGATCAGTAGGAATATTTGTGCTGCTCAGCTCTCCCCATTTTGTCGTGCTCCATGCCCCAGCCATTTTTGGTTGCGAATCCATCAAGGACACTTGGTGCCTTCTCACTTCTCACGAGATCGGACTCATGGGACTAGTGGGATGTCGTCATTTATTTCTTCATTTTATTTTTAGATGGTTGATTTTCATTTAAAAAAAAATAAAGAAAATTGATAAGGATCCCTTATAAAGTAATACCCCATCACTTGTTGCACAATGATTAAGTAAAGCTGAAAGCTTCTATCTTATACAATTGAAACTTTTTTAAAAGTAAAATTTTTATATATAGTAGGGCAAACTACAACATCTACGTGAGATACTGCATAAATGAGTACGCTTTGATAATCAATTTTTTTATTAATTTATTATCTATTTTGAGTGTATAATATATCAAATTCATCATCTCTTACTTAAAGAATCTGAATTTAGTTTGATCCGACCCAAATCGACAATAGACCTGATTGAAAATTATGCTACAAATTAAAATGGTCATCTTAAATGCCACTTTTAACCAATTTTTTCCAGCATTAGGATGTAAAGTGCATTTTATTTCAAGAAATGATATATTATATTTGGACCACTAGTACAAAACTGCTAATCTGTGACCCTTGTACAAGGGTTGCATATGCTGGGGTTGCATATGCTGGGGTTGTGGAAAGGAATTAGATCTACAACGGAGGGATAGGAGAGGGTGGCGGTGGTTGAGGGAGTGATGTCGGGGGTGTGGATGGCTGGAAGAGAGGAGAGGAGAGGATGTGGTGAGCGTGGCGGTGGCTGAGGGAGTTGTTGATCCCGGTAGGGTTAGGGAACAAGTCTAGAGGGGAGGGGGTCATGAATAGACTTGTTAGATTTTGAAACTTTTACAAGTCATTAGAGTACATGAGGGGTAGCTTTAATTTCTCGATAGTTGCACAACGGAAATTAAGTTAACCCCTTTTTTGACCTTTGTTTGCATGTAGGTTTGTTCTTGTAAAACTTAAATTTGGTTGTGAATATTATGAAAATATGGTAGTAAATGAAAGTCAGAAAGATAGAGAGATTGTGGTTCGACCAACGCAGCATACTCCATTCTTCTCCTTGAAACTCCTAAGGAGGGTTTACACTATCTCCAGTACAATAACGGTCGTCACGCTTTGATCACAAAGCTAGCCATGAACACCAACAGGGTTAGTTTTTCAACTCCACAATGAGCTTACTTTGCCTCTACCTTTTTACTGCTACTGAGTAGAGAATATAAGTTGGAAGAAAATAATTTTTCTTTCTCCAACAAAGAGATCTTGGCTTGAGTTTCTTGATCTTTCTTCTCTTTGAAATAAGCTCATGTCTCTTAAAATAAGCTTGAGTTTCTTAAAATAAGCTCATGTCTCTTAAAAGAAAATAATTTTTCTTTCTCCAACAAAGAGATCTTGGCTTGAGTTTCTTGATCTTTCTTCTCTTTGAAATAAGCTCATGTCTCTTAAAAATCTGGATATTAACTTTGTAGCTTGTCTCCCTCTCTCATTGGTCACTAGATATGAAAATACTTGAAATCTAGCTTGAACACTTAGAAATTTTGCAAAAATAACCAGCACCTTGTCTAGTCTTAGAAGAGGGTATTTATAGACGAATGAAAAAGGCCCGTTGGATGGAAGACCAAATTTAAAAGGCTATTCACCAATGGGTATAGACCGTCGGGTAATCTAGAGGGTAGGTAGCTTGTAAGATTTTCCCGCCGTTAATGAATTATTTAATTTCGCGCTGAATATATCTTTTGTTCTGCACAAAAAGTCAAGGCTTTTAAAAGAAAAATCTTTCTTGGGATGTGTTCCTAGGACTCTTTTATTCCTTGGACACATTAGCTCGATTTTAAGGTTTCAGACTGTAGGCTCAGAAAATGTGTCGAGCAGTCATTTCAAATGGTTAACTAGGTTAACTCTTCGAACCTTAAACCTACTAACTCTCAGATATTAATGATTGACTTTACCACTCGTCCATTGTTACTCCTCGAAAGGTAGGTCCCTCCGTTCTTTGACCTTTGCAACCTTTCAGTTACGAATGGTTGTCCTTATCATTCGTTCTTCGATCATACACTTCGAAAGGTAGGCTCTTCCGCCATTCGGCCTTTGCAACCTTTCGATCTTGTAGTCTTCTATTTTTTAAATCTTCAAATCTTTAATTCTTCTACTTCTCGAAATCTTCTTCTTGGACTATTTGAAAGATAACTGCTGGGGTAACTATTCGAATATTTGGCTGAGATTGTCTGCAATATAACCTTTCAAGTACAGTTATCATTTGAATTAATTTACCATTCAAATTTTAACTACTCAAGTTACTAATTGGACCATTTGAAGTTTGATTAGAATGACTCTAAGTCTAGAAACTGAAAATAATTTTGGGGGTCTACAATTCATAATCATTTGGTATTATCAAAATCTAAATACAAAGTGTTCCTAACAGGAGTGATGCCGATAGTGTGGATGACTAGATCTATAAGTGAGGAGAGGAAAGGATAAGAGAGGAGAATAGGTGAAAATGGCGGTGTGCAGGGATGGCTAGATCTAGATCTATTGACTATCGCGGATATTTTTTAAATTTTTTATTTACGTTCCACGACCCTTTTTGGGAGAAAGGGTCGCGGGAAGTTATTTCTTATGTTATTTTATTTAGACCGCGTTTCCACAACTCTTTCTTCCAGAAAGGGTTGCGGAAAGTTGACATGTTTTTTTAAAAAGAAAACGCATCCCTTTTGTTTAAGAAGGGTCGCATTTTCTTATGAAATTATTTACAAGTTTGCCACTATAATTTTTTTAAAAACTATACACTACCCTTTTTTGAAGAAGCGCGGCGAAAAGTCACTTTTATATTCTCCATTTTGTACTAGTGGGCTACAATGCGGCAACATGGAGGGGCACTAAGCCCAAGGAACATGCATATGGTCATCCTTGCCTAGTTGTCCTCATCTTTAACTTGGTCAACTTAAAATTCTAGGACGTGGTTGCTTATTTTTGGAAAGAATGATTTGGGCAATCTTACTATGTTTGGAACAAAGCCTACCATGTTTATGATGAGTTAATTATAATTGTGTTATAGATCTTTAGGAATTTAGTTTCAATTTATAGGCAATGACACTTGTATATAAACCTAGAAAAAAGGGATTGTAAATGGTTGAAGATTTATGGTACACTATATATACTTTCCTTCGTTGTTTTTTGGTCTTTCACACTCGTTCTTCGAAACTTTATATTGACCGACCTTTGACCCAATGCCATAAAACCAACCATGTTACTCCCATTAGTATATGTGTGCGTGTGAGATGTCATACAAAAATAGCTAGTAACTATTAGCACTTGGAGACTTGATTCTCCGGGGATTTCCAAGAATTTTAGTACCCTTAATAGTTCTTCCACTCAATAAGATAGCTAATCTGCAAAAGAATTTCTCTGGATTCATTTGAATCTATTTGATGAAAAATTGATTAATAAACATGCATGATATCGAGACTAATAAACAGTACAAATATATTAAAATATGATGTTATGTATGAAGATTATATTCCATAACATATGAGCAGATCAAATGAGAACATGGTCCTCCAGTAAAACGTGAGGATTGATCTCAGCTGTCCATGAAGGTTAATCGTTAAGGTTTTAGTAAAATAAATACATGGTAAATTTTTATAATTATTGAAACTTTTAAGAGTAGGGTTCATTTTATTATTATTGTAAACTTGAAAGTTTTAATAATGGTAAGATCATATAGTTTTTGATTTCTCAATAGTCAATATGGATGGTGTGGACGTGTCTACACTTTTTACATGGAGAAGTGTTCTCACATGAACTCTCCTATATATATATATATATATATATATATATATATATATATATATATATAGTACGATATAATGGACCAAAAACTGTTACCAATACATAAGTCTACTACGGAATCCAAAAAAGTGCAATTGAAAAAAAATCACAAGTCTACTTAATGACAAACCGTAAGTCTAGTTCATAAGTCTACTTCATAAAAATCTAGCAACACCTATGAATTAGTTGCCTAACTAACAATAGCATGATTTAAAATGTTTTTGAAGTAGAATTGTGGATTACCGTAAGTAATCTTGTATGTAGATTTTTATGAAGTTTCATGCACTAATGCGACACTAGACTTCAAGTTTTTCATGGAGTAGACTTGTAATTTTTTCAATTACACCTTTTTTAGTTTTTCAGTAGTTTTATGAATAATTAGTGGTTTTTTCTCCATTATGAAATCAATGAGTTATGAACTATTATGCTATCAACGAATATATGATCAGTGTATATGTTTTTTGAAGATGTAGAACCTTTGTATTGTTCTATTACCAAGAAGAAAAAACGAAGATTTTTAATTTAGTGGTTAATAACGTCACTTTTAATGTCATTTAAACATATTTATTGACATACGTAGGACAAAAAATAGTCATATATGTCGCAACGATGCTAGGACCAACGAGAATGTTCTGAAAAAAATTGGACTAAAAGTTGAATGACACATAAATCTAAGACCAACAAAAAAAAGAATTAACACTTAGAACTGAATAGACCGAAATGCTCTTGTATTTAAGGCTATTTAAACATTTTTGTTGACGAATGGCAAAAAATGATCATACCACAAAAATATTCAGACCAAAGGAGAATGTTTTTAATAATAAGGTTTACAAGTGGATTAACACCTATGTATATAAAATATATTTAAACTCTAATTTGTCGTTCAATCATCAACTTACACTCCCAACTCCACTCCATAAATTGCTGTCCAGACATAAGATTGTGTATCCTAGGTAAGCAGACATGTTTATAGTGGGGCAGAGCACAACCTAGTCACCAATGGCAGCTGATTCTTTCATGTGCAAACCAACTATTGATCTGATCTTGAATAGCCAATAGTCAACAAGCCTTTTTAAAACCACCTTTTCCCTCTTCCAATGGCCTTCACACATCCATACTTTGCCCTCCTTTTCACCTAGCTAGCTACTAGTATATGTAATTTTATATTAGGGTTTCCATGTTCTTCTTTATGCCGGGCGTTCATGTTTCAAAAAGTACTCTTTTCATCTTTAATTTGGGGGTTTTAAAAAACATATCTCATCCTCGTATTGTCAAGTCAGAAGAAAGAATAAAGAATGGTGCGTGCCAATCAAGCTTTTCTTCAATCTCACCTCCAATTACTATTATATTTTTTATCCATCAATATCAATATTAATACTATCAAGTATAATTATTTATATAATTTTTTTTGTATCAAATAATACCAATACTGTTATTAATAGCATCCAATAGAATAAACTATGTTTCGATGTTCGTATTGTACATAAGTGTACTCAATACTATGAATATCAATGTCAATTGACACTATAGAAAAATCTTACATAATATATTTAATATTGTGACATGCGGGCTTACCTTGTTAATTAAGCTTTTTTCCCCAATTATTCATTATGTCTCAAAGTTATATTTTGTTTAGACTTTAATGATTCTATTTAGGATAAATATCTTTTAATTAAAAAAAAAATCATTTATAAAATCCTCTCTTATATCATAATAGTATTTAATTATAATCAAACCAAAGATATATCAAAGAAAAATCACCCACTTGTATTTGTTGTTTAAACTTTAATTAAAAGAATATAACAAAGATTAATATAATATAGAATAATAAGTATTATAATTAAGAATATAAAAAGTATATAAAAGTCGTAAGATGGAGTGGGTGGAGCATGACTCTGATTTAAGGTTATAAGTTCAATTCTTGCCAACTCTCTCAATTGAGCTGATTGTCGAATGTCTTCTTAGTGTAGTTTATCTCTCCTATATGGTTTGTGGCCTATTGTACAAGAATATGGATTATTTAGTGCACACCCCCATGTAGTGGTTGCAGAAAGATTTGTCAAGAGATTTATATAGTAATAAGCACTTAAAGTTTCAATTCAGACATGGTTATTAATAACTTGAATAATATTTTGGTTTTGTGGACTAAAATATTGGTGTCAGTATTCTCAATATATATATATATATATATATATATATATATATATATATATATATATATATATATATATTGGTGTCAGTTGGTAGAATTATTATTATTTTTACTTATTGATCAAGAATGTTGATTATTTATGGGGTAATCCCAACCGAGTTGGTTGGACAGTTGACTTGGTAATCATAGTGTTCAGAGTTTGACTCCGTGTGAGAGCTACCTATTGGACTTCTTGGTTTGAGCCGGCCAACTACGAGCAACCTATGCTAGTTTACTTCCTTGTGGTCTTTTGATTGCTAGAATCATAAGGCGAGCTTCATCTAGAGCGCATATTCGATAGCGCCTAGGGCAACAACAGTAAGGTCAACACAAAAATGTATGGCGAAAGGGTGAGGGCTCCAACCATCCACTTCTTGCACGAAAAAGAGAGAGTACAACCAGATCACAGAGGAAGGAGACATGGAGTTATAGGAAGAGCCCGCGCAACGTAAAAAATAAGTAATCCACTAAGAAATAGATGATCCACAATAGGATTTATGTAATATTATTTGATCATGGTCCGCAAAGAATAATTTTTTATCTAGAAATTTAAAAAAAATGCCACTTTATTTTAATTCATTGTTAGCGCTCGGCCTCAACCAAGTTTCAAAGTCTTATCAAATTAAAATGGTCGATGTCCTACCTCGACCACTCTCATCCAAAAAAACAAAGTTCACCATGCCCTAAGGATGTGGGAGGTCAGACCTCACCCACCTAACGGGTGTAGTGGTCCGTTAGCTACAAGAACCGAATGTGTTGGCTAAGGGATCGCTATTGCCCACAACTCTGAAGGGACCATGGGGTATGACCCCTATGACACCCAACCAGTAGCGGATTCTATTGACAAATACTTGGCGATTTGCTCAATGGCATCCTTGACGCACCTATACCTATGTTCAAACCATGATGATTTGAATTAGAATTTCGTGATTTGCCTCGGTTACTACGTAGAAAAAAAGAACAAAAAAAAAAACAAAGTAATTAAATAAATAACTTTAATAAACAACGGTGGGATCGGAGGCCGAGGTCAGACGGTCAGACCGGTGTCCTCCATGAACTTAAGGTCTTCAATCTCCGAATACTCCTCTCCCTGTTTTGTTCTAGAATGAAGACCAAATTTTCGCAAAGATTTTGAGTTTGGGTTTCTTGAAAATGTCCATTTTGATGATAAAGATTAGATATTTTTTTTCAAGAATTTTGTCTCAGGGTGCAGAAGAATGAAGATGGTGATGGAAGAAGAGGGAGGAGTGGATAATGAGCAGCTATTAAAAAAATTTAAAAAAATCCATGTCAGCATATTTTACTGATAACCTGTAGGAAACCTGTGAAAAATGCTAGACGACAAAAAATTCATGGTAAATGAATCCAAATGAACGCTAAAAAAGATCAAGGTGCGGCAAGAACACTCGAGAGTAGTTTAGGATGCTAAATGACACTTTAGCCATAAAAATTTCATTTAAACTTAAAATAATATTTAAGTTCGCAACTCTCAAATATTATTTAAGTTTAGTAACATATTTAAAATCTTCAAACACACATTTACTATATATATATATATATATATATATATATATATATATATATATATATATATATATATATATATAATTAACAAGACCAACTCGGTTGAGTTCCCCTGCGGCCGTGTCGTCACGTACCACAAGGTATGTATAAATGCACCATAAAGTATTCGGAAATGCACAATTAGGTGCGGTGCATTTTTTGATGTGTAGTGCATTAGTGCATTTCACTGTGGTACATTCTGAATACTCTGTGGTATATTTATGCATACCTAATGGTGCAATCCGCAGCGGCTACATGGGATGTCTTGACCTTATTTGAACCAGTATATCGTCACGTACCATAAGGTATGTATAATGCACCATAAAGTATTCGGAAATGCACAATTAGGTGTGGTGCATTTTTTGGTGTGTAGCGCATTAGTGCATTTCACTGTGGTACATTCTGAATACTGTGTGGTATATTTATGCATACCTAATGGTGCAATCCGCAACGGCTACATGGGATGTCTTGACTTTATTTGAACCAATATATATATATATATATATATATATATATATATATATATATATATCACTCTCGATGGAGTCATGGGACGCCGAGGCTCATTTTATTGGAAAAGTGTTGGCCCAATCTTAGGGCCCATTTTATTGGGAAACTATTGACCCAAGCGGGGTATCCATTTTTATTGTCACACAAGGAAAGAAGGAAGCTTGCTTAGAGCAAAATAAATACAGCAAGGGTTCAAACCCAAGACTTTCAACATAGCAACGCAAGTTCTTAATAACCAAGCCACATAGATCTCGTGTATCAAAGGGTAGGAAGCTCCACTTATGCATGGGACTACACCGGAAGCAAAGTAGTGGGGTGACACATGTGTGGCTAATATTGAAGGCAACCCGATGCCGTTCATTTGTCAACGATCCATGAATCCTACAACCATATAAATAGCCACCATTCCCTCCACTTTAAAGGCATCCACTAGTTTACAATCTCCCTTATGGCTGAGTGGTATATATATATATATATATATATATATATATATATATATATATATATATATATATATTTATTTATTATGAAGCCATTAAAGGTTATTTTTATGGGTACATACCAAACCCTATATATTTGAATTTTGAATTATGCCCTCTAACGTCATCAATATATAACTCAGATTAATAATAAAAAATTAATTATATGTCTCAAGTATAAAGTATAATCGGATAGAATCTTGTCAAATCAATAGAAAACTCACAAGAGATCTTCAATTTCACATCTCAATATAATTGGCATCATAGAGAATGGATATGGCATCATAATATAATTTTTTTTTGCAATGATGCGAAGTGGATTAATCCGGTGTGATTTAAACTTTAAAGTAGTCTCTCATTTATTTTTTAATAATAATAACAATATATAAGGGTGTTTGGCAAACGGCTGCTAACTGATAGCTGATAGCTTATTGATTTAACTAGTAGTTGATGGTTGATTGCGTTAACTGGTTTGACCAGCTGGTTGTATTAACTGGCTATAAAAAACTGTTTGGTAGATTAGTTGTTTACTAGTAGCTTATTGAATGTAAAATGGCATTTAAGGGTATGAGTATATTGTATATATTATTTTGACCTTTAAATATAACAAGAAGATAAACTCTTATTAATAAATAATTATAAAAATTGGGTATCATCTATACTTTTTTTAGGGACATAAGTTAATTATTATTATTTATTTAACTCTTATTAAATTATATTCTAAAATTTTTTTATTAATTATTTTCAATTATTATTATTATTAAAAATGACAAACCCATCATCCCTTTTTTATAATAATAATAAT
>CP025647.1:23668376-23687828 GCA_003576665.1 Ipomoea trifida | reverse complement strand
GTGAATAGACTTGTTAGATTTTGAAAAACTTTTAGAGTATCGCGAGAGGTAGCTTTAATTTCTCGAGAGTTGCACAGCGGAAATTAAGTTAACCCTTTTTTGGCCTTTGTTTGCATGTAGGTTTGTTCTTGTAAAACTTAAGTTTGGTTGTGAATATTATGCAAATATGGCAGTAAATTAAATAAAAGTTAGAAAGAGAGAGAGATATTTATAGTGGTTCGACCAACGCAACATGTTGGAAAAAATGCAAGCCATGAAATATTTGTGGTTCTAAATTATCATGGTGATTTAGTCTTAACCACAAGTTGGAATAAGTGGCCAAAATTTGTTAAGTGGTATGTGGTTATAATCATTTGCCCTATACTATTTAAGTGAGATTCTCTAAGAGTTCAAACACACCAAAAAATTAAAGTCTCTTTCTCCCCTTTAATTCTCAGTTCCATTGTCTGAGCAAAGTGAGGTTCGTCTGGGTTATAGTTGGTGTAAACTTAGCCAGTTAGTCTGTGTAACCTGTCGAAAGCGTGCCGTGATTCTTAACTACACCGTTACCGGGCAAATAACGCTTTTAAGGCAGTGTTATTGTAACACGACACATGCATCTTTTCCTGGTTTAGTTGTTATCCCTTTCCTAAAGAGTGTCAGGATAAGTTGACGTTGTCTATATTTGCCAACAGTTAAAAGCGTTATTATGACAATAGTCAACCTTTCGGTACGATGCTCCCTCTGTCATACCCGATTTATCCAAAATAACCACCCTCGATGGAAATAATTACAGTCGGTGGGCTCAAAGAATGCTGATACTCTTCGAAAGACTGAAACTAGTTTATGTGCTATTTCGTGTGCGGTAAGCATGGACACCGAACATCCAGTGCTATCATCGCAAGGGTAAAATTCACAGAGGTCAATCTGACGGAGCAAGATGAGTATAGCATTCCCTTAATTAGTAGTTATTTTGAGTAGTTCTTATTTACTCTAGCCTCTAAAAGCTCGCATGAAATGGGATAGTATTAGTACTAAATACTAGTTGAGTTATGTAAATTTTTGAATGCCTATTAGTGCTAGTCATTTCAATGTGTTGAATGCTAATGACATTGTTGCATATCAATAGACACAGTTAACAGTGACTTGCACAAAATGTTGTGAATTGTTTAATGAGATACAATCACGTAGTTTGAAATATTTGTACTGGAAGTATTTGTCAACCTTGATAAGCATATACCAAAAACTTTTCACCGTGTGTTGGTAGCATGGAAAAGTCATCATTCTTGAATACTCTGTCTAGGAAGGTGGTTTTTAAGTAAACTTCGGTTTCACCACTCAACTTGGGAGTTTTTAAGAAGTAGGATGTTGGTCATGCAGGCTAGTTGAAGCGCTACTTGACCCTCACTTGAAATGAGATTGGCTTTCACATGCTATCGAAGCTTTGTAATAGGCGTTGCTTAAGTTGATTTAAACTACCTGTTTATTAAGAAAAGAGTACTATGTATTCTCTTGAGAATAAATTTAGATGTGTACTGATTTGCATTATTCCAATGCTATATATAAGTTATGTAGTGAAGGGAAAATTGTGAATAGCATAACTTTGAATGCTAAAGCTATAGATGTTAAATTTCATCTTGATGAAATTTATGTAGATAAACCTTTTCTAATAAATGCCAGTTTGCATATAATCTTTGAGTATGAGATCTACTTTTCAAGAAAGTGTGCGAAATTTATGATTATGTTGTTCAACTTGAAGCAACATGCAAACAATATTATCTTTGTGCCTTACTGGTAATGAGTATTTTGTATATATAATCTAATACATTAATTGGGAGATCCTGAAGATCCAGGATTCCTTAGTGGTTTAAGTAACTAATTTGGTTGAAAGATATTTCACTGAGAGTGTATTAAGCAAGTGCAGGGTTGCTATAAAGATTGCATAGGTCGATCTGCTCAGGAGCCAATGTTGGGCACCAAAGATCAATCTTAGTAAAATATCAAGTACTTTTGAGAACAATACTTGTAATCGCTGCATTGTGGGGGTAATCAGCTCTTTATATTTCCTTTCTATAAGTTTCTTTACTTTACCGAGAATAATGGTAAACGAGAATGTTTCATGTTAAACATGAAAATCTCTAAGGTATTATTTATGAGTAAATAAAATACTCGTCAAAATGTACATAAGTTTGATGGAGTTGATCAACTTATGTTAATAGTGAAGACTAATTATGAGATTAGTCGTTGAATTGTTGATGGAATGCCTTAAATTCAAAGAGGTGATGAATTCATGGTGGATCCCACTTCTGTGGTCAAACGAAGCCATGGAAATAATCACAAAGTAGTACACTAATTGGTCATTGCAATGATCTGTGTACCGGTGAGGTTGAGCTACAGCTCTTAATGAATTTATAACCCTATGAGATGGGTGGTCCTGCTGAGACGGACTTAATGAATTCACCGCTTAATGATTGAGAGAATGAGCATAAGATGCTCTTAATAATTTCACACCCTAATTTGGGTAGCCTATATTGAGATATGCTTAAAGAAATCACCTACTTAAGTGAAAAAGGTTAACCACCTTTCAGAAAGATAATGAGCTATCTTTCTAGAGCACTCATGGGCATCCGGATGTCCAATTGAGTAAAACATATGAGAAGCGTGATGTTCTTAGTGAACTACCATATTCATGTCTTTAACTACTCTGTAACCTTTCAAGGTGGTCTATATTGAGATAGACTTGACAGAGTTAATGGTCTATATATTGAGATAGATCAGACAGAGTTAATGGTCTATATTGAGATAGACTTGACAGAGTTAATGGTCTATATTGAGATAGACTTGACAGAGTTAAAGGTCTATATTGAGATAGACCTGACATGGTTAAAATGTCTATGTTGAGATAGACTTGACAAGGTTGAAGGTCTATATTGAGAAGACACAACAGACTTGAATATTAAGGTTTAATCATAACCAGCCAAAGAGTTTGACTTTCATAGAACCTGCATGTTAGAGTTGATATGTGTTTTGAGTTCAAAATTTGTCTAACCGATGAGTTCAAGAGTCATATCACTCTCGGGAAGGAAATTACTCAATGTCACTACGTATCAGTTCAAGTTTAAACACTGATATTAAGGTCAACTCAATTGTGTTGCTCAGACATTGTCCTTTCTAGACTTCTACTTTGAATGTGTGGGGATCATCTTTTCTTGTGAACAACTGTCCTTTTCATTCCCTTGCATTTGTGGGGAATTGTTGGAAAAAATGCAAGCCATGAAATATTTGTGGTTCTAAATTATCTTGGTGATATAGTCTTAACCACAAGTTGGAATAAGTGACCAAGATTTGTTAAGTGGTATGTGGTTATAATCATTTTCCCTATACTATTTAAGTGAGATTCTCTAAGAGTTCAAACACACCAAAAAATTAAAGTCTCTTTCTCCCCTTTAATTCTCAGTTCCATTGTCTGAGCAAAGTGAGGTTCGTCTGGGTTATAGTTGGTGTAAACTTAGCCCAGTTAGTCTGTGTAACCTGTCGAAAGCGTGCCGGGATTCTTAACTACACCGTTACCGGACAAATAACGCTTTTAAGGCAGTGTTATTGTAACATGGCACATGCATCTTTTCCTGGTTTAGTTGTTATCCCTTTCCTAAAGAGTGTTAGGATAAGTTGACGTTGTCTATATTTGCCAACACAACATACTCCACTCTTCTCCTTGGAACTCCCAAGGAGGGTTTACACTATCTCCAGTACAACAACGGTCGTCCACAATTTGATCACAAAGCTAGCCATGAACACCAACAGGTTTTTCAACTCCACAATGTGTTTACTCTGCCTCTTTCTACTGCTACTGAGTAGAGAATACAAGTTGGAAGAAAATAATTTTTCTTTCTCCAACAAAGAGATCTTGGCTTGAGTTTCTTGATCTTCTCTTTGAAATAAGTTCAGGTCTCTTAAAAATCTGGATATCAACTTTGTAGCTTGTCTCCCTCTCTCATTGGTCACTAGATCTGAAAATACTTGAAATCTAGCTTGAACACTTAGAAATTTTGCAAAAATAACCAGCACCTTGTTCAGTCTTAGAAGAGGGTATTTATAGACGAATGAAAAAGGTCCGTTGGATGGAAGACCAAATTCAAACAGCTATTGACCAATGGGTATAGACCGCCAGGTAATCCAGAGGGTAGGTAGCTTGTAAGATTTTCCCGCCGTTAATGACTTATTTAATTTCGTGTTGAATATATCTTTTGTTCTGCACAAAAAATCAAGGCTTTAAATTAAAAAGAAAAATCTTTATTGGAATGTGTTCCTAGGACTCTTTTATTCCTTGGACACATTAGCTTGGTTTTAAGGTTTCAGACTGTAGGCTCAGAGAATGTCTCGAGCAGCCATTTCGAATGGTTAACTAGGTTAACTCTTCGAACCTTAAACCTACTACCTCTCGAATATTAATGGTTGACTTTACCTTTCGTCCACTGTTATTCCACGAAAGGTAGGTCCTTCCGTTCTTTGACCTTTGCAACCTTTCAGTTACGAATGATTGTCCTTATCATTTGTTCTTCGATCATACACTTCGAAAGGTAGGCCCTTCCAGCATTCGGCCTTTGCAACCTTTCGATCTTGTAGTCTTCTATTCTTTGAATCTTCAGGTCTTTAGTTCTTCTACTTCTCGAAATCTTCTTCTTGGACACTATTTGAAAGATAACTGCTTGGGTAACTATTCAAATATTTGGCTGAGATTGTCTGCAATATAACCTTTCAAGTTATCATTCGAATTAATTTACCATTCAAATTTTAACTCCTCAAGTTACTAATTGGACCATTTGAAGTTTGATTAGAATGACTCTAAGTCTAGAAACTGAAAATAAGTTTGGGGGTCTAAAATTCCTAATCATTTGGTATTATCAAAATCTAAATACAAAGTGTTCCTAACAGGAGTGATGTCAGCAGTGTGGATGACTATATCTATAAGTGAGGAGAGGAGAGGATAAGAGAGGAGAATAGGTGAAAATGGCGGTGTGCAGTGGATGGCTAGATCTAGATCCATTGACTATCGCGAATTTTTTTTTAAATCTTTTATTTACTTTCCATGACCCTTTCTTGGAGAAAGAGTCGCGAAAAGTTATTTCTTATGTTATTTTATTTTATTTTATTTAGACCGCGTTTTCACAACTCTTTTTTCCAGAAAGGGTTGCGGAAAGTTGACATGTTTTTTAAAAAAGAAAACGCTTCCCTTTTGTTTAAGAAGGGTCGCGTTTTCTTATGAAATTATTTACAAGTTTGTCACTGTAATTTTTTTTTTTAACTATACACTACCCTTTTCGAAGAAGGATGGCGAAAAGTCACTTTCATATTTTCCATTTTGTACTAGTGGTCTACAATGCGGCAACATGGAGGGGCACTAAGCCCAAGGAACATTCATATGGTCATCCTTGCCTAGTTGTCCTCATCTTCAACTTGGTCAACTTGAAATTTTAGGACGTGATTTCTTATTTTTGAAAAGAATAGTTTGGGCAATCTTACTATGTTTGGAACAAAATCTACCATGTTTATGATGGGTCAATTATGATTGTGTTATAGATCTTTAGGAATTTAATTTCTATTTATAGGCAATGACACTTGTATATAAACCTAGAAAAAAGGGATTGTAAATGGTTGAAGATTTATGGTACACTATATATACTTTCCTTCGTTGTTTTTTGGTCTTTCACACTAGTTCTTCGAAGCTTTATATTGACCGACCTTAGACCCAATGCCATAAAACCAACCATGTTACTCCCATTACTATATGTGTGCGTGTGAGATGTCATACAAAAAGAGCTAGTAACTATTAGCACTTGGAGACTTGATTCTCCGGGGATTTCCAAGAATTTTAGTACCCTTAACAGTTCTTCCACTCAATAACATAGCTAATCTGCAAAAGAATTTCTCTGGATTCATTTGAATCTATTTGATGAAAAATTGATTAATAAACATGCATGATAACAGTACAAATATATTAAAATATGATGTTATGTATGAAGATTATATTCCATAATATATGAGCAAATCAAATGAGAACATGGTCCTCCGGTAAAACGTGAGGATTGATCTCAGCTGTTCATGAAGGTTCATCGTTAAGGGTTTTAGTAAAATAAATACATGGTAAATTTTTATAATTATTGAAACTTTTAAGAGGAGCAGGGTTCATTTTATTATTATTGTAAACTTAAAAGTTTTAATAATGGTAAGATCATAGTTTTTTATTTCTCAATATGAATGGTGTGGACGTGTCTACACTTTTTACATGGAGAAGTGTTCTCACATGAACTCTCTCCCCCCCCCCCACACATATGAATTGATTAATTGTTTTTTTTTTTTTGCCCTAGATGTATGGGTGTCAATTTACTTTTAATCATTTTTTTATCAACACATCTCCTTTGATCCTAGTACTATTGTAGCATGACCATTTTTGGTCTTATGTCAACAAATATATTTAAATGACATTAAAATGACGTTATTAACCATTCAAAATCCTCATTTTTTCTTCTTGGTAATAGAACAATGCAAATGCTCTACATCTTCAAAAAAACCATACATATATACTAATCATACATTCATTAATAGCATAAATGATCCATAATTCATTTATAGTACGATATAATGGAGCAAAAACTGTTACCAATACATAAGTCTATTACGGAATCCAAAAAAGTGCAATTGAAAAAAATCACAAGTCTACTTAATGACAAACCGTAAGTCGATCTAGTGTAAAAGTCTAGTTCATAAAAATCCAGCAACACCTCTGAAGTAGCTACCTTACTAACACTAGCATGATTTAAAATGTTTTTGAAGTAGAATTGTGGATTACTGTGAAGTAATCTTGTATGTAGATTTTTATCAAGTGTCATGCGGCACTAGAAGACTTTAAGTTTTTCATGAAGTAGACTTGTAATTTTTACAATTACACCTTTTTTAGTTTTGCAATAGTCTTATGAATAGTTAGTGGTTTTTTCTCCATTATGAAATCAATGAGTTATGAATTATTTATGCTATCAACGATCAGTGTATATGTTTTTTGAAGATGTAGAACCTTTGTATTGTTCTATTACCAAGAAGAAAAAAATGAAGATTTTTAATTTAGTGGTTAATAACGTCACTTTTAATGTCATTTAAACATATTTATTGACATACGTAGGACAAAAAATGATCATGTCACAACGATGCTAGGACCAACGAGAATGTTCTTAAAAAAATGGACTAAAAGTTGAATGACACATAAATCTAAGACCAACAAAGAAAAAAGAATTAACACTTAGAACTGAATAAACCGAAATGCTCTTGTATTTAAGGTCATTTGAACAGTTTTGTTGACGGATGACAAAAAATGGTCATACCACAAAAATATTAAGACCAAAGGTGAATGTTTTTAAAAATAATGTTTACAAGTGGATTAACACCTATATATATATATATATATATATATATATATATATATATATATATATATATATATATAAAATAATTAAATAAATTTAAACTCTAATTTGTCGTTCAATCATCAACTTACACTCCCAACTCCACTCCATAAATTGCTGTCCAGACATAAGATTGTGTATCCTAGGTAAGCAGACATGTTTATAGTGGGGCAGAGCACAACCTAGTCACCAATGGCAGCTGATTCTTTCATGTGCAAACCAACTATTGATCTGATCTTGAATAGCCAATAGTCAACAAGCCTTTTTAAAACCACCTTTTCCCTCTTCCAATGGCCTTCACACATCCATACTTTGCCCTCCTTTTCACCTAGCTAGCTACTAGTATATGTAATTTTATATTAGGGTTTCCATGTTCTTCTTTATGCCGGGCGTTCATGTTTCAAAAAGTACTCTTTTCATCTTTAATTTGGGGGTTTTAAAAAACATATCTCATCCTCGTATTGTCAAGTCAGAAGAAAGAATAAAGAATGGTGCGTGCCAATCAAGCTTTTCTTCAATCTCACCTCCAATTACTATTATATTTTTTATCCATCAATATCAATATTAATACTATCAAGTATAATTATTTATATAATTTTTTGTATCAAATAATACCAATACTGTTATTAATAGCATCCAATAGAATAAACTATGTTTCGTATTGTACATAAGTGTACTCAATACTATGAATATCAATGTCAATTGACACTATAGAAAAATCTTACATAATATATTTAATATTGTGACATGCTTACCTTGTTAAGTAAGCTTTTTTCCCCAATTATTCATTATGTCTCAAAGTTATATTTTGTTTAGACTTTAATGATCGATTCTATTTAGGATAAATATCTTTTAATTAAAAAAAATCATTTATAAAATCCTCTCTTATATCATAATAGTATTTAATTATAATCAAACCAAAGATATATCAAAGAAAAATCACCCACTTGTATTTGTTGTTTAAACTTTAATTAAAAGAATATAACAAAGATTAATATAGAATAATAAGTATTATAATTAAGAATATAAAAAATATATAAAAGTCGTAAGATGGAGTGGGTGGAGCATGACTATGATTTAAGGTTATAAGTTCAATTCTTGCCAACTCTCTCTCAATTGAGCTGATTGTCGAATGTCTTCTTAGTGCAGTTTATCTCTCCTATATGGTTTGTGGCCTATTGTACAAGAATATGGATTATTCAGTGCACACCCCCATGTAGTGGTTGCAGAAAGATTTATCAGAGATTTATATAGTAATAAGTACTTAAAGTTTCAATTCAGACATGGTTATTAATAACTTGGTGTCAGTATTCTCAAAAAAATATATATATATTGGTGTCAGTTGGTAGAATTATTATTATTTTTACTTATTGATCAAGAATGTTGATTATTTATGGGGCAATCCCAACCGAGTTGGTTGGACAGTTGACTTGGTAATCATAATGTTCAGAGTTTGACTCCGTGTGAGAGCTACCTATTGGGCTTCTTGGTTTGAGCCGGCCAACTACGAGCAACCTATGCTAGTTTACTTCCTTGTGGTCTTTTGATTGCTAGAGTCATAAGGCGAGCTTCATCTAGAGCGCATATTCGATAGCGCCTAGGGCAACAACAGCAAGGTCAACCCAAAAATGTATGGCGAAAGGGTGAGGGCCCCAACCATCCACTTCTTGCACGAAAAAGAGAGAGTACAACCAGATCACAGAGAAAGGAGACATGGAGTTATAGGAAGGGCCCGCACAACGTAAAAAAACAAGTAATCCACTAAGAAATAGATGATCCACAATAGGATTTATGTAATATTATTTGATCATGGTCTGCAAAGATTAATTTTTTATCTAGAAATTAAAAAAAAATGCCACTTTATTTTAATTCATTGTTAGCGCTCGGCCTCAACCAAGTTTCAAGTCTTATCAAATTAAAATGGTCGATGTCCTGCCTCGACCACTCTCATCCAAAAAAACAAAGTTCATCATGCCCTAAGGATGTGGGAGGTCAGACCTCACCCACCTAACGGGTGTAGTGGTCCGTTAGCTACAAGAACCTGAATGTGTTGGCTAAGGGATCGCTATTGCCCACAACTCTAAAGGGACCATGGGGTATGACCCGTATGACACCCAACCAGTAGCGGATTCTATTGACAAATACTTGGCGATTTGTTCAATGGCATCCTTGACGCACCTATACCTGAGTTCAAACCATGATGATTTGAATTAGAATTTCGTGATTTGCCTCGGTTACTACGTAGAGAAAAAGAACAAAAAAAACAAAGTAATTAAATAAATAACTTTAAAAACAACGGTGGGATCGGAGGCCGAGGTCAAACCGGTGTCCTCCATGAACTTAAGGTCTTCAATCTCCGAATACTCCTCTCAGCTCCCTGTTTTGTTCTAGAATGAAGACCAAATTTTCGCAAAGATTTTGAGTTTGGGTTTCTTGAAAATGTCCATTTTGATGATAAAGATTAGATATTTTTTTTCAAGAATTTTGTCTCAGGGTGCAGAAGAATGAAGATGGTGATGGAAGAAGAGGGAGGAGTGGATAATGAGCAGCTATTAAAAAAATAAAAAAAATCCATTTCAGCATATTTTACTGATAACCTGTAGGAAACTTGTGAAAAATGCTAGACGACAAAAAATTCATGGTAAATGAATCGAAATGAACGCTAAAAAAGATCAAGGTGCGGCAGGAACAATCGAGAGTAGTTTATGGTGCTAAATGACACTTTAGCCATAAAAATTTCATCTAAACTTAAAATAATATTTAAGTTCGCAACTCTCAAATATTATTTAAGTTTACTAACATATTTAAAATCTTCAAACACACATTTACTATATATATATATATATATATATATCATGGTTGCAGTAGGCGCTAGATTCTAGACGGGCGGTAGACTAATGTTAGACGGACGATAGACTAGCGCCTAGGCGGCGACCTATAAAAAAAGTGTATGTGCGTGGGTGCATGTCATATATATATATATATATATATATATATATATATATATATATATATATATATATATATATATATATATATATATAATATAATATAATATAATTAACAAGACCAACTCGGTTGATCGAGTTTCCCTGCAGCCGTGTCGTCACGTACCACAAGGTATGTATAAATGCACCATAAAGTACTCGGAAATGCACAACTAGGTGCGGTGCATTTTTTGGTGTGTAGTGCATTAGTGCATTTCACTGTGGTACATTCTGAATACTGTGTGGTATATTTATGCATATCTATTGGTGCAATCCGCAACGGCTACATGGGATGTCTTGACCTTATTTGAACCAGTATATCGTCACGTACCATAAGGTATGTATAAATGCACCATAAAGTATTCGGAAATGCACAATTAGGTGTGGTACATTTTTTGGTGTGTAGCGCATTAGTGCATTTCACTGTGGTACATTCTGAATACTGTGTGGTATATTTATGCATACCTAATGGTGCAATCCGCAACGGCTACATGGGATGTCTTGACTTTATTTGAACTAGTATATATATATATATATATATCACTCTCGATGGAGCCATGGGACGCCGAGGCCCATTTTATTGGAAAAGTGTTGGCCCAATCTTGGGCCCATTTTATTGGGAAACTATTGACCCAAGCGGGGTATCCATTTTTATTGTCACACAAGGAAAGAAGGAAGCTTGGAGCAAAATAAATACAGCAAGTATTGCTAGAGGGTTCAAACCCGACTTTCAACATAGCAACGCAAGTTCTTAATAACCAAGCCACATAGATCTCGTGTATCAAAGGGTAGGAAGCTCCACTTATGCATGGGACTACACCGGAAGCAAAGTAGTGGGGTGACACATGTGTGGCTAATATTGAAGGCAACCCGATGCCGTCCATTTGTCAACGATCCATGAATCCTACAACCATATAAATAGCCACCATTATATTCCCTCCACTTTAAAGGCATCCACTGGTTTACAATCTCCCTTATGGCTGAGTGGTATATATATATATATATATATATATATATATATATATATATATATATTTATTTATTATGAAGCCATTAAAGGTTATTTTTATTAGACCTGGCAATTATCGGCACGACCCGTTAACACGATATGAAACCGGACACGAAAATAACGGGTTAGTGTTTAGCCTTAACATGTCCCGGGTCGTTAACGGGTTGACCCGTTAAGAACCCGTTATGTTTTCGTGTCTTAACAGGTCAACCCGTTAAACCTATTAAGGATCCGTTTAACCCGTTTAAACGGACCCGTTTACACAGACATGTTTAGAACCCGCTAAGAATCATTGTCATTTAGGTAAGAACCATAGTCTTTACAAAATATATCATCATGATTAAGAATGAATTTACTACATTAGGCCAATATCATACACCAATTATTGATGTTCAATAATATGAAATTTGAATGTTTATTGTGTTCAATTTTATTCTAAAAAGCAGTATGGACTTCTTTAATTATGATTTTTTGATGCTATTTTATAATTTTATGAATGTTATAAATTGAATATTTTTTTAGTTTGTTTGATGGATTGGATTATATATTTTATTTCTTTTGTTATATAACTTAAAGAGTCATTTGCATTTTTGGTCCTACTGTTATTGAGACATTGCCAATTTTAGTCCACTTCATTAATTTTTGCCGCATTGCGGCCAGTCTTATTTAGTCATTGCCACTTTTAGTCCACCGTTAAAATTTTCGTCAAATAACCGTCCAAAACAGGGGTATTTTGATCATTTCATGCTTTGATAATCTCCGTTACCCTTTGTAGTGGTTTTCCTTACAGATTTTCATCCAATGAAGAGGTCCGGCGAAAGGCATACCTTTGTAATGTGGCTCACATGGCTTTCGCCGGACCTCTTCAATGGATGAAAATGTGTAAGGAAAACCACTGCAAATAGTCAAGGAGATGACCAAAGCATGAAAAGACCAAAAATACCCCTATTTTGGACGGCAATTTGACGAAAATTTTAACGGTGGACTAAAAGTGGCAAGGACTAAATAAGACTGGTCACAATGTGGCAAAAATTAATGAAATGGACTAAAATTGACAATGCTCTAATAACAGTAGGACCAAAAATAGAAATGGCTCTAACTTAAATTTAAATTTTAGTTTTTTTTTTTGAAAATAAATTTTAGTTTTTAATATCTCCATAGATTTAGCGGGTTTAAACGGGTTTCGTGTCATATCGTGTCGACACGATTCGAAACCCGTTAACAAAACATGTCTATCGTGTCAACCCGTTAACAAATCGTGTTCGTGTTCGTGTTACAATTTTGAACCCGTTAACCTTAACGTGTAGTGTTCGTGTTTAGCCTTATCGTGTTCGTGTCGACCCGTTAATGAACTCGTATACACGAATTGCCAGGTCTAATTTTTATGGGTACATACCAAACCCTATATATTTGAATTTTGAATTATGCCCTCTGACGTCATCAAAATATAACTCAGATTAATAATAAAAAATTAATTATATGTCTAAAGTATAAAGTATAATCGGATAGAATCTTGTCAAATCAATAGAAAACTCACAAGAGATCTTCAATTTCACATCTCAATATAATTGGCATCATAGAGAATGGATATAGCATTGACACGTAGGTGGATAATATAATTTTTTTTTGCAATGATGCGAAGTGGATTAATCCGGTGTGATTTAAACTTTAAAGTAGTCTCTCATTTATTTTTTTTAATAATAATAACAATATATAAGTGTGGTTGGCAAACGGCTGCTAACTGATAGCCGATAGCTTATTGATTTAACTAGTAGTTGATGGCTGATTGCGTTAACTAGTTTGACCAGCTGGTTGTATTAACTGGCTATAAAAACTGTTTGGTAGATTAGCTGTTTACTAGTAGCTGATTGAATGTAAAATGACATTTAAGGGTATGAGTATATTGTATATATTATTTTGACCTTTAAATATAACAAGAAGATAAACTCTTATTAATAAATAATTATAAAAATTGGGTATCATCTATACTTTTTTTAAGGACATAAGTTAATTATTACTCCCTCCGTCCCGAAAAGGTTGTCTCATTTGCTTTTTGCACGCTTTTTAAGAAATTAAAGTAAATGTAATGTGTTTTCCAATTATGCCCTTCACTTTTTTCACTTTTGGAAATAAAAGCAATAAAGAAAGTAAAAGTGATAAGGGTAAATTAGGAAAAGTAGAATGATGGTGATGTTCAATTTTGGAAATATGACAACATTTTGGGACAAACTAAAAAGGAAAGTAAGACAGGTAAAATGGGACGGAGGGAGTATTATTTATTTAACTCTTATTAAATTATATTCTAAAATTTTTTTATTAATTATTTTCAATTATTATTATTATTAAAAATGAAAAACCCATCATCCCTTTTTTATAATAATAATAATAATAATAATAATAATAATAATAATAATTATTATTATTATTATTATTATTATTATTATTATTATTATTATTATTATTATAAAATAACAAACACACCACTCATTTAAAAGTAAATCCCATTGATTTCAAAGGTTAAAATAGTCAATATACCCATTGATTCCAACCAGTTGATACAAAAAGCTACATTCATCATCTTTTCAATTTTCAGCTTATTGGCCCAATCAGCCAAGGCTGATAACCCATTTACCAAACACTTCAAAATAGCTTATTGGTAAGTCAAACAGCTAAACTTGGTCAAATAAGCTAAAATTTGGCTTATAAGCCAATAACCAAACACCCTAATAATACTACATAATGGGGGTGTTTGGCAAACGGCTGATAGCTTATAGCTGATAGCTGGTTGGTTTAGCTAGTAGTTGATGGCTGATTGCGATAACTGGTTTGACCAGCTGGTTGTATTAGCTGGTTATAAAAAGCCGTTTGGTAAATTAGCTGTTTACTAGTAGCTGATTGAATGTAAAATGACATTTAAGGGTATTATTATTATTATTATTATTATAAAATAACAAACATACCACACATTTAAAAGTAAATCCCATTGATTTTAAAGGATAAAATAGTCAATATACCCATTGTTCCCAACCAGCTGATACAAAAAGCTACATTCATTAGCTTTTTAATTTTCAGCTTATTGGCCCAATAAGCCAAGACCAATAAGCCATTTATCAAACACTTCAAAATAGCTTATTGGTAGGTCAAAAAGCTAAACTTGGTCAAATAAGTTAAAATTTGGCTTATAAGCCAATAACCAAACACCCCCAATATATATTGACACGTTCTGTTAACACGACACAAAACTGGAGACAAAAATAACATGTTAGTGTTTAGCCCGAACATGTCCCCCGGGTCGTTAACAGGTTGACCCTTTAAGGACCTGTTATGTTTCGTGTCTTAACTAGTGAATTCGTTAAACCTATTAAGAACCCGTTTAACCCGTTAATATTATCGTGTTAACCCGTTTTTAATATACCCCGCTAAGAGCACGTTCTTATTTAATATAAAAGAAACTCAAAAACTAATGATTAATTTACAACATCAAGCCAAGACCCTACACCAATTATTGTGTTCAATTTTATTCTAAAAAACTATTATATACTTTTTTAATTATGATTTTTAGATGTATTATGGATATGATTGAATTGTAGGGTTTTTATCATATAATTTTACTTCAAATTTTATTTTATTTTTTAAAATATATTAATAGATTTAGCGGGTTTAAACGACATTACAAGAATGAAGACATTTAGTGACAAATCTTTTGTGACACTTCGTAATTTAGTCACAAATAATACCCTTTTTGTGACCAAAAAATAATTCGACACTATTGTATGGGATAATTGTGATAACTTTTTTTTTTTGTCACAGATAATACGGTAATTGTAACAAATAAGTATTTGTTACGAATAAGTTGTCACTATTAGTAGAATAATAGTGTCGTAAAATACATTGTCACTATTTGTTGTCACTAAATGTATGTGCATTTTGACGACATTATAATTATGGCGGGAACGAGTGTAATTGTGACAAAATATATTGCAGACACAAATTTTTGTACTTTTTGTGACAAATAGTTGTTGGTCACTGTTGTTTATAATATTTGTAACAACTTTTTTTGTCAATAAAAATACAATTACTTAGTACCAATAGAAATGAGAAACAATTGTGAGAAAAAAAAAATACTATTGTCACTAATATTATCATTTTTTGTGAAAAAATTGTTACAAATATTTGTGACGCTCTATAATTCTGTAACAAAAATTACTAAATTGTGACAATATTTGTGTTGATTTAAAGTTTTGTCACTAATTTATGATAATTGTGACGAGTAATTAGTTGTTACAATGACTTTGTTCACTATCACTTATTTTACTAATTTGCTACATCAATTTTTTGGAAATAATAATATATATGTTTACTTCCAACAATATATTTCAAAAAGATTTATTAAAATTAACCATTCAAACTCAAAATATGAAAAGTAAGGAATTAAAAAGTTATAAATAAAAAATGCATATAATACTCAATCATCATCATCATCATCACCAGCTTCATCATCATCGTCATTAGGGAGATCATAGAAATCACGAGACTTTGTCTTAACAACAACTTGTCAATTAGGCTCCTTAATATTACTTACATAGTAAACTTGCTCAGCTTGAGAAGCGAAAATATATGGTTCATCGATTTTCAACTTTCGCGTAATAATAACCATAGGAAACTCAGATTTGCCAACTTTGAACGCAATGACTACCCTAAGTTTGATTAAAAAGTCGAATTAATTTATCGAAAACATTTAATTTTGACAGGATTTTGAAATAAATAATTTTATATTATGTGCATATACATTATATTTTCCCTCCCTACTCGTTAGAAGATGGATTTAGAGATATTATATAATATTAAAATTGTAACTTATGGAATTTAGTTCTATTTTTATTGTATTTTTAATTTAATTTGTATCTTTGTGATAACTTTTTGCCTTTGTATAATTATAGTGAGATTCATAATATAGATTGATTTGTGACTCGTATCAAATTTTGAATATAAATTCTATTATTACAATATCTTAAAGAGCCAATATTGCCACCTCCCATATGAAAGTGCAACTTGGTACCATTAGACCACAAGGTGAACTTGATGGAGAACATGGATAAGGAATTCAAATATCATAAGCATGCATGCATGAAAACTCAATGGTTGGCGGCTAGAAGCAGACTTGGGAACTTGGGCTATCTTTAATTACTCTTGGTTAATGTATTTTTATGGCCCTTTTAAGATCAGTAAGAAAATCAAAGATAATGCTTACGTTATTGATTTACCAGATGAGTGGAAAATTTCCAAAACATTCAATGTTGCTGACATTTTCAAGTACCACTCAGTAGATGTTCCGTTATATCCCGATGACTCGAGGGCGAGTCTTCTGCAACCTGGGGAGAATTACCCAACCTTCCACACTACCGAATGAGTCCAGAAGAGCACGATATGCTGACTGAACAAGTGACAGACCTCCTTCAAAAGGGACTCATTAGAGAGAGTAAGAGTCCTTGTGCAGTTCCTGCCTTGCTAGTTCCAAAAAAAGATGGGAGTATGCGAATGTGCATTGATAGCCGAGCTATCAATAAAATAACAGTGCGTTATCGGTTTCCCATCCCTCGTCTGGATGACATGCTCGACCAACTTCATGGGGCGTTTGTTTTCTCTAAAATAGACCTTCGAAGTGGATATCATCAAGTTCGAGTTAGGCCTGGAGATGAGTGGAAAACCGCGTTTAAAACAAGAGATGGGCTCTATGAATGGCTTGTGATGACTTTTGGATTGTCAAATGCGCCAAGCACGTTCATGCGACTAATGAATCAAGTTCTTCAGCCTTTTATCGGCAAATTTGTTGTCGTATATTTCGACGACATCTTAATTTACAGCAGAAACCATGAAGAGCATTTGGACCACCTGCACCAAGTATTCATGGCCTTACGAGAGAATAAGTTATTTATCAACTTGAAGAAATGTTCTTTTCTAACCAATGAGCTGGTGTTCTTAGGTTATGTGGTGGGCAGTGATGGAATACGAGTTGACAAGGCCAAGATAAATGCCATCCAAGAATGGCCAATCCCTAAGACAGTTGGAGAAGTCCGGAGCTTCCATGGTTTGGCGTCATTCTACAGAAGGTTTATTCGAGACTTTAGTACGGTTGCAGCGCCACTCACTAATTGCATGAAGCAGGGGAGGTTCAAATGGGATAAAGATGCAGAATTCAGCTTCAATTCACTCAAGGAAAAACTCATCAATGCCCCTGTCTTGGCGTTACCAGATTTTTCAAAGCCATTTGAATTACAATGTGATGCAAGTGGCGTGGGCATAGGGGCAGTACTTTCACAGGGTGGAAGGCCAATAGCTTTTTATAGCGAGAAATTAAGTTCGGCACGTGAAAAGTGGTCCACTTATGAGCAAGAATTGTATGCTGTTGTTCGGGCTCTTCATACTTGGAAGCACTACTTACTCTCTCAAGACTTTGTCATATATACAGACCATGAAGCACTTAAATATTTTCGGAATCAAAAGCACATCAACCGTATGCATGCCAGGTGGTCTTCCTTCCTAGAACAATTTTCTTTTGTTATCAAACATAAGTCTGACGCCTTAAATTGAGCAGCAGATGCTCTTAGTCGCAGGAGAAACTTGTTGGTAATCATGCAAGGGGAGGTTATTGGGTTTGACCAGCTCAAGGATTTATATGTTGAGGATGAGGATTTCAAGCGAATTTGGGAGCAAGTTCAACTTCATGCTCCATTACTGGACTTTCATGTGTCTGAAGGATATCTTTTCAAAGGAACAAAGTTGTGTATTCCTAGAACCTCTCTAAGAGAAAAATTGATCAGGGATTTGCATGCAGGTGGTTTAGCAGGTCATTTTGGTCGAGATAAGACAATTGCCAGTCTTGAAGAGAGATTTTACTGGCCTCAGCTAAAGAGAGACGTAGGACTGTTTGTGAAACGTTGCATTGTTTGTCAAAGAGCAAAAGGACATTCCCAGAATACGGGGTTGTACATGCCTCTACCAGTTCCAGAAGATATATGGGAAGATTTATCTATGGACTTTGTTCTCGGACTTCCAAGAACACAACGTGGTGTAGATTCTGTCTTTGTGGTTGTGGATCGGTTCTCAAAAATGGCACACTTCATCCCCTGCAAAAAGACATCTGATGCCGTTCACATTGCTCGATTATTCTTTCAGGAGATTGTTCGCCTCCATGGAGTTCCAAAATCCATTACTTCTGATCGGGATTCAAAGTTTCTATCACATTTTTGGACAACCTTGTGGAAAAGATTTGATGCTAGTCTTAAATTCAGCACCCGCAGACAGACGGTCAAACTGAGGTAACAAATCGCTCCCTGGGAAATCTCATACGTTGTATTTGTGGTGAATATATTAAGCAATGGGATTTCGCTTTGGCTCAAGCAGAGTTTGCCTATAATAGCAGTGTACATTCTGCCATTGGACGTTCACCGTTCTCTGTTGTCTACCGAAAGCAACCCATGCATGCAGTTGATTTACTTCGGCTTCCACAAAATGAGAATGAGAGTTTAAAGTTAGACTTTGGGAGTTCAAAGGCTAAAAATTTTGTAAAACAGGTTACTGAGATTCAAGAAGAAGTAAAAGCCAGACTGAATTCCAATAATGCCAAAAATAAAGCTCAAGCTGACAAACGCCGCCGCCGCCAAGTATTTGCAGTAGGAGATGAGGTTATGGTCTTCATTCGAAAGGAACGAGTACCCACAGGAACATTCCACAAGTTAAGTCCCAAGAAACCAAGTTCCCAAGTCTGCTTCTAGCCGCCAACCATTGAGTTTTCATGCATGCATGCTTATGATATTTGAATTCCTTATCCATGTTCTCCATCATTCTCCCCAGGTTGCAGAAGACTCGCCCTCGAGTCATCGGGATATAACGGAACATCTACTGAGTGGTACTTGAAAATGTCAGCAACATTGAATGTTTTGGAAATTTTCCACTCATCTGGTAAATCAATAACGTAAGCATTATCTTTGATTTTCTTACTGATCTTAAAAGGGCCATA
>CP025647.1:23657881-23668133 GCA_003576665.1 Ipomoea trifida | reverse complement strand
TGGTAAATCGGTTGCTAAGACACCCGCAATGGAACAAATTATTCGAATGGACAGGATCGACATATACTTCGGTTACCTATGAGTTTCTTGCTTGAGATGTGTCTCACCAAAACAATAGGTTCCCTATGTGTGGAGTTCAGACATACATTTCCTTATTTTTCATGCACTTTACCACTTTTTTTTAGGAAATGGGAAGAACCAAAGAGCAAGCTTTGAAAAGGAATTATGAGGAAGCAAGCACAAGCCGAAAATTGGCAAGAGCAGAACCACCACTGTGACACCCCAACCTCACACAGGCTGAGATAGCTAAAAACTTAACATAAAAGCTGCCAATCTCAACCAACAAACCAGATATAGCGTAAGCAATTTAAACTTAAGGGCGTCATGCCACACCTAGATATAAACATGGCCTAGATGCACAGGCTAAACATGAAACGAACTAAACTGTCATATCATAAAAGCTGAAAATAACAATCCTCAAGGTATAGAATCCATAATCACAAGTACTCAAATCTCTAACAAAAGGAACATAATGTCTCAATGGCACACAGGCCCAACGAAACCAAGTCTAAGCAATCACAAACTAGGACTATCATCCTCATATAGAGAAAGCTCTAACGCGCTCGCGAGAAACTACTCCATACCTGGAAAACACACAAAGAACCATTAGCAAAAGAATGCTAAGCAACCACCATTCACACCCGCAAGGAAATATAGATATACATAAGCTTGTAAATAGGTTTACACACCCATATAGAATATAAACACCAACGAACCGTACAACAGTGCAAATCGATACTCAACAAGGATAAACTGAACGAATCACAAACCAAGACTCAATCAAATAAATCCAATCCTCAACAACAAAGGCATAAGGCAATAACGAATCATAAATGAGATGCCAATTGAACACAATCAAGGGAACATCCCACTCAACGAGAACCACAGAGTATCAACTGAATAACACCAAGGAACTCACAACAATCCATCAAGAACGATCTCCCAACTCCAACCTCCCAACCAAAACCAAACCAACCATCGAACCAAGTCAAACCATATGTCACAAGTCAGAAGTCAGAAGTCAACCACATGGACCGAAGTCCGCACATGGACCGAAGTCCGCACATGGACCGAAGTCCGCACATGGACCGGAGTCCGCACATGGACCGGAGTCCGCACATGGACCGAAGCCCGAAGTCAGAAGTCAATAGTCAATAGTCAATAGTCAATAGTAACCAATAATCCACCATCACAACCGTACTCCAACACCAACACAACCAACCAAGACATGGGTTCATCTCAAATATGAACACCAACCAACTCCCAGATTATGAATCAAAGAATCAATAGACCAAGAACACCAACAAGAGGAAACCGAAGACATGAATCAATACTCCAAACTAAGGCATCAAATGCTCAATGAATAACATGAATAAATACTCCAATAACATGGTGAAATACCCAACAAAACACACCAACAATAATCTGAAACCAAAGACCAACAACAGACACAACAACAGAGAAACTGCTCACTGGAAATCAATTCCCAGTGAACTAACGGAGCACTGCAACGGAACCCTGTCCTCCGCCGACCTCCTCCGCAAGGAGAAGCCGGACCCCCTCAGCGGGCTACTCCCCTCCGCCCAAGACCTCCGTCGCCACCTTGCGGATCGCCCTCGCGGGTTACATTGTGCCGCTTGGGTCTTCCGCAAGGCCAAACCCATCCCAGATTCCAGAGACCAAAAACAGACATGAACAACACCATTCCCAGAATACAAACTCAGACCAAATCCACTCACATTTCATCCAATTTAGAGTCCAAAAAATAAGGAAATCCATAGCATCATTGATCACACAACACAAGGCAAAGATCAAGATGAAATCCAACAAGAAACATCCAAGAAATAGGCTATACAACAATAATTTTCAGGATTTCCAACACCAAGATCAATACATATAGAATAGGGGAATAAAATAGTTTTGATGGACATGGATGGTTACCTTTGAAGCGTAATTAACCCAAAAGCATTTAATCCAAAGCAACGTCAATCCTAAGCTCAAAGCTCGGTTCATAGTCGCGAACCTGAAGAATTATTATAATTCTAACTCCGTCACTAACTACTAATTAACAATACTAATATTCCTAATCTTATTCGGTCCATACTAATAATCCTATAATCCAAGCTCAAAGACTAACATACTACTCTAATACTAAAACAAGGTTATAACCAACAATACTAATCTATACTTAAGATACAATACTATAACTAAAACATTACCTTAAACAGAGTGTTAACTCTCGGGTTCGAACTCGCGCCGGACAGCTCAACACACCAACACCCTGCCACCAGACCAAGTCGCCTCATTGTGCTTAGTTCCGCATCCTCAGACTAATAGTCTCCACGCGACTCCCAGCCACCACCTCGCTACACTGCTGCGCACTCCGACCGGGAGGACCACGGTTGCCGGCGCTCTGCTCACTCTCGTCGCGGTAAGGAAAGCACCACCGCTTCTGCACGTTGCTTTGCACCATCGGGAGGAAAGAGGTCGTCGTCGCCGCTGCTGTTGCTGGAACGGGATTGACGCACGGAAGGGAGTGTGCCGTCGATGCGCTCCGTTAAAGCTTAGCGGAAGATGAGCCTCCATTGTTCTCCGCCGTTGAAACAGAGGGAGGGGATCATCGTCGCAACCCATCGCCATTGCCGCAGCTTCTTCGCCGGACCAGAGGTGTTGCCGTTGAACCATGTCGCTGCCTCGCGCCATGCGCCGCCGGGAGGGGAGGAGTCGCTGCTGCCGCTGCTCTGTTTGTTGCCGCTGTGATGCTCGTCGGAACAGAGAAGGAGGATCGTAGCGGCTGCGTACCCGCTGGAGAAGACCACGCCCTGCTCGCTGGTAGCTCTCGCCGGACTACATCGGAGCGGGGAAGGTCGCCGACTAGTGCTCAGTCACTGGTAACTCGTTGCGCCATCTCTCCGCTACCGTAGCTGTTGCAGGTTCCGTCCACGGGCTGTTGTCGACGAGAGGAGAGGGGCTTCGGTTTCACCATATCTCGCTACTGGTTCGCTGTTCGTGAGGCTCGTTCAAAGAAGCCGCAACGACGAAGACGAAGGAGACGGTAGGCGAGAACCACCGCGATGTTCACCATTGTTGACGTCGCTTGGGGCTCGGACGAGGAGAGAAGGAAGATGGGAGTTCGTTGCCGCTACTGAAATCTTCCGTTATTGTTGCCGTAGCCGAGAGAAGAAAGAGGCAGGGTATTGGATCGCTGAGGAACGTGAGGAAAGCTGCTGCTAGCTGAAGGAGAGGAACCTTTACGCAATGCATGCTCATTCCTATGGTAGGGTTACTATTTTTGGATAGTGAATCATATTTGGAATATGGGCTGGCCTAGTTGAGTCAAAACTTAGTTATTTTTGGGCTTAGGAATAATTTATAATTATCATACACATATAATAAGAGTTATGGTTTATGGCTTAGAGTATTTGGGTCCTATAAGAATATTGTATAAGAATGGTTCATTTATAGCCCAACATGATTTAATCATATTTAAAATCATCTTAAAATAAGAAAATAACCCTTATTGTATGTAATAGAGTAGTAGGAAATCTCGGGGTGTTACAACCACCTCCAGCACCACAAGTTGAACCTAATGCTAGAGGAACGAGGGTCCTCCGAGGCTTAACTGATGAACAATTGGCGCTTGTGGACGGAGGAAGAGTTTCAAAGCACCCCATGTGAAAGTTCAGATCAAATACCAGGCAAGCAAGCCATTCGACGTCATCGCCCTTGTTGATACTGGAGCTCAATTCCGATGATGAACCCAAAGCTGCTACCTCGAAATGCATGGAGACCATCCCAGAAACGTCTTAGATCAGCATCTGGAGATGATTTTGATGCAAGATTAGAAACGAAGGACCCATTGGAAATCATCATACTTCCTAATTGCAAGATCCAGATCCATGTTCTTGGATGCGGCCTACCAAGAAGAGATTTACTATTAGGATTTGATGCTTTCAAAATGATGAATGTATTGGTTCAAGCAAGAGGAATTAGCAAAGGCCCCTATTTCAAGCCATATGAAGGAGATTGTAGAATGTGGCAACTCAACTTCATGGATACCATCACCCAGATCAAACAACAATTGGTAGAGCAATTATGTGCAGACTCCCATGACGAATTCATGAAAAAACACAATAAGCCCCTTTGGACCAGAGAAGAGTTCTTTATTGAACTTCCATTCAAAGAAGGAAAGGTGATCAACCCCACCAAAGCCAGCCACTCAGGAATGAATCCACAACATCTCAAAATGGCGGTTCAAGAATGCAAGGAGTTGCAGAAGTTAGGATTAATCACAGAATCCAAATCCTCATGGGCATGTGAAGCATTTTATGTGAACAAACGGGCAGAACAAGCAAGAGGAAAATTGAGACTTGTGATCAACTATCAGCCCCTGAATCAATGTCTCAAAGATGTCAAGTTTCCATTACCAAGAAGATCTATGATGTTCTCATATCTCCCAGGAGCTCAATGGTTTTCGAAGTTCGATCTCAAAGCAGGATTTTGGCAGATAGGAATCAAGCCCGAAGAAAGATACAAAACAGCCTTTTGTATCCCAGGATATCATCTTGAATGGACAGTAATGCCTTTTGGTCTCAAGATTGCACCCAGTGAATTCCAGAAGGTAATGACCAAGATCTTTGAGCCAATTCTTGACAAAGCCCTCATCTACATCGATGATATCTTACTATTCAGTAAGACCATGGAGGAGCACATCCAGCTAATCAGACAATTCATAGAGATATGCCAAGAATTTGGAATCATGTTATTCGAGAAGAAGATGATTTTAGCTCAGCAGAAAATCCAATTCCTAGGTATGGATATTGACCAAGGAAAGTTTCAACCAGGAAAGCACATTGCGCAAGAGTTACTCAAATTTCCTGATGATAATCTCACTAAGAAACAAGTTCAGCAATTTCTTGGTATAATTAATTATATCCGAGATTTTGTTCCCAACATAGTCCCTCATGTCAGTACCCTCACCAAGATGTTGAAGAAGTCACCACCAAAATGGAGCACAGAACAAACCAAGGCAATCCGATGGATGAAGGAGCACACCAGGGAATTACCACCATTGCACATTCCAGCAGGTGAAGGACTCAGAATCCTACAAACAGATGCTAGTGATTACTATTGGGGAGCAGTACTCCTACAAGAAGTCAAGGGAAAAAGACTTCTTTGCGGATACTCCAGCGGCAGATTCAAAGATGCAGAACTCCATTACCACTCCACTTACAAAGAGATTTTAGCCGTGAAAAATGGAATTAAGAAGTTCAATTTCCATTTGATCGGTTATAAATTTCTTATTGAGTTAGACATGTCAGTTTTTCCAAAGATGTTGCAGTTCAAAAGAAAAGAGATCCCACAAGCTCAAGCTCTAAGATGGCAACAATGGTTTTCCAGGTACAACTATGATGTTCGCCATATCCCAGGAAAGAAGAATGTGGTTGCAGATTTCTTATCCAGACCACAGCAAGTTCCTCAACTCCAGTTCCAGTCCAAGCTATATGAAGTCTACATGTTCAGCGAAGGAAGTTCCAGCCAGAGCACCTCATCAAATGCAGATTTTCCACCAGACATTGATGTCAACCAGTTCCCATGGAGCCATGAATACCTTGAAGAAAGGAGAACCGATTGGGAAGTCAGACTGTTCAGATACCATGGAGGTCACATGCTACAACCATATGGTATTCACCCTAAATATCCATTTGCTCAAATCTTTATTGCTCAGGTTCAAGATTGGCACCTGAAGAATTATTATAATTCTAACTCCGTCACTAACTACTAATTAACAATACTAATATTCCTAATCTTATTCGGTCCATACTAATAATCCTATAATCCAAGCTCAAAGACTAACATAATATGACCAGAGTGTTAACTCTCGGGTTCGAACTCGCGCCGGACAGCTCAACACACCAACACCCTGCCACCAGACCAAGTCGCCTCATTGTGCTTAGTTCCGCATCCTCGGACTAATAGTCTCCACGCGTCTCCCAGCCACCACCTCGCTACACTGCTGCGCACTCCGACCGGGAGGACCACGGTTGCCGGCGCTCTGCTCACTCCCGTCGCGGTAAGGAAAACACCACCGCTTCTGCACGTTGCTTTGCACCATCGGGAGGAAAGAGGTCGTCGTCGCCGCTGCTGTTGCTGGAACGGGATTGACGCACGGAAGGGAGTGTGCCGTCGATGCGCTCCGTTAAAGCTTAGCGGAAGATGAGCCTCCATTGTTCTCCGCCGTTGAAACAGAGGGAGGGGATCATCGTCGCAACCCATCGCCATTGCCGCAGCTTCTTCGCCGGACCAGAGGTGTTGCCGTTGAACCATGTCGCTGCCTCGCGCCATGCGCCGCCGGGAGGGGAGGAGTCGCTGCTGCCGCTGCTCTGTTTGTTGCCGCTGTGATGCTCGTCGGAACAGAGAAGGAGGATCGTAGCGGCTGCGTACCCGCTGGAGAAGACCACCGCCCTGCTCGCTGGTAGCTCTCGCCGGACTACATCGGAGCGGGGAAGGTCGCCGGCTAGTGCTCCGTCACTGGTAACTCGTTGCGCCATCTCTCCGCCACCGTAGCTGTTGCAGGTTCCGTCCACGGGCTGTTGTCGACGAGAGGAGAGGGGCTTCGGTTTCACCATATCTCGCTACTGGTTCGCTGTTCGTGAGGCTCGTTCAAAGAAGCCGCAACGGCGAAGACGAAGGAGACGGTAGGCGAGAACCACCGCCGATGTTCACCATTGTTGACGTCGCTTGGGGCTCGGACGAGGAGAGAAGGAAGATGGGAGTTCGTTGCCGCTACTGAAATCTTCCGTTATTGTTGCCGTAGCCGAGAGAAGAAAGAGGCAGGGTATTGGATCGCTGAGGAACGTGAGGAAAGCTGCTGCTAGCTGAAGGAGAGGAACCTTTACGCAATGCATGCTCATTCCTAGGGTAGGGTTACTATTTTTGGATAGTGAATCATATTTGGAATATGGGCTGGCCTAGTTGAGTCAAAACTTAGTTATTTTTGGGCTTAGGAATAATTTATAATTATCATACACATATAATAAGAGTTATGGTTTATGGCTTAGAGCATTTGGGTCCTATAAGAATATTTTATAAGAATGGTTCATTTATAGCCCAACATGATTTAATCATATTTAAAATCATCTTAAAATAAGAAAATAACCCCTTATTGTATGTAATAGAGTAGTAGGAAATCTCGGGGTGTTACACTCTACCCCCCTTAAAAGGAGCTTCGTCCCCGAAGCTCAGAAAAACGTTTTGGGGACAGAGAGTTACAAACTAGTACGATAGTACGTATAGGGAAAATATTTATATAATATATACGCCCGGTTTTGAAAATTTGACCCAACGAAGGAAGGAGAGTGAAAGATTTAAGGTTCAAGATTCAGGAGCAACATCGGTTAAGAATAGAATCAAGGGTTATCAAGGTTACAACTTAGAAAGTAAGGTTGTCACCTTGCACAAGAGTTTTCAAGAAGCAAACAATAACATCGTCGAGAGGATGGAAACGATTTTCGCAATAAAAGGGATGTCAAGTTCTTTAAGGAAAAGAAATGAACCCGGCTTTGAAAGAAGATAAGAATAACTAGGTTCAAGAGGCTAAAAGAATTTCTTACTTTAAGGGAGTGTCAAGTTCTCTCAACAAAAGAGAATGACGAAAGACTTGGCTTCGAGAGCAAATAAGGCGAGATCGGAAACACAGGAGGAGTTTTCCAACTATAGAGGATTTATCTTACTTAAGGAAAATGGAAGAATTTAGATGGGGTCCCGAGAGACGGAACGATTTGTCAATGATAAGGTATTCAGCTCTTCAAGGTAAGAAAAAGATTTAATTTGAAAGAAAATAAGAATGAGGTTGAAAACGCAGAACGAGTTTCTCAACGGTAGGATATTCAACTTACTTAAGGAAAGGGAAGAATCAGGTTCCTAGAGGAGTTAAGAACGAGGTCTTAGAGAGGCAGAAACGCTTTCTCTATGATAGGGTATTCAATTTCCCAACGAAGAGAGAGAAGTTCGTTTTCCAAACGAAGGTGAGAAGGAGGTTTAGAATGGATAGGAAAGGATGCCTTAATAAAAGAGTATGCGATCTCCCAAGGGAATGAGAGAGATTCGGTTCCAAGAGAAGTTTAGGAATGAAGTCTGAAAATACAGAAATGAGTTTTCAACGATAGGGTATGCAATTCTCCAAGGGAAAGAAAGAAATTCAATCTTGAAAGGAGATAAGAATGAGACTTAAAATAAACTGAAGGGATGTCTCAACGAAAGGATATACAATTTCCAAGGGAAGTGAGAGGAATTTGAATGTAAGGGACGATAGCAAGGAGATCTAATAAGATAGAAAAGATTCCTTAACAATAGGGTATGCACTTTCTCAAGGGGAAAGAGAAATTCAGTTCCAGGTGAAAATGAGAAAGAGATCAGAATAGGTAGAAGGGATGTTTCAACAAGAAGGTATTTAGAGTTTCAAGAATCAAGGAGAGCTTTGTTTCCAAGAATAGATAGGAATACTGATTAGGATAAAGAGAAGGGATTTCCTAACGGAAGGGTTTACGAGGAGCCAAGGAGAATTTGTTTTCCACAGGGATTTAGGAATGAAGATTACAACGGATAGAAGGGATTTCTCAACGAGTATGGTACTTAGGATTGTAAGGAACTGTGAAGGATTTGGTTTTACAAGGAATAGGAAGTCTCTCAACTCTAAGCAGTTTCTTTGGGTTGACGATTTGATTACGACACTCTGACTGATTGATAGATCTTGCCTTGCTTCCCACGCAACATGAATATGAGATTCGAATAAGCTCCACATGCAAACTACGGTTCGCATAACCTTATCTCTCCAAAAGAGGCTGAAGGTGCTGAGTTGCTGATGACTGGTTGGTGCAGAACGAAAGAATTCTGAGGGAGCTTTATGAAAGGATAGGTTCAACTAGAAAGGTGTCGCCCGATTTTGAAAGGAGGTTCGCTTATGGGTAATAGTGATCTTTAGAAACCGAGGTTACTCCCTTAAGCTCTTGCACAAGAAACCACGTTCAAGGTGCACCCAAAAGGTTACACGAGGTCCACTTCACGAAGCCGCACACCACTTGCTTTCGGCGTTTCTCCTTATCTTTGAGGATCTTAAGCGTTCAAGCTTCCCTCTCTATTTGACCTAGTCTTCTTTGCCCTGAAAGGTTGCAACTTCTAACTCGTTCCTTCGTAGCCGCTTCAGAGGTAGGTAAGACTACCTTAAGGTCCGCGAATCCTGACCTCGGATTATATTCTTCATACAACGTTAACTCCGAGTTTAGCTCGCACGAGACTCTTCATCACTAATCCCGAAAGCTCCTGTTTGGCGTGCTTTAACTATTGCTTCTGACGAAACGCGAGTGTAGATAACTCTTCCTTAGAATATCCGAGGATTAAGCTAGCCTTTAGGTTCACTTCCGTTGGTTTTGATCTTCTGACGATTGATCTTCTACTAGCTTGTCTCGCTATTCCTTAATCCTTTCTTGCCACTGTTCCTTCGAGTATTTGCACGAGACTCCTCATGGCCGCTCTGGCAACTCCTACTTGGCGTGTTTTAACTCTTTCTTGACGCGTCAGCACCCGCTATTGTCGTTCCCTCAAGGTCGAGGGTCTTCGAGTCTTCAGTCTTCGAGCTCCAGCTGCTTTCTTCATCTTGTGTCGAACTTCAGCTGCACGAACCCGTTCTTCAAGTCTTGAGGTTAACGAAGATCTTGCAAACGGTGCTTCACACGCGAAGACGCCATTTCCCGGGGAACGTAGACCGTTGTCGTTGACTCCACGTCGTGAGTAGATTAGTCTTCTTTGACGAGACGCCCGATCTTCTGATTGCTGAGATGCACACGGTGCTATCCATCGTCTCGTAATACGTTGTATTTGTGGTGAATATATTAAGCAATGGGATTTCGCTTTGGCTCAAGCAGAGTTTGCCTATAATAGCAATGTACATTCTGCCATTGGACGTTCACCGTTCTCTGTTGTCTACCGAAAGCAACCCATGCATGCAGTTGATTTACTTCGGCTTCCACAAAATGAGAATGAGAGTTTAAAGTTAGACTTTGGGAGTTCAAAGGCTAAAAATTTTGTTAAAACAGGTTACTGAGATTCAAGAAGAAGTAAAAGGCAGACTAAATTCCAATAATGCCAAAAATAAAGCTCAAGCTGACAAACGCCGCCGCGCCCAAGTATTTGC
>CP025647.1:23606349-23637914 GCA_003576665.1 Ipomoea trifida | reverse complement strand
TAATTTATCTCAGTAGCCATCTCATCACTTACTTTGCATACTTTCCGAGGGAGGAACGACGCTGACTTAGCTATTTGAGGAGAAATATAGCTAAGGCCGCACGAGACAGTTGGTATCAGAGACAAGTTCGAGATTGGGTTGCTAGTCTGTTGCGATGGCTAACGTGGAGGATGTTCGTGTGTTGGACACGACTGGGGAATCCAACAATCCAAGAGTTATATCCAAGTGAGGAATAAGTGTGGAATAATATAAGTTCCCTACAAAGTTTGAGTGTTTTCTTTAGCTTCTTGCCTTATTTATTTTCGTGGCCATCTCATCGCTTACTTTGCATACTTTCCGAGGGAGGAACCCTAAACCCTAAAACAACCTTAAACCCTAAACACTAAACCCTAAACCCTAAATCTAACGCCTAAATCATAACCCTAGACCAACCCTAACCCCTAAATCGTACCCTAAACCCAACCTTAACCATAAATCGTAAACCCTAAACTCTAAACTAACCCTAAACACTAAACCAACCCTAAACACTAAACCCTAAACCCTAAACCCTAACCCTAAATCTTAAACCCTAACGATAAAAAATCTGTTGTTGAAATCAGTATTGTTAAAAGTAACGCTCAAAGACAACAGTTTTGCATAGAGATTTGCAAAGGATGGAAGTATACTGACTTTTGCAGCGGGAGATTTGCAGAGTGTTATAAAAAAATGCTGGTATCTGTAATACATTTGAGATACAATAAAAATACAGAAAAACAAGGGAACAAAACCAGACCATCTGGTATCTTCAGGCGTGTAATCACTTTCCTATAAGCTTTAAATCTCCCTCAGAAAAAGCAACACGGTTCAAGATTTAATCTTATGCGATACAAGAAGATGAATGAAATTCTTAACTTGCTTTGTTTAAGAATTTCCTGGAGAATTGTAAGATTGTGAAATATCTTGGTGTACTACAAGTTTGATTGCATGCCTTGCATGTTAATTGCTGTCCCTCCAAATATTTATAAATGTAAAATCTAACTGTTACGAAAGGTTACATGAAAGTTATGACAGTTTTAAACTCCAACTTCCACAAGATATATCTTAATAGATATATTAATCCTAGAAAATATAATTACATGAATCATGCATAACAGATACATTTTTCATAAGTTATGTAACTTCGTAGGTTCATACACTACTAATTTACTACAACGTGTAGAATAACAAAATTTTACAAAGTAATTAAAATAACAAAAAGCTAGAACTTATTTACAAATTCATCTTTCATCATTCATCTGCAAAAATCAAAATTCAAAATATCAAAATTATGAAGCATTCATGCTGCCCACAATTTCACATCTAAAACCTACTCTTCTTCGTGTAAAAAATTGAAAACTTAGTAAAATAAATAATCAAACAATAAAAAAAAATAGCAATCAGTAGATAACTTTAAAATTGGCTCAATAAGCTTTTTTGTATACATCAGTGTTTGGATTAAGGGCAAATTGATACAAAAATGTTGTGAAGAACATTGAGCAACATACCAAACTTAATCCTTATTTCAGAAGATAGGTGGAAGCTTTCATCATTGCCAAAAAGACACAAATATAAAGAACTTTTCCAAATAAGAACATTACCAGAATTGCATCAGATCAATGCACAATACACAAGGGGCCAAGGCAGCAACTTACAAAGTTACCAAGCCTTGGATTGCAAGGGCAGCAAGCCAGCAACCAACGCAACTAACAACCTTTCATGAATTCTTTAATTTCATACAAGAATACAATATGTATTGATGTATTATAATCATATATGTATAAAGAATAAAGAATAAAATTTCACACTGTTTGCATCATATAATTTCACATTGCCATACTCATAAATTGCATCATAAAGTCATACTCATACTCATACTCATACAGAAGACACAACATTTCAAACTGCTTGCATCATATAATTTCACACTGTCATACTCATAAATTGCATCATAAAGTCATATTCATACTCATACAGTCATAAGCTGATAGAAATATAAAAGCAATAAAAACATAAATATAGATAATAAAGCATATAAATAAGCAAAATTATTCAAATAGAAATGCGGATAAGTAAAGCAGTTGGAATGTAAATAACATAAAGTAATAAAGTAAAGTAAAGCGAAGTAAAGTAAAAGAAATAAAGGTCGGAACCCCGCGTCCCGGAGGCTTATCACTAGCCGTCCCAGAACTTGGATAAGGAACGGAATCATGAGATGATGATTGTCTTTCTCCCGTTTCTTGCACATCATCATCCAAGACCACCCTTGCTTTCTTCATCCTTGATGTGCCTTACAAATATTGTTGCATCTCATTCATAATTTTGGTAGTTGTTTTGAGACATTTTGCGACATCTCCATAACCGGCCGCAAGGTGTTGTTTTAATCTTTTGATTCCTGAATGCATTTGTATGTGACAAAGTGAGCATTCAACCAAGTCTTTTTTTGTTACGTCTGGCTAAAATTCATATTTCCATCTCGAATCATTGGATTTTGCTTTCCTCTTAGGATTGGTAGATGGATCATAGCTCTTATTTGACTCATTTTCAGCCATATCTTAGTATCCTAGTGTCCCAACAATGAAGAGAATTAGGAATAATCAAATAATTTTTTTTAAAAAATAAGTGGCAGGCAGTGATGCACTTAGGGGTGTGCATTCGGTTAACCGTTCAGTTAACCGAACCGTTTTAACCGAACTGAATTAACCGAAATACTAAAACCTTTAACCGTTAACCGAACCGAAATTTATGTTTTCGAATTAACCGAACCGTATTTTTTTTTCGATTAATCGGTCGGTTAACCGATTAACCAAATTTTTTAAACCTAAATTTTAAAATTCTAAAAATAACACCTAAATTAATAAATCCAATTAAAATAAAATACATATCATAGTAAATTCATAACAAAATATACAAAAACAAAATGCAAAAACATCCATAACTTCAAATCTTCAATCCAAAACCCAAAGTCTAAATATCCATAGTCCATAGTCCATACAACAAGCAATTTCACATACAAAGATTATAAACACACATCCATAGTCCATAGTCCAAACCATAAATTAATGTCTTCATAAACATAACAACAACATGCAAAAATAAAATCAAAGTTCATCCCATGATTGCCATCACTCCATTCCGGTTTCATCCTACATATTAAAAAGTGTAAGTATAAATAATAATTAATCACTTAACCAAATAATAAATAAAACTAACAAATACAACTACTTTCAAATATGAATTTTTACCTTAGAAGTCTAAAAACAAACACCTTACTCACAATTCACAAGGTAGGTTCCATTGCATTCCATGAAGAATCTAAAAAATAAAAGACCAAAAAAAAATTAATATATTAAAATTTTCATTTGTGTGATGAAAGTAAAATTTATAAAGAAAAGAAATAAAATTTACATACCATTTTCAACACTTTCAAAGTCATTTAACTCTTGAAGTTCTTCAAAAACATCTAACGAAACTGTTGAATTCTGAATCCAATCTTGATAGCACACAAGAGTTTGAGCCATTCTAGGAGTTAAAGAACTCCTAAAGGAATCAAGAACACGTCCTCCGGTACTAAAGGTAGACTCAGAAGCAACCGTGGATATTGGAATAGCTAGCACATCTCGAGCCAACAATGACAAATAAGGAAATCTAGGGCTATTAACTTTCCACCACAACAAAATATTAAAATCATCCTTTACTGGCTTCGTAGCTTCACTGAGATACTTATCCAATTCTGACATTTGATCCCCAGCATTACTTGATTGAAGTTTGTGCCTTACAAACTTCTCTTGCATATGCTTTTCATCCTAGCTTGACATTCTCCTATATTCGAACTAGATGTTGGGGTGGAAGTAGATGACACATTGTCATTTGAAGGCTTATAAGCATTAAACACATTGTCATTTGAAGGGTTATAACCCTCAAACATATCTTTCAAATTTTTTAGCACAATTTAGCATCAAATATGTTGAATTCCAACGAGTACTAACATCAAGGCACAACAAACTTTTGCTTTCTATATTCTCACTTTCAGCAAACTCTTTAAAGTTTTGCAATCTAGATGGAGATTGCCTTACATATCTCACCGCCCCTCTAACACGAGCAACCGACTTATTCAAAAATTTCAAACCTTCATTCACAATCAAATTCACTATATGTGCAACACACCTCATATGCATATATTTCACATTCAAAATATTTCCATGTTTACTCCCAAACTATTTTTGCAAATAGCCCATAGCAACATCGTTTGCACTTGCATTATCAACTGTAATAGTGAATAATTTATCAATCTCCCGAGAAAGCAAGCATTTCTCAATCAATTTACCAATAGCATCACCTTTATGACTTGAAATTTGACAAAAATTGATTACTTTCTTATGCAAATTCCACTTCTCATCAATAAAGTGAGCCGTGAGACACATGTAATTAATTCTTTGCAAAGATGTCCATGTATCCGTAATTAAACAAACTCTATTACATGAGTTTCTCAACAATTGTCTCATTTTGATCCTCTCATCGATCTAAATAAAGTTGATAAATATCTCTTGTGATTGTAGTTCTTGAAGGAATGTGAAACCTTGGACATGCCACTTCTACAAATTCCTTCAAACCTTCACTCTCCACAAATCTAAAGGGTTGTTCACACTTCACAATCATATTTGCTAAGGTCTTTCTAATTGCTTCTTGATCAAATTTCCAAGTTGAAATACCCCCTTCTCCTTCATTACCCTTATTTTGTAAAACAATTTGACCTTGTGACTTGTCAACATTATCAGGATTTTGATTGCATGCATTCATATGATATTTTAATGATGCAGTTCCATTTTTCTTTGGATCACAAGCATATTCTTTCCCACAATGCAAACATTTACATGATGTAATACCAGAAGATGAAGTAACCTTTTTAAAGTGGTCCCAAACCAGTGACCTTGGTTTCATTGTTTTTCTCTTTTTTGAAATTTGACTTGCACCTACGGTCTCACTTTTTGAAATAGCTACTTCATCCGATGGTGGAGCCATATAAGAAGGAGAAATGTCTTCCATTGACATCTACAAGTAACATTCAAAGAATAATTAAAAATCAAAGTCAAAAGCACATACACTGGACAAATAAGTATTAGAGAGCTAGCAGAACCAATGAAAGATAATCTAATTAAAATGAACATACACTGATAGTGCAAACTTTAAAAAAAAAATTATTAGCAACAAAAAAAATATTTCACACATCAAAACTTGTTAACAATGTAGTATTAATAGTCTAGAAAATATTTTAAATAAAAAAAAAAACAAAAAAAAAAATACCTTGTACTGAACCACACTTTGAACTGCCGAATAGTGGAGTGAGTGAACTCTGAACTGCACTGGCTGATAAGTGCATATTTGATTATATTTAACTCTCATGTTGAAACTTATTTTTCACTATAGATGATATAATTTGTGATCAATATAACTTTGATTTTCTTTACTTTGGTTAATAATTGCTAAATATATTTTATTTGAAATAGAGTAAAGAAAATTAATTAATTAAATGATTTACCTAATCCTAATTTGCATGTTAATCTCTAAATTATCTAATTTGTAGTGTTGGTGGAATTCAAAGATGATGGAAGTAGGTGGAGCCAAGAAAAAGACAAATGAAAGAGAAGACAATTTCAAGAGCAAAAAGTGGAAAAAGATTGTGGAGAATTCATTAAAGGACAAAAGCAAAACAATAGCAAAGAGGAAAAAGAAATGGCATGCATTAATATTACTGCTGCCCAGGAGCAGCGTGTGCACCCCTAGCTAGCAGGACAATTTTAGACCATTTGTTTTTGCTCCACTTGATGCCTATAAAAGGCCTTCTCCTCTTCCAAATCATATCAATCTAAGCTTGGCAAGATGTACAACTTAGAGCAAACACTTGTTTTTCTTTCATTTCCTTTCTTTTCTTTGTTTTGTATTTTCTCCTTCATCTAATTTATGCAATGTTTACTCTTCTTTATTTTCTTCTCCATTTAAATTATGCAAGTTTATTTTCCTTATGCTTTATGTCATTTACTCTTTTTCTTCTCTTAATTTATTTTCCTTATGCTTATTTAGTTTAGTTTGGGTTTGAGTAGGAATTTATTATTTATCTTGAATGCTACCTTTTTAACAATTTCATAAGGGGAAGATTTATAATCTTGAATCATAAGCTTGTACAAGAGGTTTGTTTGCATCTTGTTAATAATTACTAGCTATTTTTATTGGCAAGTAATTGGAGAGTTATTGCTACAACGGGAGTTGGGTAAAAACTCAAGCCACCTCTTGTAGAATCCAAATATCTCACTACGGGAGTAGGGGACGAATTGGGGGGCTTTATGGCCCTCTTGATACATGATTATTGGTCTCCCTAATCTATGAGTATATGTAGCATCTTGATAGTAATAATTCCAAGTTTAAATCCCCTTTATTTCTTATGTTTTTAGTTTATTAGTAAATTTATGTTTATGATTGTGCTTGGATTCTCATTAGTGGGTTAAAAAGCTCCAAAAATAAATAATTGCACAAGTACGTGCCATAACGTCAATCCCTAGCGGAACGACAAAACAAACCCGCACTATATCTTATTTTTGACAACGATCACCGGCCGTGGAGTCACCGAGTTGGACTGAACGCCGGTGGATGGAGAGCAGACGGAGAAGAGGGTCGATTGCTGAACCGCCTGAACGAGTGAATGTTGTGATTATGTGAAGACTCAGAAGAGCAGACGCAGTAGACGGACAAAGTGAGAGGGATTGACGGTGGCCGCCTTGCCAGATGCCAGGCGTCGGCCAGTGGAGTGAGACGGTGGCCGGTGGGAGAGCGAGAGGGATTGACGAGAACAGAGCGAGAGTGAGACGGTGACAGATGGAGTCTGGAGAGAAATTAGGGCTAGCAGTAGCACAAATGAATTACATAATTAGGATTTAGGAATTACTAATTAGGATATTATAAGTATAAGTATTTATATTAATTTATTTATATATATATTAAATATTTCGGTTAACCAATCGGTTAATTCGGTTAACCGACTGTTTCAAACCGAATTAACCGATAACCGAAATTCTAAGAATCCTTTAACCATTAACCGAACCGAATTATTTCGATTCGGTTACGGTTAACCGAATTATATTTCTTCGATTCGGTCAGTTAACCGAATTTTTTCCGCACTTTGCACACCCTTATATGCACTGCCTCTGGCCACTGCATGCCCAGCCATAAAAAATTAATATCAACCAAAATATATCCATGTAGTGTCCAAACAATTAAGGGGATTAAAAATAATCAAATAAATTTTTAAAAAAAAATTAATAAGTGGCAGGCAGTGAGGCACTACCTCTGCCCACTGCCAAGCCATAAAAAAAATATTATCAACTAAAATATATCCATGTAGTCTTCAAACAATGAAGGAGATTAAGAATAATCAAATAATTTAAATAAAAAAAAAACAATTGGCAGCCGGCAGGCAGTGAGGCACTGTCTATGCCCACTGCTCCCACTGCCCAGTGATAAGCCAATACAAAACTAAAGTAATGTGTCATTGGTTTATAAACCAAAACCGAGTAAAAAACTCAAAGAGAAAACAAAGTAGTCAGTTGGGGCTGCTGGGCAGAAACTAAAAAGAAGCAACGAGGAGAAATGGATAAGAAAGAAGACCTGAGCAGTTGGACGGCGACGGCGACCGGTGGGGCTGAGGGTTTCGCAATTCGCGACCGGTGGATCTGAGGGTTGCTGACTTGATGTTTATTTCTTTCTTTCTCTATTCTTATTAGGGTTTACTCATACCATTTTTTTTAAAATAGAATTTGAAAAAAAAATGGATCGGATTTTACGGGTCGGATGACCAGGTTAGCGTCCACGGCATCGCCTGGGACGCATGGCCGACGCCGAAGCTCGCCTCACCCTTTTCAAGCGAGGCGTAGCCTCCAAGCGTCCTATCTCCACCGACAGACGCCAAGGATGTGTGTGTGTGTGTGTGTGTGTGTGTGAGAGAGAGAGAGAGAGAGATAGAATCCCAGGCCTAGATCAAAAAAAATTGCCACCTACAAACTTCAACAATGTGCACTGGAAGGCAAAAAATGCGCACTGGAGGCATAAAGATGTGAAACAATTATTGAAAAAATTAAATTTAATATAGGATCTTCAACACAAATCATAAACGACCATAAATAATAAACAAACAAATAATATTCAACTCAAATTGGTAATTAGTGATCAAGATTAATTGATCTTTTAAAAAAAGTTAGTCAACTACAATTTTAAAAAAAAAAATGCTCTGAAAGGCACAACAATGTCCACTGTAAGGCAAAACAATGTGCTCTGAAAGAAGAAACAATGTGCACTGAAAAAAAGGAACAATGTGCACTGTATGGCATAACAATATGCATTGGAAGAAGGAACCATGTGCACTAGAAGGCAAAAAAAAAAAAAAAAAAAAAAAAAAAAAAAACTTACTAAGTGCAAAAAAAAAAATTAACTTACTTACAAAAAATTACAATAAGTCATCGTATTTTTTTTTTTAAATCTCTAATTTGGTCTCTTGATCTGGACTCAATCTACGGTTATAATTTCATCATATTTCTCACCTAAGGAAATTACAGTTCCCTTTTTACACAATTGCAGTTCATTTTCAACAAAATTGCAGTTCCTTTTCGATATAACTACAGTTCATTCGACATTATACACTCAAATATGTGAATTTGTTATTCAGTTTCCTTTCAACACAACTACAATTTTTTTTATAATACACTGCAGTTTCCTTTCAACACATCTACAATATCATTTCGATATAACTACAGTTTCATTGGACAATATACACCCAAAAATGTGAAACTGTTATTCAATATCAGTTCAACACAACTGCAGTTCACTTTCAACACAACTGCAGTTCACTTTCAATACAACTGCAGTTCCTTTTCGATATAACTGCAGTTTCATTCAATAATATAAAAACAAATGTGAGGCAGTATCTTTTGGGATGAACTGTAGTATCAGTTACGGAGCTCCGTTACGACTTACGGCAGCCGTTTCTCCTACTTACTGAAATGTCGTCGTTTTGTGACCATGGTCCACCATATAACGATTGATTATTAATTGTCACACTCTATATGATCTTTGTTGTGCTAAAAGTCAACACGTGCCTTAAGTAGCTGGGTTTTATTTGTTTCTTCATGGGTCTAGTTATCATTTTTGGGCCTCCTTAGCATAAGGGTCGTTATACGGTGGACCATGGTCACAAAACAACGCCGTTTTAGTAAGTAGGGGAAACAGCTGCCGTAAGTCGTAACGGAGCTCCGTAGCTGATACTACAGTTCATCTCAAAAGATACTATCTCACATTTATTTTTATATTATCGAAATTAAATTGTAGTTGTGTTGAAATGAAACTGCAGTGTATATAAAATGAAATTGAATAACAGTTTCACATTTTTGAGTGTATATTGTCCAATGAAACTGTAGTTATATCGAAATGATATAGTAGTTGTGTTGAAAGGAAACTGAATAACAGTTTCACATATTTGGGTATACAATGTCGAATGAAAGTGCAGTTATATCAAAAAGGAACTACAATTGTGTTGAAAAGAAACTGAATAACAGTTTCACATATTTGAGTGTATAATGTCGAATGAAAGTGCAGTTATATAAAAAAGGAACTACAGTTGTGTTGAAATGTAACTGCAGTGTATATAAACTGAAAGTGAACAGTGCGGAATGGATGCCGTTTTAACCGTTTGTTTTCATTAATCAAAACGACGTCGTTTTGATGCGCGGTCCATAGTAAAATTTGCACTTAGCATAACAAAACGGTTAATAATATATGGACTACTAGACTTACTCTATTATAATCCAATCCTTATATCATGGACCAAGGTTCACAGTACATTGTGGACCTAGCCTAATGTATATGTTTATGTGTCTTTAAAAAAAAAACATGTGTATGTGTCTTATGTTTTGATTTTTATGTTGTGTTATAAAATTTTCTATCGTATAAATTTTGTACTTGAAACAAATTAGTAATTGCCTTATGTTATTAATTTATGTGAATTGTGTTGTGAAATTATGTGTCAATGAACACAAATTATATACCTAAATCTAATTTGAAAAATAAATAAATATATAACATATGTATGTGTTTTGTGTTGTGATTTTTCGTATCTTATGTTATGAAAGTATGTACCTTACGAATATAAATTCTGTACCTCGTCATTTCAATCCAAGGTCCATAATGCTATGTAGATCCTGATCTATAATATAAATTGCCATTATAATCGAAACACCTTAATTTCATTATATTTATGATTGAAATATAATATTTTTCTAATCTAAATTTAACACAATTTCCGATTACATTAATTAGGATCTGAAGTGATACATATTTCTTGAAGTTTAATTTTAAAAATCTCATTAATTTCAGTGTTAAGATTAGTGTGAGATTTAAGACTACGTAACCTTAACCCATAATATGATTGGGATGTACCATCTTTTGTACTATATATCAATTTTGAAAATATTTTAATTTTTTTTTTTAGAATATACAAATTAAATATCTTTGTGTACTTGTACTATCAATTTTGAAAATATTTTTATTATAGTTTATTTGTGTCCATAATAAATGTATGATAAATTTAAGAATATGAATTATTTCTTATCAACTATTAGATATATTGGTATTTTGGGTAATAGAAATAATAAATATTGTTGTATTTATGAAAATTGAATATTTTTAATATGTCAATATAGTAAGATGATAATTATTTACAAATAAAATAAAATTTTTAAAAAATTGATGTTGTTATATGTGCCAATTTTTCTTTTAACGAATATTAACAAGTATTTGCCTAGGAATCAGGCTTTGCCCTAAAACCCTTTTTTTTGTTATTGAAAATTAAAAATGTATATATTTTGTGTATATATATGCACAAAATCATTAATATATATATGAAGAAGTGTGAATAAAAGATGTGGTGACATTTTTTAAAAATGTAAAAGAATTTCGATCCAGACTGTTATACACCAATCATTATATCGTGGACGAGGGTCCATAATGTGGACCTTGATCCAAAACGACGTCGTATTGTTTATGTTAGTGGACGGGTGACTGGACGGACTGATTTCAGGGAATATGACTTCAAGGAATACACAGAATTCTTGTCTAGAATACACATAATGACTTCATGAAATACACAGAATATTGACACAACTACACAGAAATCATCCGCCTAACATTCGAATACACAAAACACGTCACAACCTATGTTTAAGTACCCCTAACATGAATACACAGAATCGTAGTCTATAATATACATAATGCCTTCAAAGAATACACAGAAAATGAAAATACCGAATACACAAACACATCATCCATGTGTTTAAGTACCACTAACATGAATACATAGAATCCTGGTCTAGAATACACAGAATGATTTCAGGGAATACACATAATATTGACACAACTACACAGAAATCATCCTCCTAGCATTCGAATACACAAAACCCGTCACAACCTATGTTTAAGTACCCTAACATGAATACACAGAATCATAGTCTACAATACACATAATACCTTCAAAGAATATATACAATATTAACACAAATACACAGACCGACCGAAACGGAAAACATGATTTCCAAAAAAACAAACTGTTAATTAAAATGACCAAAACGACGTCGTTTTGGCACGGGGTGCACAATGCATTGTGCACCCTGGTCCACGATATAAATTGCTGTTATACACTACTAATGGTTGCCTTGTCCTCTGTCAATGTAAATTATTTTAAAAAAAAAAAAAAAAAACAACAACAACAACAACAACAACAACAACAAAAACAAAAATTAAGGGGTGTATTCAATCATGACTTTTGTAGATTTTTAAAATGGTAGAATTCAAGTATGAAGAAAATATATGATAATTATTAAAAAATAATTTGTTGAATTTAAGTATAAGGTATATAAAGTTTAAATAGGGAGAAAACAATTAGAGTTTAAATAGAGAGACCTTCAGAGTTTGTAAAAAAAAAAAATTGAAATCTTGGGGTTAAATATTGGATTTCAACTATTTATATTTGAGAATGAAAAGTCTATCAAAGTCCTACAATTAAAAAGTCTACACAAATTAACATTTTAAATATCACATTACTTTTAAAGACTCTTTAAAAGTATTAATCGAATACCACCTAATTTTTAAAGACTTTTTAAAAATCTTGATTGAATACCGCTTGACTTTTAAAGACTTCCTAAAAATTTGAATGGAATATCTCCAAACTTTTAAAGTTTATAAAAGTTTTTTTTTTTTTTTTTTTGAAAGAAGTTTATAAAAGTTTTTAAAAGTCTAAAAGTCAAGATTGAATACATCCCTAATTCAAAATTGGAAAATTTAATGACTCCATCTGATCTCTTGTGGCAAATTTTATCAATAGCCCAAACTGTAAAATTTATTGACTCAATCTAATCTCGTGTGACAAATCTTGCCTATGTGACTAATTGAGCTACCAATGCTAACATGGTAACACTTGTATGAAACCGTATCACGAATCTCAATCTGTGAGACTGTCGAATTTTTAATTAGTTAAATTTTTTATCTCATTAATCAAAGATCCAACTCGTTTCACGTATTAAAACTCATGAAACGGTCTCTCACAGCTTTTTGTTATGCTAACATGTAAAATCCTATCTTATATATAGGGAGTACTGATTTGGCAGTTCTTATATCGTGGACCGCGGTCCACAATGCATTGTGGACCGCGGTCCCAAAACGACGTCGTTTTAGTAAGTGGGAGACGGAGCCCCGTAATTGACACTACAGTTCATTCCAAAAGATACTGCCTTACATTTGTTTTGATATTATCGAATGAAACTGTAGTTATATCAAAATGTAACTGTAGTTGTGTTGAAACGTAACTGCAGTGTATATGAAAAGATACTGAATAACAGTTTCACATTTGTGTTTGATATTATCGAATGAAACTGTAGTTATATCCAAATGTAACTGTAGTTGTGTTGAAATGTAACTGCAGTGTATATGAACAGATACTGAATAACAGTTTCACTTTTGTGTTTTTATATTATCGAATGAAACTGTAGTTATATCAAAATGTAACTGCAGTTGTGTTGAAATGTAACTGCAGTTGTGTTGAAATGTAACTGAAGGTGTGTTGAAATGTAACTACAGTATATATGAAAAGAAAGTGAGTAGCGCGAATTCATCCGTCTGTTTTCATTAATCAAAACGACGTCGTTTTGGGACTGCGGTCCACAATGCACTGTGGACCATGGTGCACACTATAATTTGCGCTGATTTGGTGCTTTTCTGGCGGGTGGTTGGATCTTACATTCTTATGTGGTCGGTACTTGACTACTAGGTATTAAGATGAATTGACTTCATAACTAATCAACCAATAACATCCCAGGGGGTTTATCAATTATCATCATTGATGACTCTCTGTCTCGGTCGTTCTTGCCCATTCTTGCACACTACCCTTTCCCCGTGTCGACTAGCCAGCAGAAATTTTTTGTTTTTCCCTTCTCCGGAATCATCAAGAAAGCGATTTCTTCCCTTCCAAAAAACCCAAAGAGATGTTTTCTGATGTTTTTATATTTAGACAAAAAAGTTGCTGATTTTGTTTTGCATGTTTAATATTTAAATGATTTTGTCTTGACAGTCGGCCCCAAAGATTCCTCCTTTATATACTTCATGCCAATTCTTCACCGCACCGCACCGTTTCCGGCGGTGATGTATAAATATGGCGGTGGTTCATGAGAGCTAGTGGGTTCTTTCTCTCTCTTCATTTGCCATGGAAGTTGTGGTTGTTATTCTGGTTTTGCAGCTGGTGTTTGTTGACCAAGGGGTCCATGGAAGGGGGTTTTCAAGTAAAGATTCGTATATGTCTGCAATTGGGGACCCAGGAATGAAGAACCCAAATTCCAGATTTGGATTGGAGGCTTGGAACTTCTGCAATGAAGTGGGAGAAGAAGCTCCAAACATGGGTAGCCCCAGGCTGGCTGACTGTGCTGATCTTTATTGCCCTGCTCATCATATGCATCTAGGTTCAATTCATTTCTACCCTCTTGTTCTTTGGCCCTCAGTTTTTGAAATTTTTATTTTAAATGCTACTGTTTGTTTATGGTGGAAGTAGAATTATATTTGCATTCTCCCCTCTGTTTTGGAATATATCATTTAGTGATTAATGCATCTGATAATTTGATGGACCTAATTGTTATGAATATTTGGTGTTTATATCACTTGGATTCATCTCAAGGAAGAAAAAAAACTGATTTGGAGAAATTGGAATGAGGATGTTAGGTGATTGCAGTGTTTTAGGGGTTTAATATGGTTGGTATATGAAGAATTATCTCACACACTTAGAAAGATTGCAGTGTTTTAGGGGTTTAATGTGGTTGGTATATGAAGAATTATCTCACACACTTTGAAAGATTGCAGTGTTTTAGGGGTTTAATATGGTTGGTATGTGAAGAATTATCTCACTCACTTAGAAAGATTGCAGTGTTTTAGGGGTTTAATATGGTTGGTATGTGAAGAATTATCTCACTCACTTAGAAAGATTGTTGTGTGGAGGCCAGTAAAAGGCCAAGTCTAGCAATTGGTGGTTAGAGATTGTTGGGCAAGGCCAGTGAAGGGTCAAGTCTAGCACCTTGCCTCTTGAAAATGTGGTGGTATAAGGAAATAAAGTTGCGCATTCGCTACGAGTTATAAATTTTGGCGTAAAGGCTTGATTCAATGTGCAGTTAAGACTACCAGGTGCTGGGAAGGGGAATTGTTGTGCAGAGGCTTGCATGCACTTTACCGGAAAAATAAAATAAAATTGAACTGATGGGTCAGTTATCTTTTAAGGAAATGTTGTTGAACTATTGTCATTCCAAGAAAAATTGAACTGGAATAGTCATTCCAAGAAGAAAACACGATTCTCAGTTTACGAAACAGTAACTTGCTATCTGGAAAAAATCAAACTGTAACTGATATCGTAAGGAATAGACTCTTGGATTCAGGTGTTTTTGGATGGAATATAATGGTTTCTCTTGTGAATTCTAACAATGTGAAATTTGGAGTTGCCCTTTTGTCTGTTATTTGTTTATTAGTGCAGCAGATCAAGCTTAGTTTCCATATTCACAAGGCCAAAACCCTTAGGTATTTCTTTTCTTTCTTCTTGGTGGCATTGAATGTCTTGATAATCCTAGCTAGGCTCTTTTCTAGATCTATCATTTACTTCCATCAAGATTTCAAGATGATCGTGGCTTCTCTGTAGTGTCTACCCACGCACGATTCTGTTGAGTGTGATGTAGTAGTGTGTAAAGTTAAATCTTATAAATCCATTTTGGTTTCTGCTGCAATGAACGAGATAATTTCGACAGGTAAGTTTCTCAAGAAGGAATGCAAATGTGGTGTATATCATAAGGTGAATGAATTAGACAATTTGTTAAGCGTTGGGAATGACTTTCCGGGAGATGGTTTCATTTCATACATGGACCCTGATCTTTATGCGGTGGAAAAGGAAAAGTACCTTGGATCTCTTTGTGAAGTGAAAACCTCTGATGAACCCTGGCAATTTTGGATGATTATGCTGAAAAACGGAAACTTTGACAAGACCACAACTCTTTGCCCCGAAAACGGAAGGAAAGTGGAAAAAATCGTGACAGACAGAAATTTCCCGTGTTTTGGTAAGGGCTGCATGAATCAACCGCTTGTCTTCCATAACTACTCAAGGAAAGTTTGCTCCGAGCACCATGCATCATTGACGGGCGGGTTTTATGGAACATATGACCTCGATGCCAATTTAAGCGCGGGGATACAGGGAAACTCTTTCTTTGCAGTTTCGTGGAGTAAGAACGTAAGCACGGGTAGTTGGATTCTCTCGCACAAATTGACAACATCTTCCAAGTACCCTTGGCTTATGTTGTACCTAAGATCTGATGCAACAAAAGGTTTCAACGGAGGATATCACTATAGCGGCCGTGGAATCATGCAAAAGGTCTGTACATCAAATCTTAAATTCTTCTGTTGTTTAAAGGCTAACCAGAATAAGATTGAGCTATGAACAGATACTACATTGTAACAGAGTCAATAGTACTCAAAAAAAAAAAAAAAACCAGAATAAGATTGCTGAACTGTATGATTGATTGTATTTAGTATTTACTATTTACTATTTACTGCAGTTGCCCGAGTCACCAAACTTTAAGGTGAAACTGACACTTGACATTAAACAAGGAGGCGGGCCGAATAGCCAATTTTATCTTCTCGATATAGGCAGCTGCTGGAAAAATAATGGAGATCCATGTGATGGAGATGTCATAACAGACGTGACACGATACAGTGAGATGATCATCAACCCAGCTACCACAAGTTGGTGCCGTGCAGACAACCTTAAATCGTGTCCGCCCTATCACACTAGTGCTACTGGGGAGATAATATACAGAAACAATACATCTCGGTTCCCTTACTCAGCATACCATCTCTATTGTGCTCCAGGAAACGCACAGTACTTGGAGAAGCCATTCGATATTTGCGACCCATATAGCAACCCACAGGCGCAAGAACTGGTGCAAATTCTACCTCACCCGGAGTGGGCGGTCCATGGCTATCCTGTAAAACAAGGAGATGGGTGGGTTGGCGATACAAGAACTTGGGAGCTTGATGCAGGAGCCCTGTCTAGTCGGCTATACTTTTACCAGGTAACTTCTGCCCGAACTTGGGGTTGTTTGGTTAGCATGAATTGTAATTCATTTGCAATGAAATTCAGTAGAGGTGAAAACTACATTGTTTGGTTGGAGGGAATTGCAATTCCCTCAATTCAATGAATTAGAATTCATACCCCTGCCAAACACCTTGTTCTCAGATGGCAGAGTAGTGGCTCTCTCATATGGGATATCATGAGTTCGAGTCTCAGCAGAGCCAATACTGGCTCTTTGTGCTCCAATAGGTTGAGAAAGTATGTTTGAACAGTTTTCAAAAAAAAATAATTCATACCCCCTAGAAAGGAAAAGAAAATGACCTTTTTGCCCTTGATTATTATTATTACACAAATGTATTTTAGTTTATATCACTTCATCCTTTCATATTCCCAATATTTTGAACAGTTTTCAAAAAAAAAAAAAAGAATTCATACCCCCTAGAAAGGAAAGGAAAAAAAAGAAAATGACCTTTTTGCCCTTGATTATTATTATTACACAAATGTATTTTAGTTTATATCACTTCATCCTTTCATATTCCCAATAATTATATTCCTTCCTACCGAGTTTATGCCGAAAGGTTGAATTGTATACTTGAAACAGGATCCGGGAACGAAACCGGCAAGGCGCATATGGTTTTCCCTTAATGTTGGTACAGAAATATATGTTACAGGAAAAGGGGCTGCTGCTGCTACTGCTGAATGGTCTGTTAGTGATTTTGATGTGTTAATTCCTGATGAAAACAGCCATCACAGTATAGCCTCATTGTAAATTTGTAATGTCTTAATAAAATACTTGGTATTTATTATTGTTTGAAAAGAACTCTCTCTTACACTTTCATATTGATTAGTTGTGTCATGCACTTATTGGGACTTTCAAGTTTCAACAACTGTTGTACTGGATGACCATGATCACAATGGATCTCAATTCTCAACCCCATCCAAGCCCCCACAAAAATGTTTAAACTCAAACATCTTTCAGTTCAACTACAAGTGGACTGATTTCATGAAAAAATATGCTAAGAAAATGGAAAGGGGTTCCAAAATAATGATGATAGCAAGATGCCAGAATTTTTAGTGTTTCATGGTAAGAATATCAAGGCTGAATTGTAATAAGTGTACCATACTAGAGGTCGGTTACATGTAGATTCCTTATTAATCGGTTACATGTAGATTCTTTGGGTTGAAAAAGTACCTATGTTTGAGAAAGTATAGAATAGATACTGCCTTTGTAATGCAACTACCTTATAATGGTGTATCTCAAATAGATCCATTAATGAAGCATTGCAAGGTTCATTTTCATAATGTTAATGATTCATTTTTACAGTATTGAAAGTTCATTTTTACAATAATAATACAACTACAATATAAACAAATGAACCTAAAATATGTTCATTAAATACTAGAGACTCGGTTTTAAAATACAGAATGTTCGTTTTTACAATATTGCAAGTCCATCCATAAACAACTAAAATCAAAATATATTAATATCATTCAAAAGATATAAATAGGATATTTTTAATAATATATTTTAACATTGATTAATACAAAAGGAAAAAAAAAAAAGAAGAAGGAATATGTGTAAATGATAGTAAGTAAATTGATATCATTTTAATAAATTTACAATATTACTACGGAGTATAATAAACTATTGTCAATGATACTTTATAATCAAATTACAATATTAAAGTAATGAATCATGGTTCATAATGTAAGGTGAACCATGTTCAATGATATCATTTGACCTTAAAGTTAAACAAATCTTATAAAGCAAATACTCAATAATAAATACACTAGGTTAAAGTAGGACTCAAGTAAAATTGAATTCAAACTCTTACTATTTCCATTCATATGAGATATACCCAGAAGACTGAGAAGAGTCATGCTACATTCTTTTATAAATCACTACATTACAAAGTGAATATAATTTTAGTTAATTACATAGTAATTTTAGTTAAAATTGTAGCATTTTTCTACCAAAATATTCTAACTCAGAGATAGTTAATGCTGAAATGCCCTTTAACAACTTCTATAATCTCTTTGAGAAGACGAATAGGGGAAAGTTATCCCATAAGTGTCTGACTCCCTGAAAAAATTCATTTCCATGAAGCAGCTGCCCCGATGTCCAGGTATAGATCGCACTTAAGCGCTATCTATTTTCGAGGCTAGCCTGATTTTGCAAGTGAGTTCTTACACACTTAGCGGATTTAGACTTTCATGATCACCGTCCTGTTCTCTTAATCAACCAACACCATTTGTAAGATCTAAGTCAGCACGCAATTAGGCACCAGCGCACCGTAACCTAACTTCCAATTCATCTCGCATTCCAAGTTCTGTTTACCAAAAATGACCTACTTGGAGCCTTCATGCAAGCGAGCCACCACCATAAAGTTTCTAAACATGATGCAAAACTTCTGAATGACATTTTCTTGAAAATAAATCATTCTACCAATTCAAGCAGTGTATCCTACTTTTATTTTCCACATAACATATATACCTCATTTAGAAATCCAAGAATGCGGTGAATCAGAAAAACAAAGTAAAATGCAGTGAATCCAACTGTTGAACACAAAAAAAAAAAAAAGAAAAAAAATTGTTTACTATTGCAAGTGAATATTAACTGAACATTGTCTACCACAAGACCTTCAGAAATACTTTTAGATATAGGAAACCATGGTTCTGAACACAGGTATACAATTGCATGACAAAATTCAAGGAAGCAACTGACTTGAGCTATGGGAACCCTCATTTCGGAGGCAATTCAACGTGTTCACTTGAAGCATTTTGCATCCAAAAGCTCCTCCCCCTCAAAAGGCTCATGATCCTCAATCATCTGGTTGACCCGCTCCTTCTGAGCCTCATCACTAATGTCAGCTTCCTTCCAGTCATAGAGCTCCATGTCATAGACTTCATCCATAACAAACTTGGGAATTTCTTTCCCTCGGAAAAGCCATAGTCCCTTCACTTTGAATGGGGGTTGTGACCCAATCACCAGCATCTTACCAAAAGCATACTTGCGTGCTAAATCCATCCTCTGCAGAAAACCACCGACCTTGTTCATAGTCACAAAGGAAACAGTGTTCTCATCATTGTACTTGTAATCACAGAACCAGAGAGAGTATCCCTCAGGATCATACATATCCCAGAAACCTGTTTACCAATCAGAAAAGGTACAAGTTAACAAAATTGCTTGTTTACCAATCAGAAACAAAATTGTATTGTAACAAATTATGCTCATTTGCAAACATGATGATGAAAACACACCTTTAATGGCAACCTCACGGAAGTTGGTTTTAGTGTTAGAGTAGAGTCTCTTCCACTCATCCAGAATCATTTTGCTTGGAGGCAAAAGATCAAGAGGATTCTTTGGCTTTGGTTTGGGTGCCTCCTCTTCCTCCACTTCTTCCTTAGGTTTTGCCTCTTCCTTCTTAGCCTCTTTCTTTGGTTCCTCTTTCTTGGGTTTTGCAGATTCTTTTGGCTGTGCAGGCTTCTTTGAAGGAGGAGGTGGAACCGATTCTGCTTGTTTAACCTCACCCAATATTTTGCAGAAATTTGGCTGCTTCACCATAGTCCAGAAATATCTCTCCACATGGGGGAATTCCTTGGTAAAGGCCTTAGTCATGATCATCTTAAATCCAATACTAAGGTTGCAAGTCATAATGATGTCAGCAAGTGTGACAGAGTGTCCAACCAAATAAGTGTTAGAGACAAGGTGGGTGTTCAAGGCCTCTAGTGCTCTCTTCAGTGCAGCAACTGCAGCCTCCTCAGCCTATATAGACAATAACAAATAGAAGATTTTTGAGATTACTGCAATTGCAGAAAGTTCCTGTGAATTGGCAATTGCCGAAGGACATAAGGAACAGAGAGAAGCAGCCTTCATACCGGAGGCAAATGTACACCATAACCAAGTCGGGGGTACAGCCACCGGCCAATACTTCCATCAATCTCAGTAGCTGAAAAATCACTCCATTGCTCGATATGGGCCTATCCAAGAATGTTCAATAAACAAAGCAAGTCATGGAAATGCCCATTTATTAGAGTGATCAAACAACCAATGCACTGCAGTCAACTAAGAACTTACATATTCGATCAATGAAGATCCAAAAAGAGGATTGTCAGGCTTCAACTTAGCAACTACAAGTAGGTGGTGACAGAACATCAGAATATGGATTCGATGGTAACTCCAGGATATCAAAACAGATCACTAAGAAAACAACACTCACCATAACGTGCAATGGCATTGCTCTCAAATACTGGCCCTTCAGGTGTTTCAAGCACAGGAACCTTAAAATGGATGGAAAACAAAGAAAAATATTAAACAAATGATACAAAATAGATGTAAATTTGGTTTTCCTTAGATTAATATACTACCTTTCCAATTGGATTCATCTTAAGAAACTCAGGAGTCTTGTTTGATACACCCATTTGGAAGTCCTTCACCAATTCTACTTTAACACCAGTGTATTCTGCAGCAATGAGTGCCTTGAACGCATTTTTGTTTGTGTTGGATGAATGCAGAATCTATAAAATAGAACAATGAAAAAGTTACTTAGCAATATGTAAAAATACCATACTACCAACACTTTCAAAATAGGGGACAAAGTATAATCACAAAATAATCAGCAAATAGCAGATCATTGCAACTAGACTTAAAAGTATGTGCCAACACAGTAATACATACAGAGTACTAAAATATCATGTATTTCCATTTGGTAATCTAAAATTCAAAAATTGGTACCAAAGGGCAATACTCTGTCGCCCAGTTAAAATCAATCAATGTGCACAGATTTCAACCTAATGAGTTTATAAAGAACCATAAATGATAAAGGACATTAGATAACTTCCAAGTTTAAAGATGGTAATCGCAACTTCAAGCAAACAGAGCAATCTCAATCGAAGGAATTTAACATGAAAATCTAGGCAGGTAACTTATGATACAGGCCTTATAATCTTATGTAGCTCTTTCTCAGTTCCCCAGTAAGTATAGTTAATGAAAGGTGCTACTTTTACCATAGAATAAATAGTAAATACCACAAACACAGCATTTCTTGCAGCATTCCATGAAATGGTATAAATTCAAAGCATCATACCAAAAAATAAACATAAAGCACCACCAACTTAAGCTTATTAACAGAAAAAGAAATCAGTACAGTATTGCATTTATCAACTATAAGCAAAATTTAGGGGGAAAAATCGACAATTTTGAATGGAAGAATCTAAGTAAAAAAGAATTAACTATCGATCACGCCCCAGATCTAAGTAAAAACAATAACCCAGCACAAAAACAGAGAAATAAGCTACTCACCAGAGCCATGGCTTCAGATTAGAGAGAGGCCGCTGTGGATTCAGAAGGCCTCTACCGTTATAAGGGGCGGAGTGTTAGGGTTTCTTTAGAGGGACTAGTGATGGTGTTGCTATCACAGTTATAAAGTGTGTGCTTGGGAGAGTATTTTTTGGATACCGAAAATGTAGGGGAATATGCCGGGCAGGGGCTTTGTGAGGAAGGGCGATTTCGGAATTGTCGAGTTACTTAGGCTTTTTTGATATAGCGCTGTTTGGCAGAGCTTATTTAAGAGCTTATAGTTTATTTTTAAGTTACTAATAAGCTATAAGTTTTGTTTGATATGCTATGTTTAGCAAACTTAGCTGAAAAGGTAGCTAAAGGCTGAAAAGTAGCTGAAAACTAAAAAGCTATAAGCTCGAAACTGAAATCTGAAGAGCTGTTAAGCTAGCTGTTATGCTTAAAAGTGTTTGGTAGAATTAACTTTTTGATAAGCTGATAAATGTAAAAAGACTAAAAAGGACATCTTCATACAATTTAAATTTAAATAGGTTTGTTTATATATTAAAATATAAAATAGTGAAATCAATATATTTTAATAAAATATAAAGTAATTACATATATTTGAAAACATATAGAGTTAAATAAAATGTTCATAATTCATAAGATTAGTTCATACAAAAATCAATGTTAAAAAACAAATGTCAAATTGAAATTACAACCAAACATATGGAAGAGAAAAAGTCAAAAAGGTTTAGCCAAAAAGATTTTAATTGTGAAGGGTAAATGATGTCATTTCTTTAAAATAATAAGGTTAAAGATGGAAAAAAAGTTAGGAAGCTACTAGCTTATTTTAGGAACATTACCAAACAGAGCTTATAGCTTATTAATAGCTTAAAATAAGTTATAAGCTCCTAAATAAGCTATGCCAAACAGACATAGGCTATGTTTGGCAAACCTAGCTGAAAAGATAGTTGAAAGCTGAAAAGTAGCTGAAAACTGAAAAGCTATAAGCTCGAAGCTGAAATCTGAAGAGCTGTTAAACTAGCTGTTATGCTTAAAAGTGTTTGGTAAAATTAGCTTTTTGATAAACTGATAAATGTAAAAAGACTAAAAAGGACATCTTCATACAATTTAAATAATTTTAAATTTAAATAGATAGGTTTGTGGTTTCAAAAAAAGATAGGTTTGTTTGTATATTAAAATATAAAATAATGAAATCAATATATTTAAATAAAATATAAAGTAAGAACATGTATTTGAAAATATATAAAGTAAAAAAAATGTTTATAATTCATAAGGTTAGTTCATACAAAAATTAATGTTCAAACACAAATGTCAAACTGAAATTACAACCAAACATAATGAAAAGAAAATGTCAAAAGGATTTTAATTGAAAGTGGTAAAGGATGCCATTTATTTAAAATAATAAGGATAAAGATGGAAAAAAGTTAAAAAACTACTAGCTTATTTTTGAAAAGCTACCCCAAGTAGCGTTTCAAAATAAGCTCTTATTTTAAGCTATTAGCTTATTTTGAGAACATTAGCAAACAGAGCTTATTGCTTATTAGTAACTTAAAATAAGCTATAAGCTCCTAAATAAGCTCTGCCTAAATAATGTTCTTGAAATAAATGACATCTTTTACCCTTTCAATTAAAACCATTTTGGTATTTTATCATTAATATGTTTGATTGTAACTTCAATTTGACATTGTGTTTGAACATTAATTTTTGTATGAACTAATTTTATGAATTATAAACATTTTGTTTTACTTTATATATTTTCAAATATATGTTCGTACTTTATATTTTATTAAAATATATTGATTTCATTATTTTATATTTTAATATGTAAAAAAACCTATTTAATTTAAAACTATTTAAAATTTATGAAGATGTCATTTTTAGTCTTTTTACATTTATCAGCTTATCAAAAAGTTAATTTTACCAAACACTTTTAAGCATAACAGGTAGCTTAACAGCTCTTCAGCTTCCAGCTACCTTTTCAGCTAGGTTTGCCAAACATAGCCATAATAAAACATTTTTTAAGAACATTATAGGGATGCATCCTTATTGGTTAAGCGTACCCTTGGAAATATGAAATTTTTTAAAATAATATTTTTTAAAAATGACTTATTTTTTGAAAAATATCTTAATTTTTTAATATTTGGTTGAAGATCATAAATTTCTTTTCTGTTTGGTTGAAAGCTAAAAAAAAAATTGAATTTTTTCGATTTGGTTCATTTTCCTAAAATGAACATATTATTTGGTATATAATAATAATAATAATAATAATAATAATAATAAGTGTGGTGGTGGTCATGGTGCGATGGTAGGTGTTGTGATAATAATGTGGTGGTGGTGGTGGTGGTGGTGGTGGTGGTAGTGCCGTAGTGGTGTTAGTGTGGTGCTGGTGGTTGTGATGTTGGTGGTGGTGTGGTGGTGTGGTAGTAATGATAATTCAAAAATTAGCTTGAAAAGATGTGAAAGAGAAGATAAAGACGGGAAAATAAAGAATCAAGAAAATGTTTTCTAAATAAAAATCTATGAAAACATTTTTTGCCAAATTAGACATTTTTTCGTTGACCAAGCTAATTTACTATGTATGAGATAAAATTTCTTTCTGTTTTAAGAATATAAATGCAAAACTTTCATTATCTAATAAATATTATATTAAAAATAAAATAAAATGTCAAGATATCAATGAGAGTTTACAATATCAATAGTTCACATATAACAACAATTGATGCCTCAATCGTATACACAGAAAACATATGAATCCATATGTTATAACGTAATTGCATAACTTTTTTATTACTATTCGACAACATCAGTAAGCCTATTATAATCATATTACTTTTAACAAAAAATAAAAATAAAAAATTGCTAATTCATGCCAAGGACCTTGTGGTCAGGTGACACAAGGTTGCTCTCTTATAGGGGAAATTGTGGGTTCGAGCCTTCGTAGTTATGAACAGATACTGCACTCTAATAGAGTCACTAGTACCCAAAAAAGTATTGCTAACTCATCAATATTGCATTATGAAGATATAGATATAATTTATTTTAATATGAAAATAGTTAGGACATCATTTTTACTATTGATTCTAACTATCTACACCAATACTCATCTTTACAACTACTTTTGTTAGAAGTTAAAAATACACATTTTGATTATATTGAAAATATTCATTTTAATTTTATATTATTATTTAATATTTAAAAATTGTATTAAGTATTTACTTATTTTAATTTTCATGTTGAACATTAATTTGCGCATAATAACTAGTTTTTTTTTTTTTTTTTGACAAACGCATAATAACTAGTTAAACTATACAAATTCTAAACTTTTATTGGCACCATGGTGCCATTCACTTTTAATTTATATATATCTACTATACTAATAAGAGCCAAAGAGAGTTAGGCCTAAAATGAGTAGAAAAAATGGCGGTCAAATTATTTAATCAAATGAATGGTTCAGATGAATTATTTAATCAAATACATGGTTAAGATAATTCAGATTAATATTATTAATAAAGATTACCTAATTTAACCTTACTTTTATTATTATCCGTTAAGTTTTCCGTTAAATATTCTCTTCTCCGTTAATATTCCGTTAACTTTTAACTTACCCATTAATTTCTATAAGAAAGGTCTTAGGTTCGAACCTCATCTCAATCAAATTTGACATAATTAAGTTTCTCACTCTATTTTACTTTTATTAAATTAAATAAATTAGTAGCTACAACAAAAAATGATACATATGTATTTCTTTAATTTAGAATTATGTGTCTACGATACCTTTATTTGAAAAAATTATTCATTATCAAAAAATTAAATTAAATAAGAAAAATAATTTCATTAGTTATATTGTCTTTATTTTCTCTCATGCAAAGATTTTGTACATTCAAATTTATCAATTGACATTCATTACATTGTCCATTATCTTATTTTTGCAATATCTTGTAATTAAATATCAAAGTTATAGTACAAAATAATGTTATATATTTATTTACCAAGTATTTTATTAATACTATATATGAAAAAAAAATTTGAAGCTAATTATATTAACTATTTGGGGATTGGTTGACAAAGAGACCAGTACTCAAATAACTCAACAAATTGAAGCGGAATCACTCTATTTTATTCTTATTGAATTAAATAAATTAGTAGTTACACCAAAAAATGATACATATGTATTTCTTTAATACCATGAAAAAAATAAAAAAGAATAGTTTGAAACTAATCATATTAACTACTTGAGGGATTTGTTGACAATGAAAGTACTCAAATAACCCATTACCGACAAATTGAAGTGAGAAACTACCTTTTAATATCTGTGGAATACATAATATTTTCAATTTTCAATTTTTTGTTAATTTATTTAATTTTTTTTCTTAAACTAGAGATTTCTTTATCTACAATAACTCATTCAACAATAATGGTTGAACCAAATGAACCCCAAGCATAACACCTAAAGGAAAGCCTATAGCTCCTATATCATAATCTCATTGCATGATGTTGTCATCTATGCTACCAACAAGAACCGAATTGCAATTAACACACTACCAACAAAAAGAAAGAGAACAAATAGTAAATATGAAGACAATGACAATGTTACTCAAAAGAGAATTAAGAACACTTAGAAAAATTCAAATCAAAAGTAGTATTTATTTAGGCTATCATTTTTAGACCAAATATTTAAACTATCGATTTTACAAGGTTGCAAACATTTATTTTAGTAATAATTATAATGAATTTTCTATATTATCTTGGATTCATATACTTTGAGTTAGATATTTAAATAAAAAAATTCGACATTCAATTACGCATGTATAAACTTCTCCTATATAATCTTGCATTGATATACTTTCAAATATTTATTTAAATATAAACATTGGGCATTAACCCATTCGCGCAATGCGCGTATAAAACTAGTATACTAATAAGAGCCAAAGAGAGTTAGGCCTAAAATGGGTAGAAAAAATTGCGGTCAAATTATTTAATCAAATGGATGGTTCAGATGAATTATTTAATCAAATAGATGGTTAAGATAATTCAGATTAATATTATTAATAGAGATTAACTAATTTAACCTTACTTTTATGATTATCCGTTAAGTTTTCCGTTAAATATTCTCTTCTCCGTTAATATTCCGTTAACTTTTAACTTACCCATTAATTTCTATAAGAAAGGTCTTAGTTTCGTACCTCATCTCAATCAAATTTGACATAATTAAGTTCCTCACTCTATTTACTCTTATTAAATTAAATAAATTAGTAGCTACAACAAAAAATGATACCTATGTATTTCTTTAATTTAGAATTATGTGTCTACAATACCTTTATTTGAAAAAATTATTCATTATCAAAAAATTAAATTAAATAAGAGAAATAATTTCATTAGTTATATTGTCTTTATTTTCTCTCATGCAAAGATTCTTTACATTCAAATTTATCAATTGATATTCATTACATTGTCCATTATCTTATTTTTACAATATCTTGTAATTAAATATCAAAATTATAGTAAAAAATAATGTTATATATTTATTTACCAAGTATTTTATTAATACTATGAAAAAAAATTAAAATAATTTGAAGCTAATTATATTAACTACTTGGGGGATTTGTTGACAATGAAAGTACTCAAATAACCCATTACCCAGCAAATTGAAGCGATAAACTACATTTTAATATTTTTTGAATATATAATATTTTAAATTTTCAAATTTTTATTAATTTATTTAATATTTTTTCTTAAACTAGGAATTTCTTTATCCACAATAACTCATTCAACAATAATGGTTGAACCAAAAGAACACCAAGCATAATACCTAAAAGAAAGTCCATAGCTCATATATCATAATCTCATTGCATGACGTTGTTATCTATGCTACCAACAATAACCGAATTGCTAATAACACACTACCAGCAAAAAGGAAGAGAACAAATAGTAAAGATGAAGACAATGACAATGTTACTCAAAAGAGAATTAAGAGCACTTAGAAAAATTCAAATGAAAAATAGTATTTATTTAGACTATCATTTTTAGACCAAATATTTAAACTATCGATTTTACAAGGTTGCAAACATTTATTTTAGTAATAATTATAATGAATTTTCTATATTATATTGGATTCATATACTTTGAGTTAGATATTTAAATAAAAAAAATTCGACATTCAATTATATATATATAAACTTCTCCTATATAATCTTGCATTGATATACTTTCAAATATTTATTTAAATATAAATATTGGGTATTAACCCATTCGCGCAATGCGTGTATAAAACTAGTATATATATATATATATATATGTAGAAAATTATAATATTCTACAGTATTGTAGATTTGTAGCTTAATATTATAATATGTGAACTACCATTTTTTATTATAGAGAATCTCTCTCTATCTATCTATATATATATATATATATATATATATATATATATATATATACACTTGTTCACATGAGGACACATAATATAATAGAGGATTATGAGGTCTAATTTTACCCATTGAATTAAGAAGCATAAACGGCTGAGATTAGTAGTATAAAGCCATTACTCAATTGAAAATGGACACAACTATAAAGTCATTACACAACTGAAATGGAAAAGACTAAACACAAAAGTAACATCGCATAAGGCAAAAAGAAAATTAACAAAAGTATACTAGTAATAAAAAGTGACACTGCAATGGAAGGAAGTCAACAACAATAGTATCATTACACAAGAACAAACCAAGAAAAAGAAACATAACAAAAATGTAGACAATGTCATGAAGAAATCAATCCTGCACGGAAGGCAAAGGAGTATGTAGAAAGAAAGAGTAACGCACGTGCCACATTGCTCATACGATGTGCATTCACATTCACCGTGTAAATCTTCTTCATATAATGCAAACGTAACCTATTAAGCTCCGCCTTGTCACCCCAGCTAAACTGCACTCCCATCTTGCGACACCTTCCCCGGTCCTTAAAAACAAAATAAAAAAAAATACCAATTTCATTAATTTTTCGCCACATAATACACAACAAAGTGAGCTCAACCATTATTTAAACAAAAAAATAAAGAAAAAAAACAAACAAACAAACAGAGTATGTCCGAAATATAGTAGTACATAATATACTGTGCATATAATAATTAAACCCAAATGCGGTACAAAATATTCCAAGCATTGGCACACAATTAAAATCACATTTCCCATATAAAATCTTAAACAAAACACACTGCCATAACACAAGAAGAAAAACAAACGCAGTAGTGTACACTAACAACAAAATAAGCAATTGAACCTAAAATTAATTCCCAACCAAAGCATAGTAATGGCACAGAAAAGAGTCAATCCTTAGCACACAAAACAACATTTTATTCCCAAACAAAACTGTTTAAAAAAAATAAAACAAAACAAAATCATATGTCAGAAACAGATTTTTTTTTTAAAAAACAACATCAACACAACAAAACAAATATTTCTAACTTAAAAGTTTTCAAAAAAAACAAAAAGCTTTAAAAAAAACATACTGTGCATACAATAAATTTCATTATCAATGAAAAGAATATAATTTTATTCATTATATTTTTATCTACTTAATATAGTACATTACAGTGCAATAAAATTACTTATTTTGTGTAATTTCTATATTGAACCGAATTTACAGAGCACATATAAATTATTTATTGAAACCAAAAAATTGAATACATATATATATATATATATAGGATCGCGTTCAGGTGCGAACTGGCCGCCCAGGAGAGAACTGCGGACGAATCACAGCGCGCCACGTGTCCGGAATGTAGTTGCAACTAACGTTATAACTAGGTGCACTTCATGTTATAACTAGGTGCACATAGGTGTACCCAGGTGCATAAATGTTAACAAGGTAAATTACTTGCACCTGCAAGTGAAAATAGGTGCACACGTGCAAGTAAAATGTATTACAAGTGCAAGTAAATTATACAATGAGCATCAATACTAAGTGCACCTAATGTTATAACTAGGTGCACCTATTGCTATAACTAGGTGCACATAGGTTGCAACCAGGTGCATAAATGTTAACAAAGTAAATTACTTGCACAAGTGCAAGAAAAATGTATTGCAGATGCAAGTAAAATGTATTACAGGTGCAAGTGAATTGTATAGTGAGCATCAACACTAAGTGCACCTAATGTTATAACTAGGTGCAACCTATGTTATAACTAGGTGCACCTAGGTTGCACCCAGGTGCATGAATATTAACAAGGTAAATTACTTGCATTTGTAAGTGAAAGTATTTGCGAAAATAGGTGCATGAATATTAATAAGGTAATTACTTGCACTTGTAAGTGAAAATATGTGCGAAAATAGGTGCACTTGTAAGTGAAACTAGGTGCACTTTTAAGTGAAACTAGGTGCACTTGTAAGTGAAACTAGGTGCACCAAAGTTCCAGTTATTTACGAAAATGCCACCGCGTCATTTTTTTAAAATTGCATCTGATTCGTTGATCTGGACACGTGGACGACTGTGGAGCGTTCTCATTTCCTACCTGGGCGAGAGTTCGCACGAGAGTGCACCCCTATATATATATATATATATATATATATATATATATATATATATATATATATATATATATATATATATATATATATATATATATATATATATACTAAAAAAAATGAGAAACCCTAAAACAGAAACAATGGCCTCCACCACTGCAAACCCTAACACCCTAAAACAAAAACAACAGCCTCCAACACTGCAACATCCACCCATGCAACGCCATCCAATGATGCAAAAAAAATATCAATCAAGAATAAGCCTATAAAACGCCAAAAAATAAGGAAAAAATAACTGCGTAACTGATATCGTTTTGACGCAAACGCCAACCCTCCAGCTCGTTTCTCCGGCTGCAAAGAGATACCGATGAAGCGACGGTCACCGAGAGCCGCTACTAGAATTCTAACATTTAGTGACATTTTTTAAACGTCAGAAAAAATAAAAAGCGTCACCAAATGTATTTACCGACGAAATAAAAACGTCACCCGGACCGTCGGTTAGCGGCGTATGGAAAGGTATTACTGACGAAGTTATGTTTTCGTCACTAAATATTACTATTGCCGACGTTTTTGCATGGTCTTGATAATGTCATGGAATACATACATTTTGAAACGAAAGATTAACAAAACGTCAGTAATAGTTAGTGACGAAATAAAATATTTCGTCAGAAAATGTGTCTTTACTGACGTTTTCCATAAAATTATGTTTGTCATGAATAAATTTAATCAGCGACGAATATTGAAATGCGTCAAGAATATAACATTTATTGACGATTGTGTATATTATTATTTTTGCCATAAAAAAAAATAATTGCTGATGAAATACCAATTTGTCAATAAAAATACATTTACTGACGTTTTTTCGTATTTATATTCATCACTAAATTTTATATTTGGAGATATTTATAATTTTTTTTATTAATTGATGACAATTTACATATAGTTGTATGTAAAAAGGTTTACACACAATTTCATGTAATTGAAATAAAATATTTTAGCATCAGTTAACATTTCAAAATAGTGCAATATTTTCATAGTAGAA
>CP025647.1:23584144-23595485 GCA_003576665.1 Ipomoea trifida | reverse complement strand
AATTTAAATTTAAATTTTGTATAATTAATAGAGTCTCTAATTAATTATGTACACATTTAGATAAATTTATAGAAAAAAATTGACATAATTAATTTCATTTATTCCTAAGTGTATTTCATCATATATATTATAATTCTAATAATATGAATAATAACTAAGAAAATTATATTTAAAAAAAAAGATGTAAATTTTAATTTTTGTATTAGTAAATTTAAATTCTAATTGGATGCATTTCCTTAATGATTGTATAATATGTCATATATGCAGACAATATCTATTAATATGTATATAGGCAAAATCTATAATATAATTTCCGTAATTAATATATATATATATATATATATATATAGGAATGTATTCAGGTGAGGACTAATATGTTATAAAGGACTATGAGGACTAATATGGTGCGTTGGATTGGATTTTTCGATGGTGTGAGATTAATGGTAATTTTGGATTCTTTTTGTGTTAGGCGGGTGGGTTATTAATCTTAAAAAGGGTATTTGTGTCATTTGTAGAGGCCTTTTAATTTTTGAATACCGAGCGTATCGTGTAGGGTTCCTATTCCCACTCGTAAACGTTTCTTGGTTACGTTGCAAGACTCTTCGGCTTCGTCTTCTCCATTCAACTTCGTCTCGACGTTTCTCTCTTTGGTTTCTGTCGGACTCGCCGGTCTGGTTGTGGTGGTGCGGACGCCGCGGTTCTTCACGGGGTAGCGGTTGGACGGGTGGTGGTAGTGTGGGTAAGGTCGCAGCGTCGTCTTCCCGCTGTATAGTGACGGTGGTGCATGTGCCCAGCGGCGACAGTTTTGGGGTCTGAGAAGACAACAATGACGGAAATAGATGGTGGCCGTTGGCGATGTAGGATGGCGGGTCCGGGAGAGTGTTCGGCAGTTCTAGGTGCAGTTTGTCCTTTTCTTTTTTTTTTTTTTCTTTTTTCCTTTTGCTTTTATTGTTTTCTGTATGGTTTTTTGGTATTAATATCCAGTTGATATATTTATGTTTTTTATTAATTGGAAAAGATTTCTATGTTGACTACTATGAGTGATAACAGAAACAGAATAGTCCACCTAAAGGCCAAGAACACCATAAAACTTACTGTAGGTGAATTACTGACCATTCACACGTAGGAAATACAGCCGTTTTGGCCAATATGTGATTGGCTAATTGATCACCTTTGTATCAAGATTCATGATATGAACCCAAATCCACAAAAATAAAATTATATTAATGAGTAACTTAACCAGGAGAGATAAACAGTCTAGCAGCAAAATGAAGACTGTAACTGTAATATATTGTTTCCTTCATTTTTGAATCATTTTTAAAATTGTTGTCATGTGTTTAAGAGTTGTTGTGTGTGTAGCATATTGTTCTGGATAGGAGGTTAATAAGATATGGTGGTAGTTGTGTGCCCATGATGTATTGATTGTGTGTCTTGCCTTGGTGATTTGTAACTGGAAGCTAGCAACTAGCAGTTTTTTTGTTGGTTATGTGTATTGTTTAATTAATTATGTTGAGTTAGGACTGTAATGGGGTTTTATCACTCTAATGAATAGAGTCATTTATAAATTAGATCCATTTAGATAAAATAAGAGGAATATTATCAGTTTCAAATTGATAATTAATTATTTAATATTTATAGTTGTAATTTATTGTTTCCTTCATTTTAAGCATTTTTAAGATTATTGTCATGTTTTGAGGGTTGTTTTGTGTGTAGTATTATTGTTCTAGTCAGGATGTTAATAAGATACGTTTTTAGGTGTGTGCCCATGATGTATTGTTTGTGTGCCCTACCTTTGTAATTTGTAATTGGAAGGTAGCCGCAGGCAATTTTTTTTTTGATTTTGTGTACTGTTTACGTAATTATGTTGAGCTAGAAAAAATTTAATAAAATATTTCAGTTTTTTAAGTAGGAGTTGTTATGTATTTTTTTTTATCTCTGTAAAGTATGATTTCATTCATTGGTTAGGAGTTTATATTAGTTAAGTGTGAGTTAGGTGTGGCATGATGCTTTGTAAAATGATTCATATGATTTACGAATTATTGTACGTGTGCATAGATGTAGTGTATTGTGTGCCTAGGTTTGTTATATTGTGTGCATCGCTATGATGTATTAGGTTGGTCCCTGGAGATTGCGTGCCAATGTGTTATTATTTCTTTTTTTTTTTGGGTTTTATTGCCTTATTGGGCTATTGGTGTTTTTGTTTCTTGTGGTTGTTTGCTCTCTTTGTTATTCTTTGTGTTTGTTGGGTGTAGCTAAAAGAATTAGGAAAACACATGGCCCTCATAAAACATGGGGTCATGTTATTCTCCAACAAAAAAAAACATGGGGTTATGATCATCTTGTAAGTGTTTTGCCAAGGTTTCAATTCATATCGTTTATATACTTTATGCATTGTGTGCCAAGGAGTTGGGGTCTGTCTGCCCATTACTGTTGCCATGTGTGGTCATTAGTGCCTAATAAGCATTCATAATTTGTAAGAGTGGTCAGTAGTTTCTGTATGTTAGCCCATTACTTTACATGTGTGTGCTCAGCAGTTAAGCCATACAATTTTTAGCATGGTCTCATACATTTTTGTTGTTGTTTCAGCTTTTCTTTCCCATCCTTCAACACAATCATTTTTACCTCTTGTGTGTCGACTTCAAAACCGAGCGGCTTGAAATTATTGATAATTCTGCTTCCACTGAGGCCACCCAGGTGAAGTATGGTGACACCATAGAAAATGTGGTACGTCTTCTTTCTGTTGTGTGCTTGTACTATATGTTCTTTCGATGGGTATTCTTGAAGTGATGTTCTCTTTTCTTGTTTTTGTATTTTAGAAACTATTGTTGTCCAAATATTTCACATCTGTTGGTGAGAAGTTCAAGTCGATTATTTGTGAGAATCTGAANCCAAAGAATAGAAGCATGCAATTGAAAATTTGTTGAAGAATAAGAATCATACGTTGTCACACCTCTTTCCCATAATTCTATAAGATCGTCAATCAATGGTTGCAAATAAACATCAATGTCTCTACCAGGAGCTTTAGGCCCGGGTATAAGTAGAGTTAGCATAAAAAATGACTCTTTCATACACATCCTTGGTGGTAAATTATATGGAATTAATATCACTGGCCACATACTATAAGCATTACTCATATTTCCAAATGGGTTGAATCCATCAGAAGCTAAACCAAGCCTAACATTTCTTGCATCATTAGCAAACCAGGGAAACTCTTTATCAAAATCTTTCCAAGCCTTAGAATCAGCTGGATGACGTAAGTACTCATCATCATCAATTCGTCTTTTCTTATGCCACCTCATATCATTTGCAATTTTTTTTTGACATAAACAGTCTTTGAAGCCTAGGTTTTAGAGGAAAGTACCTTAGTATCTTATGAGGAATATTTTTTCCTTTACTACCCTTGACTTTCCATCTAGAAGTACCACATATAGGACAACATTCATTTGTCTCTAATTCCTTCCAAAATAACACACAATCATATTTGCATGCATGAATATTTGTGTATCCCAATCCCAAGTTACGAAGCATAGACTTAGACTCGTAGTGAGAATGTGGAAGTGTATTGCCATCAGGTAAGCATTCTTTTAACAATTCAAGCAACATGTCAAATGATTTATTGCTCCATTTATTATACACTTTCAAATGAAGCAACTTCACAATTAATGATAATTTTGAGAATTTAGTGCAACCTGGATATAATTCTTGTTTTGCTTCTCTCAACATGTTCTCAAAATGATCAATTTCACCACTATGCGTATTGGGATTTAACTGTGAGTTGAAGTTGACAAAATTTCCATATTCATTTAAGAACTCATCGACTCCATCTAAGTTTTCATCATCATCAGAATCATCATACTCAACCTGAGAACCATTATTACTTGGTTCTTGAAAAGTCGGTGACTCACCATGAAATATCCATTGTGTGTAATCTGTGTCTATTCCATTTTGGCGCAAATGCATATATACCACACTTTGATTTAAGGATGTTGTGTTTAGACATTTTTTACATGGACACCTAATCTCACAATCATGTCCCAAGTGATTTCCCACAAATAACATAAAGTTCTTAAGTCCTTCTATATATTCATTAGACCTTTTATTTTGTGTCATCCATGCTTTATCCATATTAAACACAGTACCTATTACAACATATAAGTTGTTATTTATAATATAAATAAACTAATTTTTCATATGAAAAAATCATTATATACATTGATTCAAGATTTTAGCAAAAAACATTGCATACATTGATTCAAGATTTTAAGATATATATATATACACACACACACACAACACATAATATGAACAATTAGAATGAACAGATCATATTATATAACTAAATATTATTTTAAATTACTACTTACTTGATGGGAGATGCTTTACTGGATTCACTGCTGCAATGACTTCAATTGATATTCAATGTGCAACTGCTTATGAAGTTTCTGGTACGATGGCAATCTTTCTATTAGTGATACAAAAATGAAAAAAAAAACAGTAGGTCGTCTTCATTTTGAGATATTTTGTCTTCATTTAAATTCAAATCTGCTTCAGGAATTCAAATACTAACTAATTACCTTTTTTCAATATCACTTCTTATTTTAATTGAAAATAGCTATATCCATAATTGTTTCATATCAAATCAATATAATTATTAAATAACAAAACTACACACACACACACACACATAATTCCTAATTAATTAATAAAACTGATATTCCTAATTAAATAATAAAACTAATTCTAAAATATTTCCGTGCCCACAACATTCCCTCTCTCTTTAGAGAGATTCGTCCTCGAATCCACGTTCTAGGCACCGTTGAGGCTTCATGAGTCTTCGTGAAGAGACAACCTGCCTCTGATACCAAATGATGCGAATCTGGTTGGCCCGATCTGTTCAATGATGCGAATCTGGTTGGCCCGATCTGTTCTTCACACTCTAATTCAAAAGGGAATTTTTTATAATGATTTATTAGGCTTGGTGTGATCAATTTGTAGGTTTAATTTAGGTCGGGTAAATGGTTGTTTTTGGGTTTTGATGTATAGTGGTTTGCCACGCTCGGCTATAGAGCGATAAAAACCGGGATGACGCCACAAGGCTGGTAATTTCCTTGATAAGTCTGGTTTGCCATGATCAACTCAATGGCCGAACTCATACCGAGTTCCAGAAAACATTCTGTTTTCTAACTCAAAAATTCATCTCAATCTATATTTCATTAGGCATGCAATGGCCTTAAATAGCCATTGACAAACTGATTACAACCACATAAATGAGATAATTATTAAATATAGGATAAACTAATCCTAACCAACAAACTAAGATAAATATGAAAATTAATATAAGTCTAACAAACTAAATGTATAATTAATTTTAAGATAATTCCTAATTAATTAATAAAACTAATATTCCTAATTAAATAATAAAACTAATTCTAAAATATTTCAACAACCAATTTTATTGATTCCCGTGCCCACAACATTCCCTCCCTCTTTAGAGAGATTCGTCCTCGAATCCACATTCTAGGCACTGTTGAAGCTTCATGAGTCTTCATGAAGAGACAACCTTGCGCTTTGATACCAAATGATGCGAATCTGGTTGGCCCGATCTGTTCTTCACACTCTAATTTAAAAGGGAATTTTTTATAATGATTTATTAGGCTTGGTGTGATCAATTTGTAGGTTTAATTTAGGTCGGGTAAATGGTTGTTTTTGGGTTTTGATGTATAGTGGTTTGCCACGCTCGGCTATAGAGCGATAAAAACCGGGATGACGCCACAAGGCTGGTAATTTCCTTGATAAGTCAGGTTTGCCATGATCAACTCAATGGCCGAACTCATACCGAGTTCCAGAAAACATTCTGTTTTCTAACTCAAAAATTCATCTCAATCTATATTTCATTAGGCATGCAATGGCCTTAAATAGCCATTGACAAACTGATTACAACCACATAAATGAGATAATTATTAAATATAGGATAAACTAATCCTAACCAACAAACTAAGATAAATATGAAAATTAATATAAGTCTAACAAACTAAATGTAGAATTAATTTTAAGATAATTCCTAATTAATTAATAAAACTAATATTCCTAATTAAATAATAAAACTAATTCTAAAATATTTCAACAACCAATTTTATTGATTCCCGTGCGCACGCGCGCGCGCGCACACACACAATATGAATGAATAAAGCTCATATCTCCTCTTTTTTTTTTTTGTATATAAAATTTAATAACATATCATAATTTATGTGTGCATGCATATTCCTGGGAAGTATTACTTAATTATTTTTTAAATATAAGTTATCTAGATAGATGTTGTGTGTGGTTTCAGTAAAGTACTGGATATTAGATAATGAAAGAGTTCATTTGCTTGCAGGGCACCAGAACTGCTATTGGGAGCCAAACAATATTCAACATCAATTCATCAAAAAATCTTTAAGCTACTGTAAATCATATCCAACCTCACAATCAAACCAGCACACAACATAAACAACCAAACTAATGCTACACCTCAGGCCATCTATAAAATATGCCAAAACCAACACCAGATCTATCAAAACATTCTCCTGTAATAAGCTGAAACCATCATCAAAACCCAACATCAAACCCAAACACAACACCTCAATATCCATTATCAATCAAAACCAACAACCAATCCACACTTAAGCTTGATGCATATCTACAAAGATTGTAGCAGATTGCAGCAAGTTGTATCCTACGGCCACCCCAAAATTGCAGCAGCTAATCCTTGCAACACCATCCCCTAACCTCACATCAAAATCAACATTTAACTTCACCTCAAAACTACCTACAAAAAGCCAAATCCCACCCCCAAATATACTACATCCTGCAGCCAAAACTGCAAGATATATCAATACTCTATATTAATATGTTTATTTCTAGAAAGCTAACTTAATGCTCTAATTCAAGGGAAATCTTAAATTTCTAAACCCCTCACCTACATATAAATAATTCATAATAAATTTAAATATATATAATAAAAAAAAATCACAACAAAGTTTAAAAAAAAAAAACTACAGAGAAAGCTATCCCATTCTAACTAATGAGAGCAAAAAATCACCCAAATGATACCAAAAATAGAGTTTATTCATGGATTCTTGGGTGGAGATTAGTTTATTAGGGTTTGTATTTACCTGGACATGAATCTTCTCTTGTAAACTTAGGTCCTTGGGAAGACTTCCACTGGGGTTTTGCAGAGATGAAGGCAGAGAAGATAGAGATGAGATGAGGGAAAAAATAGTGAAATTATAAACAAAGAAAAATAGTGAGTGAGATCAGAGACTATAGAGGAGGGAAAACGCAGAGATCCTTAGGCCTATTGTGGAAGAAATTAGTGAACCACTGGCTTAGAGTGTTACCTCTCTTGCTTCTATGTGCGATGCCGCTGCGGAAACGATAGAAGTCTTGTTGCAGTGGAAATGACGGATGGAGATTGTAATGTTGTTGCTTATGGTAGTGGAGAGAGGTGAAGTTGGATTGTACTGATGGAAGAATTTAGACAATTTTTTTTTTTTATTTCTAAAGGATTGTTTCTTAAAGGCGCCAAATGATAAAAAGCTTCCCGCAAAAATATTCACTTTTCCTGACGTTTTATATTAAAATTGATTTCTAAAATAAAACATTTAGGGACTTTTATTATAAAACGTCATTGATTCTATATCTTTACTGACAAAAAAATTATATTTCGTCAGCAAATATTAAAAAAAAAATTATTGTCTCTACCAAAATATATAGTGACGTTATTTAATATAACGTCGCAAATTATTATATTTAGCGACATTTTCTAGAGCGTCGCTAAAATTTTCGTCGGGAAATGAAAGATTGGCCGTTATTCAACCGCCATCGACAATGAGTTAAAACGCAACAACAAGAATGGCAAACGCTTCTGACCAGACGGTTCGAGAAGGGTGTTGCTATTCCTACCCCCCATGGTGCAAACAACATTGAAATTAACAAAAAATTATAAATTTCAATAACTTTATAGGTGGTAGAAATAGAAATAAGGTATACATATGGCTATTTACACCACCATGGTCAACTTTATTAATTACACAAAGAAAAATGTGTAGGAATTAGAGTTTTCAAAAAAAAAAGTATTGGAATGTGATGAATATTATTTAAACAAAATTAAATTGAATAACAATTTAAAATTATATATATATATATATATATATATATATATATATATATATATATATAAACAAAAAAAAAAATAAAACAGAGCAGCCCCTCGCCGGAGGGGTTGCTCCGTTTTTGTTTTGTTATTTTTTTTTTAATTTTTTTTATTTTTAAATAGTTATTTAATTTAATTTAATTAAATAATACTTCTGATTTCAATCCCTTTTTTTTTTATTAAATTCTAATTCCAATACCTGATATTTTGTGTAATTAAATTTCAGTCAACATTGTTATTTGTAAGATGAAACAATTGGTACTTTTGGGCGGCAGAGAATACTAACTGAACCCATATGACTCTATATATATGTGTCTTTTTTGTATATGTATCACACAATTTATAAGCGGCCATGGATGGTTAGGTAGAAGATTTTTTTAGTTACAATGATCAAAATCAAAACAATTTTTTTAGTGACAATGACCAAAATCAAAGCCAATTTTTTAGTTACAATGATCAAAATCAAAGCCAACGACATTATGAGGTATTTTAAGTATTATTTGTATTTAAATATATTTTATCATATATCCAAATTCATTTGTATTATCTATATTATATTATATCAAACATTATTAATGAATTGTTATTTATTACTATATATATATGCTGTCAAAAACTTTTCAAAATTAATTTATTATATTATTATAATAAAGTAAAATAATGCATACAAAAAATTTGAGTTATAAAGAATATCATGAAAATTTATTAAACATTAGATACTACAAAAAGTAATTAAAAATTATTATACACAAAATTATTATACTATCACAATTTAAAATAATAATAATAATAAATATTTTAAATATTTAATTACAAAATATTATAGAAAAAATTATTATTCTATCACAATTAAAAATATAAATAAATAAATAATAAATAATAAATATTTTAAATAGAAAACATAATATTTGACCAACTTTAATGAAGGTGGTGTAAATAGCAAATTATATTTACACCACCTATAAAGCTATCAAACCTATTAAATGGTGGTGTAAATAGAATTTTGGGTGGTGCAAATAGAATTACCCTTCGAGAATTGGAGAAGGCTTCTGAAAAGGCAAAAAATAAAATTGGGGGTTGCGTATAATACATCAATGCACTCCGAAAATTAAGCCTACTATAATTAAAACATATATCCCAATAGACAAAAATACCCCCCACCCCCTTAAACCAAGTACAAACACACGCACAATCCTCTATAATACATTAGTCCTCACCTGAATAGACTTATATATATATATATACCCAAACGACGTCGTATAGCACATAGCAAACCTAACCCTAATTTTAATCGGATATTCGGACGGGTCGGTTGCGAATTTGGACTTTGGACCATCCTATCCGACGTCGTTTGCGAATTTGGACAAACCGCTTATCCGACGTCCATTTTAATCGGATATTCGGACGGGTCGGTTGCGAATTTGGACTTTGGACCATCCTATCCGAAACCGCTTATCCGACGTCCTCGGATCCTGTGGCAAAAAATTTTGGTCTTAGCGGGGCTCGAACCCGCGACCTTTGGCTCATAAGACCAACGCTCTAACCAACTGAGCTGCAAGACCATTAATATTGTATAACATATGTTTAAAAGTACAAGTGCCTTTTGCATAAAACAGTAATTTTAGCTAATATAACAACTCTGCATTTTATTTCTGCCCTTGAACCATTTAATCATTTTCATCAGTACTCTTAAAGTCATTGACCTTATCAACTTTGACTAATAAGGATAGTCATTGATATAGGAAATTTATTTAAGTAGAAGCAAACGGAACAGTCAATTCAATTCAAAGAATAAAATTTAAGTTGTGTCACACACATTTTCATAAAATTTATTTGCTACTTTCGAAGAGTGCAGGAGCGTTATAGTGTTAGTCTTCCAAGATAAAATGAATATAAACAAAGGTACTAGGTGTTTTGTTAAGTCTGTCCTCCAAGATGAACAAAGGTGTTAGGCGCGTTGTAGCGTCAGTCTCAAGGATAAAATGGAGATAAACAAAGGTGCTAGGAGCAACAATCTCCCATGATATAAAAAAAAAAAAAAGGTGCTAGAAACGTTGTAGCATCAATGTCACAGCATAAAATGGAGTTGAACAAAAGAGCACTAAGAATATTATGACATATATGATATTACAAAGTTGAAGTGCACACAAGTCAGCCTTTTAATGATGATGAAGAAGAATTTATTATATATTAATAAAAATAAAAATTTTAAGTATATGGAAAGCTTGCATCTATGCTCCCCTTGTATTTGTCCCACATCGATAGGGAAAAAAAGATGAGTTTTGAGAGTCGTGAGACTCAAAATTTTGGAATTGTATATTGTCTGATCTATAAATATTTGTGAGATGGGCATCGAGTGACTAACCAAGCTACTTGAAGAGCGATTGGTTGTTCCTACCCTATGCCTCTATTTACCAGTACATGAAAATTGATATCACATTCCGCATCACTACTCACTTGAGTGCAAGAAATTAAGTGTAAACTTGAAAATCATAGTAAAAAGAAAGAAATATTACAACTCCCAAATTTCAAAAGCAACATGCAAAAAACAGAAAGGAAAAATCTATTTTGGTTTTTGTCTGTTTATTTAAATTAGAACCACAATATGTAACCAAAAAAGGGGGGAAATGTCATGCATTATGTGTTGCGGACTTTAAGGATTTGTTACAAGTTTAATACATTCTTGATTAGCTATATATATTTACACACACATACACATACATACACACACTCAGCTGGATAGCTTGTATAATACACACTTTCTCACCTATCTATTCGATCTTCAAATAAAAAAAATGATAAGCGCAACACACGAAAGTCTCTTTTTGAGGGTGACGCAAAGATTCGAACACATGATCTTTTGCATGGCTCTGATACCAAATTAAAGCATGTGCTCCATCTCAACTAAAAGCCTAAGCTGATAGTTGGACTGCACATATTATATTTATGCTCACAAACTCAGACAAGAATAATCAATATGGAAAATGATTTCTTACAATATCAAGCTAAGGTTGAATAGGATCTCTATTTACACACAATAAAATATAAATTACTAGCAATCCTATACTCAAATTGATCACGTACGAAACACAATATAAATATATTACAATTGTTGTATTAGATTGATATAATGGAAGCAATAGGAAA
>CP025647.1:23539278-23579826 GCA_003576665.1 Ipomoea trifida | reverse complement strand
ACACTGCTTAGGCTTAGCTGGGTGAATGACTGAAATGGGAACCACATGATGGCTATTGACAAATTAGGGAATACGAAATTATACGGACGAAAGTGGGAAAAGGTCTTTTGGGAAATGCGTTTAGTGGCAGAAACACATTTCCCAAATGCGTTCTATTTTGATTTTCTTTTTTTAAATACGGTATTTGAAAGCATTTCGGAAATGCGTTTTGGGTATGAGATACACTGAACGCATTTAACAAATGTGTTCCTCGTATACAAACCGTATACACACAACACACGTGCGAAATGCGTTCCCCGTATCATACGAGGAACGCATTTCTCAAATGCGTTAAAGAAGCCGGTGCCGGCGGAGTTCCGGCCACCAAAAAATACGAGGAAATACGAGGAACGCATTTCAGAAATGCGTTCCTCGTATATACTACAATGAACGCATTTCGAAAATGCGTTTAAGGGACTGACGCACGTCAGTCCCTTAAACTGTGTACGTGACCGCGCAACATTGCGCAGTCACGTCACATATTTAATTTTTTTTTTTAATTTTTTTTATTATTCTTGAATTCTCCCTTCTTCTCTGCAAGATATCATCAGCCAACAACACTTGTAAGCTTAACATTCATAGAATTACTGTCTGAAATGATGTTATTCTATATTTATATATACCCTTGCATATAAGCTTTGAGGATCTGTAGCAGCCCCTCTGCTGGCCCTTGATTTTCCTTTGGACTCTGAGTTCTCCATCCCACCATTCAACAACTCCTGAGAAGCATTAGATTCATCATCAATGCTGCTACAGCTTGAGCTCTGTGTATTCTGCCCACCATTGATCTCCTCTCCTCCTTCAGTGCTGTTGTGACTAATCTTCTGGTTTCTCTTCGGCTTTGCCACTGCCTTCCTCTTGTTCTTCTGTGGCTGTAATGAGTAAATATCACCCTTAAGAAACCTGACAGAAAATTGTTGTTGCAGAATGTCTGAAATTCTGAAGTACTTACCTCTTTTGAAGCCTGAGGCTTTTTCCTGGGATTTTGAGCTGAATCATTCTTAAATGTTTGCTGTTCTTCTACTCTCTCCAACTTCCTCTTCAAGCTGATAACTTCTCCAGGTTCAGAAACAGGATCTAGGTTACAATTATCTGCATTTTTCTGATCCATGCACTCAGACTGAACAGTATTGTTCTCAGAATTGGGATCAATAAGGAAACCACCATAAACGCACCCACCATAAACGCATTTTCGAAATGCGTTCATTGTAGTATATACGAGGAACGCATTTCTGAAATGCGTTCCTCGTATTTCCTAGTAGTTTTTGGTGGTCGGAACCCTGCCGGCACCGGCTTCTTTAATGCATTTGAGAAATGCGTTCCTCGTATGATACGGGGAATGCATTTCGCACGTGTGTTGTGTGTATACGGTTTGATTGTGATGGATATATTAGACACGGCCCAATATGATAGAGACCCGGGGTTCGGAAGTGCATAACTCCAGGCGCATCATGATGGGCCTCGACTTAGTCTCTTGGCCCAACACATAGTCTTGTGGCCCTCCACTAATTCAGCCTAATTCGGTGGGAATTCCCTTGTATAAAAGGGCTTTGTGTTAGCATTACAGGACATCTTCATCATACTTTGTCTAAGCAATTCCTGTAACAGCATTATACTTCTTTTGTAATAGCTTTGCGGCTATTAATCAATACAACATTTGGTCTCCGAGACCTACATCACATATTTTTCCTATAGCTTTGCTTATTCTATTATTCATTTATACTTTCCTTAATTCATTAGGTTTATTAATTCGGGATACCCCGGGTAATTAAATCCATCAGATTGTATACGAGGAACGCATTTGTTAAATGCGTTCAGTGTATCTCATATCCAAAACGCATTTCCGAAATGCTTTCAAATACCGTATTTAAAAAAAGAAAATCAAAATAGAACGCATTTGGGAAATGCGTTTCTGCCACTAAAGGCATTTCCCAAAAGACCTTTTCCCACTTTCGTCCGTATAATTTCGTATTCCCTAATTTGTCAACAGCCATCATGTGGTTCCCATTTCAGTCATTCACCCGGCTTAGCTTACCCAGTGGATATAAAACTAATGTTTTTGACCATCTCTTAGTTTTTCATTATATTTTCTTCCAAAAATGTTATTCCAGAAAGGAGCCAAGTGATTAATAATATGTTGAAAGAGTCCTGATGTTGAAATTGAAGTAGCTGAAAGCAAATGCAGAGCAAAAACCTGAAAATCTGAGCCCGATGGAGTGAATCCAGCTAAATCTAAGTCGAGTCCGAGTCTGAAACGAAAACCTGAGAATGAAAAAGATTAGAGTCAATGTCGACCAGAGAAGAATTATTTTCACAGTGAGATTCAAGGTCGAAGAAGTGAATATTAAATCCCTCTTTACGAGGGATAATAGTTCGAAGAACAGCAACAATGGCAAGGCAGCGCAGAAGACCAATGCTGAGGATTCACATTCAAATGTTGATTCCAATTCGAGCTCAAGTTCACTTGCGGAAGAGAAGAAAATTTTGAAAGAAATGATGCAGAAATACTTGAAAATGGTGAAGCCATTGTACATCCGTGTCTGGAAGCAGTACAGTGAGAAACTGAGGTTTTCATGACAACTCGCCGACGCCACAGCTCGCTGTTACAACACCAGGATGGAGTCAATATTTTGGTCGCTGGTCAATGGTATATTGAAGGTCCACGTCAGCTCTAACCGGTGCCGTGTCATCATGGTAACTGGAAAACCTACTAAAAATGCTATATAAAAAAAATTAATGGTAGGTGGATCTAAATATATGTTTTGAAAGGTCAGGGTGTGGCATGAACAATTCAATATAGTTAAGGGTGCGGGATGACACTTTAGCCAATATTAATTAATTTGTTGAAGAATTATCGAAGCAACACCTCAAGTAAATGCTTATATAGTATCTAAATAATTATATTTTATGATGTCTACAACACAGGAATAAATGATTTAAAGCCAAACCAATGAGGATTTTTTTCATCTACTATTATAGTGTTATGGAGGAATTGGAAAGACATTTGTTTGGAGAACTCTCTCAACAACATTGAGGTCAAAGTGAAAAATAGTTATTAATTTTGCTTTAAGTGGTATAGTTTTTCTACTATTGCCCGAAGGTTGCAAATCTGATTCTAAATGTTTATCTATTAGTTGATGTGCACATGTTTGAATTGCTAAATGGAATCAGGTTTTTGGTGTGTCTAATCATGAACTAAGGTTGAAAGTAGGTACTCTGGTTATGCTATTGAGAAATATTGGTCACTCAATTGGTTCAATGATGATTATTACTAAACTTGAAAATCATGTTTTAGAAGCAAATGTATTATCTAGAAGTAGATCATATCATAAAATCTTGATTCTAAGAATGTCATTAACACCGTCACACTTGAGATTGTCTTTTAAATTTCAAAGAATACAATTCCCTCTAATTGTCTCTTATGCACTTATGACTGACGATTAACAAGAGTCAGGGTCAATAACTTTTCAGGTAGGTTTCTTTTTGACAACTAAAATTGAGATGGAGATAAGCCTTATATACATAAAGTGATGTGGAAAGTGTGATGACTAAAAGGGAAAGGTATTCAAGTTTAAGGTAGCAAAAATAATTTTGGTCCCGACAAGGCTCTAAGAGTTGTAAAACAAGAGGCTTAACACGTTATGATAGCTAAATTGAGATTGAGATAAGCCCTATAAATACAGTGTTATGAGAAGTATGATGACTAAACAAAGAGGCACCTGGTTGCACCCCTACGTGAGAGAGGGTGGGTTCAAACTTCAGTGGAGGCGATATTCGCTCTTTGTGCTTCATTTAGTTAGAGAGGCATTCAAGTTTACGTATGGTCGTATGGTCCTAGCGGGGCTCGAACCCGCGACCGTCGGTTCATAAGACCAACTGAGCTACAAGACCATTTATATTATACTACCTCCGTCCCATTTTGTTTGTCTGATTCGGTTAACACTACAAGAATGTTAACATTTAGTGACGCTTTTTAAACGTCGGTAAAAATAAAAATACGTCGCCAAATATCTTTACTGACGAAATAAAAACGTCACCCGGACCGTCGGGTTAGCGGCGTATGGAAAGGTATTACTGACGAAGTTAATATTTCGTCACAAAATATTACAATTACTGACGTTTTTTCATGGTCTTGACAATGTCATGGAATACATACTTTTTGAAACGAAATATTAAAAAACGTCGGTAATAGTTTGCGACGAAGTAAAATATTCCGTCAGCAAATGTGTTTTTACTGACGTTTTTCATACAATTATGTTTGTCATGAAAAAATTTAATTGGTGACGAAAAATGAAATGCGTCAATAAAATACTCCGTAACATTTATTGACAAATGTGTACATTATTATGTTGTCATTAAAAAATTAATTGATGACAAAATAATAATTTTCAATAAAAAGACATTCACGGACGTTTTTCCGTATTCGTTGTCATCACAAAAGATTTTATATTTGAAGATATTTGTAATTTTTTTAATAATTGATGATATTTACATATACTTGTGTATAAAAAAGTTTACACAACAGTTTCATGTAATTGAAAATAAAATATTTTAGCATCAATTAAATGTTCAGAATAGAAGATTATTTTTCATAGTATAATATTGAATTACAAGGATATAATGTGATACAAATGATTCTTAAATAAGACCATACTAGACATGGGAATATATACAATTTCATAAAAACTATTGAGGTTGGCACTTTGGAACTCCTTTGTCTTGGCAAGGTCTGATTTGATGAGTGTATCTAGGTATGCAATAATTCCCTGCCACTAAAAAACATAAATAATTTTCAAGCATAAGTAATAAATTATTCAAAACTATATATTCAACTCAAACAGTTAATTTACATCGCTTTTATACTTTGTTGTGATTATATTTAATTTCTAACCTAACTTGCTTGTAGCACATAATCCAATTCCATTCCAGCACTATACGACCAAAACCAACATTTATATAACAAAGAAATGAAAATTAAAATTCTAAAATTTGGCTATACCTTCAAATGTATGCCCCTTGTAGTTCAAATTCATAATTTTAATTTCCTAAGAAACAAGAACACCATAATTGTGATCAAACAAAAATTAAGTAATAAAACTTAAAGCAAACCACATAAAAATATAAGAATACCATCGAAAGGAGCTTTGTGTAGGCAACAAATCAGTAGACAGTGGAACAAATGGTAGAACAAATGCAGTTTGAACACCAAAATTACCTTGATAGACAGTGGAAAAATAAATGAAATTTGAAAACAAAAAAAGATAGAACAAATGAAACAAAGAGAGAGAATCATATTGGTACATTGCAGCATAAATGAAATATATTTCACCATAAACGATGTTGATAGAAAAAAATATGAGAATTCCTATCATCAGTAAAGTACTTTTTTCCTAGCTTCATTTGCCAAGATTTCATTATGTTAAAAAAAAAAAAAAAATTAGCAAGCTCCTTATCTTCAACTGCCTCAGCTATAGCAGTAGCAAGAGCATTTTTCATGCCTTAGAGATATTCAGCTCTTGAACACTTTGTCCAGAACTCATGAAACAAAAGCACAGATTACAATACAATACAAATGAATTAAAAATAAAATACCATCTTAAATATGACAGAACTACTCTAAAGTGGCAATAAACTAATGTTTTGTGTACCTTCTTCGGAACAAAATTAAGACATGCATGATGAACAATTGGTGTCTCTGCAAAAATTTGAAGAGTATATAAATTAAAAAGTCATATTGAAATATAGAAAAAATATACTTACTCTAACAATACATATTCATTAGTATTAACTCTAGAAAGGCTCTTTTACCAGTTCATTTTCTTTATAAAAATAAAAAATAAAAATCAATGAGCCATAAAGCTCTGTTAGTTGTTCCATAAGTACTCTCTAAACTATCATCAAATCATTTTTTGCTTGTAGAGCTAGCTGCCTGCATTTAGTTCAAACTCACCTGCATACAAACAGATCATGGGACACGAGGCTATCTCCTGTCAAGTAAAAGAATAGATGAGGTACTATCAAACTAAAACAATCATTTAAAAAAAGGAAGCAAGAAATTAAAAGGGAATGAACAGGCTTGAGGCAAAAGAATCTACATTTTGCATTAGGAATTATAGATTTGTTGCTCAACTATTTTGGACAGGGCATTCTTTCATAACCGATAACCACCATATAAGTTGAGCTTTGAGAGCATATGCGTGAGAGAGAAACAAGGTTAAGCTTTGTGTGTTTTCTAGAGGTTTTGGGTGATTATATGATGAGAAGTGTGAACTAACACTCTAATCCTGTAATGCCACAATGTTTTATGCGAGTTATAGATAGCAAAGCAAATGTATGTAATGGACAGAAGCAGATCCTCCCAGTAAGCTGACCAACAATTATTTTGCATGAGGGGGCCGGGAAACAAACAAAATTAGAAAAGCAGATGAATGAAGTAGAGAAAAAACACTAAGAAAGTTTAAAACTCATTTTATCTAAAAGCATAAACTTGATATCACTCCTTAATTTTAGCAAAGTACTTTACCTTGTAATTCACAAAAATTTCATCCATTGAATTAATTCTTAGAAGACAGTACAAGGTATTAGTATTGTTAAAAATTCAACTCATTAATTATTAAGTATAATTTAAGACATGTAATTACTAAATATATATTCACATACCAGTTTTGGTTAGATCTCTCTAGTGCTAATGCAGCAAGTAGTTCTTTATATTGTTGAAACTTCATTTTCAAATCAGCCACTCTTTAATATCACTAACTTTTGAATTCAAATCTACTTCAGGAACTCAAATACTAACTAATTACCCTTTTTTTTTTTTTAAATATCAATTCTTATTTTAATTGCAAATAGCTATATCCATAATTTTTTCATATCAACTCGACATAATTATTAAATAACAAAACTATATATATATATATATATATATATATATATATATATATATGAATAAGGCTCATGTCTCCTTGATTTCTGTATATAAAATCTAATGGATATTGGACATTGAAGAGTTCATTTGCTTGCAGGGCACCAGAACTGCTATTGGGAGCCAAACAATATTCAACAGCAATTGACATGTGGTCATTGGATTGCATTATATATGGCTGAATTGTTATCCAGAGAACCATTATTCACTGGAAAATCAGAGATTGAACAACTCGATAAGTAACTATTGTTGTCTTTTTACTTTTCTTTTAGATGGAATTAGTTGTAGCTGTATTTTATTCCCACTTCACAGTTCTAATGTGCTTTGTATATCTTCAGAGATTGAGCAAAGATTATGAAGAAGTAGTAACAAAGTTTTGAGAAAAGTTCAAAACATATGAAAAGAAGAAATGACAGCAAAGTTTTGACAAAGCAGCAGGAATTAGAAAGAAGCAACAAAATTATGAAGAAAAGAAAGCAACCACAGAATTTCGTAGAAGAAGAAAGAAGCAACAAAGTGTATCTACAAATAAAACCTCAGCTAAAAAAATAGTCAATGCCCATCAACATTATTAAAACAACCAAGCCTCTAATAGAAAGCCCTCTTTATTTCAGCAAAGTCTCCCACAGCCTATCTCCCTCAGCCCATCTCAACACCTTCCTCATAACCAATAATTCCTTCCCTCCTTTCATAAGCCAAATTCCTTCCTGTAAGCTACTGTAAATCACTTCCAACCTCACAATCAAATCAACACATAACATAAACAACCAAACTAATGATACACGTCAAGCCATCTGCAAATTCCCAAATCCCACCCCGCTACATCCAACACACAACATAAACAACCAAACTAATGATACACCTCAAACCATCTGCAAAATCCCAAATCCCGAATCCCACCCCCAAATCTGATACATCCTACAGCCAAAACTGCAGGATGCATCAATACCCTATATTATTAATATTCTTATTTCTAGAAAGCTAACTTAAAGCTCTAATTCAAGGGAACTCTTAAATTTCTAAACCCCTCACCTACATACATATGAATAATTCATAATAAATTTAAATATATATATATATATATATATATATATATATATATAATAAAAAACAAATCACAACAACGTTTTTTTTTTTAAAAAAAAAAACACTACAGAGAAAGCTATCATATTCTAACTAATGAGAGCAAAAAATCACCCAAATGATACAAAAAAAATAGAGTTTATATATGGATGCTTGGGTGGAGATTAGTTGATTAGGGTTTGTATCTACCTGGACATGAATCTTCTCTTGTAAGCTTGGGTACTTTGGAAGACTTCCACTGTGGTTTTGCAGAGATGAAGGCAGAGAAAATAGTGATGAGATGAGGGCAAATAGTGATATGAGGGAAAAATAGTGAAATTAGAAGCAGAGAAAATTTTATTATACTGCAGGGTAGTGAGATGAGGGGAAAACCAGATCAGAGATGTAGATTTTTAGGCCTCTTTAATCTATGAGAACAACAAAATACACATGTAATTCTCAAAATTAAAAGGATCTAATCCATTCTAAACAACTAACCTTACTGGCAGGAAGAAATTAGTGAACCACTAGCTTAGAGGATGATCTTTAGTGTCACCTTTCTTCCTACTATAGTGCGGTGCCGCTGCGGAAACTACAGAAATATTATTGCAGTGGAAATGGCGATGGTGTCACGGATCGGTGTTGATGAAGATTGTACTGTCGTACTGCTGCTATGGTAGTGTAGAGAGGTGAAGTTGAGGATTGTACATTGTGTGATTGAAGATTTTTAGAATTTTTTTTTTATTTCTAAAGGATTGTTTCAGGCGCTAAATGATAAAAAGATTCCCGCCAAATATTTTCACTTTTCCTGACGTTTTAGGCTACAATTGATTCTTAAAATAATACATTTAGAGACATTTATAATAAAACGTCATTGATTCTATATCTTTACCGACAAAAAAATTATATTTCGTCAGCAAATATGACAAAAGAAATTTATTGTCTCTACCAAAATATATAGTGACGTTATTTAATATAACGTCGCAAATTATTATCTTTAGCGACGTTTTCTAGAGCGTCGCTAAAATTTTCGTCGGGAAATGAAAGATTTCTTGTAGTGTAACAAGGCTTGACTGAAGTTATTTTTAGTTCAATTTTTCACAATATTAAGTTTAGTATTAATATATAAAATTTATATATTTAGAAACTACATTAAAAGTACTATTAAACACAAAAAATCAAATTTAAAAATAATTAAAAATTACTAAAGAAAATAAACAATGAATAAAGAGTTGGTTTGACCAATTAAGAGTAAACAGGACAGGTAAAATGAGACAGAGGGAGTATAATTTATGTTTAAAATTACAAGTCCCTCTTGCATAAAATAGTAAATTTAGCTAATATAACAACTACCAAGGGCATTGTGGTTCAGTGGTATCAAACCCTTCCCTGTATATGGGAGGTGGTGGGTTCGAGCCTCAGTGGAGGCGTTGCTGTCTCTTTGTTCTTCAGTAGTTTACGAACAGATACTACATTGTAATAGAGTCAGTAGCATTAAAAAAAAAAGCTAATATAACAACTTGACAACTAATTTATGCCCGTGAACCATTTAATCATTTTCATTAGTCTTCTCAAATTCAATGACCTTATAAACTTCGACTAATAAGGATAGTCCTTGATGTTGGAAATTTATTAAGTAGAAGAAAATAGAACGGTCAATTCAAAGAATAAAATTTAAGCTGAGTCACACATTTTCATAAAATTTATTTGCTACCTCCCAAGAGTGCAAGAGCAATGTAGCGTAAGTCTTCCAAGATAAAATTAATATAAACAAAGGTGCTAGGTGCTAGGAGTGTTGTAACGTTAGTATTCCAAGGTGAACAATGGTGTCCCCAATAGAATACAAAGTCATCCCGTATTAAGTAGAATATTATTTGAGTTAAGTGGTGCAAGTTTATTAGACTTATTAAGTAGTTTGGTTGGACTGAATAACTAGAAGTTGTTTTTCAACTCAACTCTATGCCTAATATAAAGCTTTTATTGATGGGATACATGATATACTTTATATAGTACCTTCGTACTCATGTTGCTCAGAAAATACCAATACACCTTCTAGGGTTTAACTTTGAGTTGAGCCAAAACGGTTACATTACTCTGGAGATTTACCATTCAAGAGGCAACGATAAGCACTATTTTTATATTTAATTTAGATTAATTTTTATAATAAAGTAGTTTTATTTATTTTACATTATATTTATTTTTAAGTTTTATATTATATTTTGAGTAAATTGTCATTTTGGTCCAATGACTATTGTAGTACTGTTAATTGCTATCCGCGACTTTCAAAAATGTTAATTACGTACCATGACTATGATTTTTTTCTCAATTTTGGTCCAGCCGGCCAAATTGCCGGTCAAAAACGGCCGGAAAACATTAAACTCACATTAATCCATATTTGAGAGGGGTAAAGAGGTCATTTCCTATGTTTATTATTTGGCCTTTGACTGTATCCGAGAAACAATCTGCTTGGAGGAACAATCGCGGAGTATGGATTTGGCATCCTAATGCTCAGATGCGGCTCACTCCGCCTCCTGACAACATCGATTGTTTCGACCCTGGGGTTCTGCGCCTCTTCCGCCGGCAGCTTCTCAGGAACTACACCTCCTGGTGCTCTTTCCTCTGACTTAAATCTAACGTTTGGCTCTCCGAACGGCACAACTCCGCCTCCGATAACCGCCGCGAGCTCCTTTATGTGTCGCTTTACCTCCTTATTTGGGGTGAGTCCGCGAATATCCGCTTTGTTCCTGAGTGTATTAGCTATATTTTTCATAACATGGCCATGGAATTGAATAAAATTTTGGAGGATTACATCGATGAGAACACCGGCAGTCCATTTTGCAGTCCAATTTATGAGACAATACGAGCTGAGGTTGAGAATAGTAGAAATGGCACTGCTCCACACTCTGCTTGGAGGAACTATGATGATATAAATGAGTATTTCTGGATTAAGAGGTGCTTTGAGAAGTTGAAGTGGCCGATTGATATTGGTAGCACCTTTTTTGTGACCACAGACAAGGGGAAGAAGGTAGGGAAGACAGGGTTTGTGGAGCATAAATACGGATTAACGATTTAATGTTTGGGGATTAACGATTATGGAGCATAAATGACCACAGTCAAACCTCCACAAAATACGGATTAACGATTTAATGTTTGGGGATTAACGATTACGGAGCATAAATGACCACAGTCAAACCAAATAATAAACATAGGAAATGACCTTTTTACCCCTCTAAAATATGGATTAACGTGGGTTTTGTTATAAAGAAATGTATTTAGTGGACATTATTATTTAGTATGTAACGGTTTCTGTATTTATGTATTCATTATGTCTTTCCGTTATTGTTTGTATTATATATATGTTCCTTGTAACATACACTTTTTGACTGGAAAGAAGCACCCCTCTCCCTATGTTTGCTCTCTCTCTATCTCTTTACCTATTACCTATTATGTTCTCTTTACCTGCAATATCCATCGGTTAGGAGCTAATGGCCAACGGGCACCAAAATCTCAACACGTTATCAGCACGCTCTATATACTCCCGTGGACGGTAATCTTATGCGTTTTTTTTATGCATATAATATTTGCTATTAGACATTTGACAAATCATAGCTGTTCTGTGGATATATTTCTACGATTATATTATAATTTTTTTTTGGTATGAATGTATGATAAACATACGTTATATATTCCAGACATTATGTGTTCTATGAATCTAATGGTAGAACTTGTGAGAAAGTAATCTTTGAAATTGTCATTATAACTATCTTTTAGAAGCTACTTGAAGAGAGAACATTAGACAAACCAGTTTCTTCAAGAATACCAAGCAGAAAGCAAACAGTTTAGCATGGTCATGACATAGGGCAAGTCAGAAAACTGTTCCGTCCATCTTTTTGCGTTGCTGGAAATTTTTTTTGATACAAATATCTCCATCAATTGTCATTTTTTTCAACAAGAAAATCATCATCAGCAAACTGTATATATGTTCTTTTTCTTTCGAAAAGAACAAGAACGGAGATTTAAGTTTTCCGAAAATTAGAAAAAAAACCTGTTTTCTTCGTTCTGTGTTCTTTCCCGATCGGCATCGACATGGTCTACTCGGTGATAGAGACGATGGTGGCGCCTGTCCAGCTGCTAGGAGTTCTAGACGGCAATGGCGATCTGCTCTGATCTACGTTCTGGCGCGGCGATTGGCAAACGACGGAGCATCGCCTCTGTTTTGTCTCTCTCTCGCTCTTAGCGGCCGGCGATGGCCGGCGCTCCTTGGCGGTCGACGATGGCGGTGACACAGCGCTCCAGCAAAGGGCGGCTCTGTATCTATCTCTGCGTTCCGATCGATATTTTCCTTTGTTTTCGCAGAGTTTCCGGCTCTGGTCTGCATTGCAGGCCGTTGTTTGAGAATAAGGGTTTTTTTACCCTTGTTTTATTTATTGGGCCTGGGTTTGGGCTTTTCTTGGTTCGGATCCAGATTTTAAGAACCAAAGGAAAGAAGAAGTTGGTCTCAGCTTGAATTCAAAATATGTGTTTGGATCTATATCTTTTTTTTTAGATCCTTTTCATATATTATTTTGGGCTTGTGTCCTTTTATTCATATGTTTTATATTGGGCATGTAGTTTTAAGCTCAATTAATATATTAAAATGATGGATTATTTTGTTAAGCAAATTAGATTGAAGCCTATTTCAATTATTATATTTTAGGCTAATTTAATTTGGGCTTAAAATCTAAGTAATTATAATTTTTGGGTCCTTTTGTTTCATAGCATTTGAACTAGCTTTCAATGCTCGACCCATTTGATTTTAGATTTGGGCTTACTTCTTTCATTAGCCTAAATCCTTAAAATCTTCTTCCATCATTTGTTATTTTGGGCCCATGTTTCTAAAGGGTAAACCCTCGTTTTGAGCTCACAATTGCAATCCTCTTGTCCAAATTTGAGAATATTTATTTGCTCAAATTTGATTTAATTTCTGGCCATATGAACCATCATAGTATTCTCGTTGGTAATACTTATTTGCTATAGGCCATGAGGTGAGCTTCTATAATATATTAACAAAGAGTTGGTATCTTATTCTTGGGGTTGCATACCACAAAACGTGACATGGTTTTGTTAGGTTACACTGTCGTTACTAAACCTTCATTTGCCTTTGTAACAACAATTATATGCCTTATAGAAATCCTTAAAGGATAGTTTTGACTAATAGAAGTCCTTTGTAAAAATCACAATTCGATTACCTTACCTTGATCCTTCAAAATGACTGATTCGGAATCAACTACTTGAAGCAAATGCTCTTTATTGATAAACATACTTTTTCATTCATCATCGTTTTAGTGATGTTCCCTTTCGGTATAATCTTTATATACAACCTCGACAATTCTTTTTACCATTATTGATAGGGTTCCTTTTGTGTGCTCCGGTCGAACCTCACTTATACTCTACCAGTTTAAAGTGACACTATGTCAAATCAACAATGCGTGTAAATACCTTATCATTTATTTCTATCCCAGAAGTGATAGGTGCTTCCTCTATAATTACAACAGTAGTTCTGTTGCAAATATCTTTAATTTGAACGGGTGCATGATCTATGAAGATCACTATCCCTCAATGATGATACTTCATCCCGATATGAATAAGTCATCAGTAAGATCATTCTGGTAATAAGAAGAAATTAAAAATTTTCTCTCGATGTTGTATGCATCTGAGTCAAACCAAATTATCTGTATCATCTTATAACGACATTCATAGCTTTTCTTAAAAGCTATTTTGGCACTTTTGAGAAATCATACCATACTTATGAGTATCATTTGGTTTGCCAAAATGTTGTGATAAGACCCAACCAGGTATTGATGATTTTGGGGACATCATACTTGATATATTTTCAAATCTAGATCACTGCATATCATAATCAATCCCCCCTTCAACCTAGTACGTATAAACATTTCCCATTCTGCGTTCCTATTCTTAGTGTGCAGTCAAATTGCTATATCACCACCATTTGCGTATCTTTATGGGCTATAACATTCTGTCTGTTTACATAGAGCCCATGATAAGGAATCAATATAATAGATACGCTGACTGCATACTGAAGATCAGTTTCACGGCATTAGGGGGAGATATACCCAATTAAAATGCCGAGAAATCCCAATAAATGGAATGATCTTCATTATAATCCATGTACTAGTAAAACTGAACCAGAAGTTCAGTAGATAATCTATTTGCGATATTAGCAAATAATCTGCCAAATATATACCGATAACGTATATATACACTGATCATGTTGATCAGAAAAGAGTGACAAGGTCCATATATAATCCCCAAAATTGGACCAAATAATATATATCTCAATACTCCTTGACACCAGAAATGTAGGAGATATATCGGTTTAAGAGATATGAATCATAATATATACTAGATCTAGCAAAGAAGCATTGTCACTTTTGCCTTAAAAAGAATTATGTCCAGAAGACGAAAACCCTAGTAAGGTGCACCAAACAATCTTAATACTAGGGATGCGGAACGATCAGATTTTAATACTTGGGAAATGTCAACGATCTGATTAAAATTTGTCATGATTTTGGGAGAAAATTATACAGTTGTCGACAACACACGCCTATATAATTGCTCATTTAAATAAACTGGATCCAGGTGAGGTGCATCCTCATTATTTAATATTTAAAGGAGCAATTAAGGCAAAGCTCGACTCGCTAAAACATATTCTCTTGACAATACATACACCATTGAATAATAACCTTGTTGGTTACAAATGGATGTTTGTACGAAAGAGAAATGAAAACAATAAGGTGATATAATAGCGAGTGTTTGTAGCATGTGGGTTAACGCAGAAACCCTTGATTAATTTTAATCAAATCTCCCATGTACGATGACATTAAGTTTCGCTATATAAGATAATTGGCAGAATAAACTTAGATATGCAGCTAATCAACGTCATGACCATATGACAATAAGGTCTTTGGACGATATGATCATATTTTTGATTGAATTGTCCTTACAATGAAATCAACTATGGTTTCTAATGCCCTAAATATCCTCTAGTATCTCCAATTTAAAATTTGTGGGACAAACCAATGTGTGTTTTTCTCATAGATCACTTGGTAATGATTGCCTTTGATCTCCATTCCAAGTTCATTATGTGTGTACGTTCTATCTCCACTGACTTATGGGAGGATACTAAAAGTGTTGTTTTAAGTAGGTATGGTTAAGGAATATTGACTATATTCAACCTACATAGGCTCCAGAAGAGTCACGAGAACATTGTATAAAATGTTAACTTATAGTGACAATCTTGAAGATTGTCATATCATCTCTACGCTCATTTTGAAACAATTATTCTACTTTAAGCAATTGTAAAAATCGAAGATTGTTATCTTCAGGGGGAGATGTTGGACTACATTTACTTAAATCAATCCTGAAGAAGGTGGGTCCTAAAAGGACCAACAATTGTATTCTTTTGCAATCTATATACCATGTACTCTTTTTCTCACTAGATTTTTCCCATTGGGTTTTTCTAGTGTGGTTTTTAACGAGGCATGAGTATAATAATATAATAAACGGGGAGAAAGTTGCAAATAAATACTTAAATAGATGAACCCCGAAATCCTGAAGATTATGCCCTGAAGACTTATGATTGCACTCTTTTTCCCTGGCTTATGATTGTACTCTTTTTCCCTTAACTAAGTTTTTCCCACCGGGTTTTCTTAGTGTAAGGTTTTTAATGAGACAATCAGGAAGGTTGTTGTCTTCAAGGGGAGCAACAACATACACAGAGATTATTGGTCCAGAAGATCACCAACTCTTGCAAATCCTGAAGATTAAACGCAACAATTTATGGTTGTACTCTTTTCCCTTAACTAAGTTTTTTTCACTGGGTTTTCTTAGTGTAAGGTTTTAATGAAGCAACCAGGACTATACATGAGTTTATAAATATCATGTACTCTTTTCTTCAACTAGGTTTTTTCCCATGTGGTTTTCCTAGTGAAGTTTTTAACGAGGCATGAAAGTATTTGAATATACCATTCATATACCATATACTCTTTTCTTGTCTAGGTTTTTCCCACAGGGTTTTCCTAGCAAGTTTTTTTAACGAAGTAAGATCGTGGACAAATAATGTCCAAGGGGGAGTGTTATAAAGAAATGTATTTAGTGGACATTATTATTTAGTATGTAACGGTTTCTGTATTTATGTATTCATTATGTCTTTCCGTTATTGTTTGTATTATATATATGTTCCTTGTAACATACACTTTTTGACTGGAAAGAAGCACCCCTCTCCCTATGTTTGCTCTCTCTCTATCTCTTTACCTATTACCTATTATGTTCTCTTTACCTGCAATATCCATCGGTTAGGAGCTAATGGCCAACGGGCACCAAAATCTCAACAGGTTTAATGTTTTCCGGCCGTTTTTGGCCGGCAATTTGGCCGGCTGGACCAAAATTGAGAAAAAAATCATAGTCATGGTACGTAATTAACATTTTTGAAAGTCGCGGATAGCAATTAATAGTACTACAATAGTCATTGGACCAAAATGGCAATTTACTCTTATATTTTATACTAATATAATAGTTAGTTGAATAATTAATCTTAATGAACCTATTAATAAGAATTGAGCTTAATTGATTATTGGAGCTAATTATATATTTTACTTTGTATTATTTAATTAGTTGGCCCATTTAAATACTTTTAATTATTTTATATTTTATATTAAGAGAGTTAGTAACTTTTATTTACTAACATATAATTGCACTTTCTTTCCTTTCATTTTCCATTAAGGGTGTTTTGGAAGCCCGAAAAATGATTTCAGAAAATTATTTTCCGGGCTTTAGGTGCTTGGTAATCACTAAAAACCCAGTCAACGGAAAATGATTTTCGTTGACTAGGGAAGATAAGCCCCATATGGCGAAAAATGACTTCCGCCAAATTTGGGCGGAAGTCATTTTCCGCCGATGACACAACACACACACATCAACGTTTCCGGCGGAAACCATGGTATGGTTTCTGCCAGAAACTAAAGTGCTTTGGTTTCCGGCGAGAAACCAGAGCACAATGCTCTGGTTCCTCGCTGACGAAACTAGAGCACTGTGCTCTGGTTTCCGCAGCGAAGAACCAGAACACTGCTCTGGTTTCTCGCTGCGGAAACCAGAGCGGGAAACCTCTGGTTTCCGCATGGTTTTCAGCGGGAACCGGATATGGTTTCTGCCGGAGACGCGGGGGAGGGGGAGTTTAAATTTTATTTATTTATTTATTATTATTATTATTATAAATTATAAATATTATTTTTAATATTATTATAAATATTTTAACCAAATACACAAAGACAGTTTTCCAGAATGAATCCAAACACTGGAAATGAAATCATTTTTCGGAAAATGACTCATTTTTTAGAAAACATTTTTCAGAAGTCATTTTCCTGCTTTCCAAACACACCCTAAACTCTGTACGTAATAGACAGTAGAGTCCACAATGACCTCTTCTATACGAAACATCCGCGAATTGCCACGCGCGAGTGATTCGGACAGAGTGCTGCGACGAGGATTCCGCGATATGCTACGTGCAATGAGCGACCGTGAATTGCGTCCATGAACAGACGAAAATAAATTGAAGCAGAGGAAAATTAGTGTTATTTTTGAGGTGATTAGGGAATTTGAATTAGTATAAATAAGGAAGAATTTTTAGTAGCAATCAATCAGTTTTTACGAAAGAATTTCATTTATTTTGTAAACGCTCCCTAAGATGTACTGCTGAGTTCTTATTTTTCCTATTCAAGGATTATTGAAGTTTGATTCTACAAGACCAGTGAGATTTATTTAGCTTAAATTATTCTTTTCACTTTATTATCTATATATCTTCTGTTATATTTATATGAATTATTGCTTGGTTAATTGTTGCAAAATGACTCATTGTTCAATTGTCAAGTTATTAATTTGCTAGTTAGAACCTTGAATCCGTAATTGTTTAAGTGTTCTGATGTTAGTAACAAATAGCACAATTTGATTATATATTGATTTTCAGTTTGTGTTATGAAGATATATAGTCTAGCTTAAATGAACCGAGCTTGTGAGTTTGTTGGCTAGGATTGGTAGTCTTTCTAATTCTTTTAATGCTGTTAGTAAATTAAATCCTAAGAGTTTAATTTGTTTATGATTGTTTATTAGCTAGGGAAGTAATTAAAGAACTTGTTTTGATTACCGACAAAGTAAGGAAAGACAAGTTGTTAGAGCTTGTTAATAACCATAACCAATCTAGTAAAGAGTTAAGTTAGTTTGACTTGCAAATCAATATCTGTCTTGTTAGAATTAAACTGATGTTATGCCTTGGGTTGGATACTAGTTGTCATTGACATTTATTTGATATTTATTTGCTATTTGATATTATTTTCTATTTTATTGTTGTTATTTAAGTTTCGATTCTCATCTCATTATTTATTAAGTCATTTGCTAAAAATAAGTCTAACCAATCTCTGGGTACGTCCTTTATTTGTTGGTTTCGACACCCATCAGGCAACACACCACAAGAGGATAATACTGAGTATATATAATAATAGGCAAAGTATTTGCTCATAACTACTTTCTCAACCTAGTGAAGCAAAAAGATAGAGGTATTATCATACTATAATACCTATAGTAATGTCTATATATATTTATTCTGTTATTCACAACAATGTCAAATATTTTCAAGCCACAAGTAGTACTTTTTTAGATTGATTTTTTCCCTTTTTTTTTTTTCCATTTGCTTTAAGGAAGCACATCAATTTATGGAAAGCCTGAATTTCTAAAGCCTTGGATTGTTTTCTGAAATATCATGACTAAACTTTTGTAAATAAATTTTAAATAAAAATTTCTTCTATTTTGCTCACATCTATTACCTAGTTCATGAGTCAAATCTATTCCCCAATTCATAACATGAAACTTATATTTTAACCAATGTTGAAAAAATTATGCCTAGGCGCTAGGCGCTAGGCGTGGCCGGTATTTCGGCGAAATCGCCATTCTAGGCGCCCTAAGTGCCGACTAGGCTACGGCGGACTAAGCGGTCGTCTAGGCGGCCTAGGTGTTTGTCTAGGCGTCTTAGGCGGGCGTTTAGGTTGCCGGTTAGCTATTTTGCCGTATTTTTTAAAATGGGCTATTTCGCTAAAATCGATGCCATTTTTAGTGAAATAACTCTAAATTGTTCAAATTGGTTGAAAACCCAAAAAAAATATAATAAAAGAATTCGAAATTAGGTACTCTAATATTAACTTTGTGAGTTGTGACTTTATGTTGTGTTTTGATTCTTTAAATTTTTATACAATTTACAATTCTAAATGTTTTTAGGTTAATATTTAATATTTTAATACTAACTATTAAAGCATTACATAGTTTATAATTACTTAGTCTTAAATAATTTTTTTTAAAATATTAATTTTTTTTTAAAAAAAAGGGCGCCTAGGTGCCTCCCGGTCGCCCGAGAAGCGCCTAACGATTCTTGCTACTTGTTCTTAATAAACATAAAAGTTGGTATCACATTCCGAGTCACTACTCACTTGAGTGAAAGGAATTAAATGTAAACTTGAAATCATAATTAAAAGAAAGAAATATTACATGTCCCAAATTTCAAAATAATTAACTTGTATAAAAACAAATTGAAAAATATGTTATGGGTTTCTATTGTTGTGAAAAAGTATGTATATATCCTCATGTGAATCTAGTGTAATCGTACGCTATAATAATACAAAGAGAAAGAGAGAAAAGAAAAACAAGTTGATCTCCAGAACTCAAAACACAATTCTCATTAGATTAGCGTAAAGAATACAAATACAACATGGGCAAAATAGAATATCATACGTGATCCTAGAAAATAGGATAATGGCTATAAAGACTATATTTAGAACACTCCCACTTGGCCATTATCTTACTATACTCATGCCTATTAAAAACCTGCTAGAAAAATCTTGTGGAAAAAACATAGTCAACGAAAAGAGTACATGATGTATTTCAAAACATGTGTTATACGAGGTTGCCTCATTAAAAAAACTTTAGGCTAAGAAAAACCAGTGAGAAAAAACTTAGCTAAAAGAAAAGATTACAACCATAAAGAAATCATAAACCTTCAGGGTATAATCTTCAAGATTTTGGGGTTTGTCTATTTAAATATTTATTTGCTACTTTCCCCTTTTGATATTACTATGTCACACTCATGACTTGTTAAAACCTCACTAGAAAAATCCAGTAGGAAAAAACCTGGTGAAGAAAAGAGTACATGATGTGTGTTCATGTATTGCATTGGCTGCCTCGTTAAAAACATTTAATCAAGAAAAATTATATCAGAAATCCAATCAAAGGGAAAAAATGTATTTGTTGGTCTTCAGGATTAATTCAAGTAAATGTCACTCTCCTGAAGACAACAATCTTCAAAATATATATGTTTTAATATCATAAAACATTGTCCCAAGATAAGTGTAGAAAATGAATATGGTACAATCTTCAAGATTGTCACTAGAGTAAACATTATGTATAAGATCCCCGTGACTCTTCTGGAGCTCACGTGTGTTGCATCATGAAAATATATATGCTCTGTCAAATACTTTAAAACATACCCATTTATCATTTGTGCAATACAAGCTTATGTTCTCGTATAGAACTATGGAGGGTAAAATAAAACATAATCAGTTTTTGGACTTGGCACCATGAAAGATCAAATAAAATAGTCAGTACCCATTACCCAAGTTGCCCACTAAAAATATATTGGTTTCACGCATAAAACTCAAAATCTTATGTAACTCGAAGATACATGAGGATGAGTTAAACACTATCCTAATATTTTATTGTAAGAGGAGCACTAAATGTTGCTAGTAATTTCATCGCAAACACAATAGCAGGCATGATGTGATTATAGAACTTCTAGTCCTAAATTAGTGCTCCAACGACAATAATGAAGTAATAGACTTTTAATTTGGTCCCAAAATATCCTCATTATCTTCTTCGAGTCTAAATGGTTGTTTATCTACTACTTCAAGTGATTGAACAACCATTAGTGCAATAAGTAAAGGATACTTATCAATCTAAAATATCTTCAAGACATTTCTCAATTTAAGCTAACTGGTGCATAAAACTCCTTCAAGAAGAAACTCGATCTTTAGGTCGAGATAATACTTGGGTTTCCCCAATCTTCATTTCAAACTCTGCCTTTAGGCATGATCTATTATTAATAAACTCATTACTCACTATACATTTCAATCGTACTTATACAATCGACATAGACTGAGATGATAAATTGTTAGGAATATAGCGGAATAATGCGGAAGCGAATAATCGAAAATTGAGAATTATAGAGAAGTCAAATAATAGGGACAATAGATAGAAATAACAAATGAATGGACTAAATGAGAATATATATATATATATATATATATATATATATATATATATATATATATATATGTCTACGTGAGAAAGAGAAGGAATAAAGAATTCAATTGAAGAATTGATGTTGCGATGAGTGTTTAGAATTGAACACAAAGCTAGCTATTTATACAATGCTGTAAAAGAGAAAGATGCGGCAAGGAGCGGAATTCCAACGATTACGGTGGAGGGTGTAGGAACATGTACATGCATGTGAAGCCAACGGAGGACTGGTCCATGCTTAATTTGAGCCACACGATTATGTCTAAAAATCTCCACCTTGGATCAAATTTATTGTAGACTTAATAACTGGTAGAGGCTTGGTAAGCAACCAACCACTTGGACGAGTTGGCACAGGAAACAGCTTCAGAACAACAGAATGGATCACCATCAAATTCTTGTGCAACTAAAAGTGCGTAAGCAACCAAGTGGGTTTCATCATCACTAGTAGCATACCTAGCAGGTTTTTTAATTGTCCTCCTAGACCGGTCTTGGGCAATAGAGTACTCTCGTTGTTGCTCGACGAGAGGTGCAGTACTAGTAGATGCATCATCTTCAGTATTATCATCAGTGGTAGTAATACTATTCATAGGCCTAAACTCAAACTCCACCTTCTCTCCAGTACTATGCGTATCACTTGTACTGGGAATAACACGATCTTTTCTAGAAGAAAGTAGTGCATTTTCGTCAAAAGTGATATCTCGACTCAGAATGATCTTGTGAGAATCAGGAGACCATAGACGATACCCATTTGACTCAAAAGCATAACCCAGGAAAATGCATTTGACAGCTCTAGGGTTTAATTTACCTGTACTGGAATGAGCATATGCAGGACATCCAAAAACTCTTAACATAGAGTAGTTAACAGGATTACCTGACCAAACTTCCTCTAGAATTTTGAAATCGAGGGATGAATGTGGAGATCTATTTACCAAATAGGGTGCAGTAGAGACGGCCTCGGCCCAACAATCACGTTGTTTCCATAACCCAGCATTAAAGAGCATACAACGAGCTCTCTCTAATAGAGTCTTGTTCATACGTTCGGCAACACCATTCTGCTGGGATTTTCCAGGCAAGGTCTTGTGCTTGGCGATTCCTCGTGCTGCACAAAACTCAGTGAAATCTGACTCACAAAACTCCAAGTCATTGTTTGTCCTGAGCTTCTTGACCTTTTTACCTGTCTGAGTCTCAACAAGTATTTTTCACTTTTTGAAAATAGAAAATGCCTGATTTTTATGTTTCAGGAAATAGATCCAGACTTTACGAGAAAAGTCATCAATAATAGACATAAAATATCTACAGCCTCCCATAGACTGAACTTTAGTCGGTCCCCATAAATCAGAATGTATATATTCCAATACATCTTTGGTACGGTGTGTAGCAATAGAGAAACTAACTCTCTTTTGTTTCCCAAAAACACAATGCTCACAAAATTGTAATTTACCCGTACCTAAACCGAGGAGGCCTTTCTTGCTCAGGATATGCATGCCTTTCTCACTCATATGCCCCAGACGCATATGCCATAGTTGAGTGAGATCAGCATCAGACACCGATGAGGATACCGCAATTGAACCTGTCACAGTACTGCCATGCAACACGTACAAGCTTCCAGAACGATAAGCTTTCATGAGAACAAGAGAGCCTTTTATAACCTTTAGAACTCCACCTTCAGCTATGTACTTGAATCCAAGAGATTCCAAGGTGCCCAATGAAATCAGGTTGCGTTTCAAATCAGGAATATACCGAACATTGGTAAGAGTCCTGATAACGTTATCATGAGTTTTAATCTGCACACTTCCAATTCCACTAACCTTGCATTGGGTATCATTACCCATCAAGACAACTCCACCATCAACTGGTTCTAGAGATATGAACCAGTCTTTGTGTGGACACATGTGGAATGTACAACCAGAGTCCAGAATCCACTCAGTTTCACTCCGTTTGTCACCAGAGCTAACAAATAACATAACATCGCCTTCTGAATCACTTTCAATAACACTAGCTTCATCGGACGTCTTCTCTCTCTCTCTTGCTTGTTCATCAGTTTGAAGCATTCAGTCACATCATGACCATGCTTCTTGCAGTACTTACAGGATTTGTTGGACTTACGTCCTTTGGACTTGGAGCTAGATTTTTTATTGCTACCCTCCGTTACAACTGAACCACCCCTAACAGTCAAGCCTTCACCTTTACCCTCAGACTTAGTTTCTAAGTCAAATTTTTCTTTGGACAATAGGTTCGACTTAACACTGTCGAAAGTTAGGACATCAAGAGTATTATCATACAGCATAATTTCTTTGAAATTCTTGTATGACATAGGGAGAGAAACAAGCAATAAAATAGCACGATCCTCATCTTCAATTATGACATCAATATTTTCTAAATCCAATAAAATAAAATTGAATTCATCCAAGTGAGACTGAATTGAAGTACCTTCCATCATACGGATTGAGTACAACCGCTCCTTTAGGTGCATCTTGTTCGCCAGAGACTTGTCCATGTAGAGCGAATCCAGCTCGGACCATAAACCTGACGCAGTCGTCTCACTTACCACCTCACGTAGAACCGATTTTGACAGGCACAATTGAATGGTTGAACATGCCTTGTAGCCAGTTTCTTCTTCCGTCATCCAAATCTTCCCAATCTTCATCTGTCATTGTAGTCGGTTTCTTCTTCTTCCCAGCTAGTGCTTTCTTCAAACCGTTCTGGGTTAGAATGACTTCCATCTGAACCTTCCAGATAGAAAAGCTAATTTTCCTGTCGAACATCTCGAAATCAAACTTGGTGACACTCGACATCTTTAAAAATAATTCTCAATTAAACTTGTCTTTGATACCACTTATTAGGAATATAGCGGAATAATGCGGAAGCGAATAATCGAAAATTGAGAATTATAGAGAAGTTAAATAATAGGGACAATATATAGAAATAACAAATGAATGGACTAAATGGGAAAATATAATATATATCTTAATTAAAAGAGTAACAAGAATATATATATATATATATATATATATATATATATATATATATATATATATATATATATATATCGAAAAAGATAATAAGTCTCAATCAAAGTTATATCCCTCATTTATGTCCATATCTTTAGTGCTAATCATTTTGTACATTGTGTTTTTAGAGTTGTACTATACAATTTTTTGGACAAAAATACCCTTACCGTTATAACTTCCGTTACCTTTTCCATTAACTTTACAATGCACATGCATCTACCATAAATTTTCTTATATTATTTAATGATAATAACATTTGCAGACATTATATATTGGATTAATATAATAAATAAATTTTTTTATTTATATTTTAATTAGTAACAATTTGTAAGTTATTTTTTAAAATATAAATATTGGGCCGCGCACAGAAAAGACTAGAATATATATATAAGGGCACGCTCAGGTGCAAACCCTGGGCCATGAAAAATATGAGAACGCTTCGCAGTCGTCCACGTGTCTAGATCAGTGAATCAGATGTAATTTTAAAAGAACAAGGCAGTGACATTTTTGTAAATAATTCAAACTTTGGTGCAAGTAATTGTGTTATATATAAGTGCAAGTAGCTGGTGCACATTTTCCAGTAAAAATTGCAAGTAAAATCACTTACAAGTGCAAGTAATTTACCTTGGTAACATCCGTGCATCTAGGTGCACCTAATTATAACGTTAGGTGCAACTAGTTATAATATTAGGTGCACCTTGTATGTAATTTAACTTGTTAACTTTCGTGCACCTAGGTGCATCTAATTATAACGTCAGGAGCAACTAGTTATAATATTAGGTGCACTTAGTATTGATGCTCAGTGTACATTTTACTTGCACATGTAATACATTTTACTTGCACTTGTATACAATTTACTTGCACTTAGGTTCACTATATGAAACTGGTACTTGCACTTGTAATATATTTTACTTGCACTTCGATGTTCAATTATATACGAAAATGTCACCGTGTGTTTTTTAAAAATCAATTTTTCTTATTTGTTAGATTTGGACACGTGGACCGATGACATGTGTTCTCATTTCTTTCCTGGGTGAGTGGTTCACACCTGAACGCGCACCGCACACACACAGATATAGTCGATTTATATGAGAGTCACTCTTCATGTGATAACCTCTGATCTAATTCGGGTTGTCCATTGTACAATATCTGATTCAGGTTGTCCATTGTACAATATCTGATGACTAGGATTTAATATTTTTAACAATTTTTTCTTAATTTAAGTGGCGGGGGAATGAAGTAATTTTATTAAGTTTTTCCTTCCATTGAGTTTCCAAATACGTTATGCTTTTTGTTTTTAGGCTATTTTTAAAGATTTTCTGATCATTTTTCATTGTTCTTTTGATTTTTTTTATGCGGGTGATGACTGCTTAGCATGGTTTCATGTTTGTTCTCTCTTTCTTTTTTTTTTTTCCTTTTTTTTTTTTTCTTTTTTGTTTTTGTTTTTTTGTGGTTCATTAAAGTATGCTTTTTATTAGACTTGTTGATACATTTGTCATTTTAAGAAGGGTCCTAGGCTATTGAGCAGTGTATTGAGGCGCTAGGTGTGAGCATCAATTTAAATATGTCACATCAGCATTGGATAAGAAATATTAAATCTTGAGTTAAAAAGAACGATATCAAAAGTAATCAAATCAATTCATGCCTTTTAAAAATTCTCATGCTTTATTTTGTGGTGATGATGCCATGCAGGAACTAATTAAGCTTGGTGTTGTAAACCTCATGGTGCCTGGAATGTTACCGGATGGATGCATAGGAGTTTCATTAACAGTTTATTATGGTTCAAATGAAGAAGATTATGATCCGATTACTGGTTGTCTCACTTGGCTCAACGAATTTGCACAAAAACATAATGAATTGCTTCGAAAAGAATTGACTCGGATTCAAGAACTTTATCCTAACGTTTCCATTACTTATGCTGATTATTACAATGCTGGATTAGAGCTTTTTCTCTCTCCAAAAAAATATGGTTAGTACCCCTCCTTAACTACTCTTGAATTCAAAATTATGGTGTATATAATATATTTGATTTTTTTTTAAAAAAATAAAAACATCATACTTAATCTTTATTTCTAGAAAATTCAAGATTTTTAACCACGAGAAAGTGGTTTGAATTAACCTAGTTTTCTGACCAATTAGGAGAATTAAAAAATTGGTTGTTACGTTGCTATTATTAGCTACTTGTCTAAAAAGAAAACCTAACATGTTAGATGATGATGTGTTTTAATGGCGTTTCAAGTTTCAATCACTAGTGGTCGAATTCTGTTTGAAGTAAATTTAATAAGAAATGGTAGAAAACTTCTGGCAACCATAATTAGAAATTATAAAATACTTGTAAATTTTTGAAACATTTTTTTTTTAAAAATTAATCTGAAATAATATGTAAAATTTCAATAAATAGTTAGGGAGGTACAAACGCAACAATTTTTATTCTAAATTATTATATAATATTAATAATGGGAAATTTTACCTTTCGTGACAATTAATAGTTGGGAAATTTTTATTCTAAACATATCACTGGAGAATACGTTTCCCTTTCATAATGGCTGTGTAATTGTGTCCCACTATTAATAGTCTTTTGTTTTGTGCGATTCTGTAGCATTTTTATATTTTTGTCCATCTAAAAATGGCATCTACATTATATTCCAAAAAAATATTATTATATTTTTTTTGAGAAAACTATTATTATATTTTTATCAATGATTATACCATAGATCATGGTCCATTTTATAAGAGCATCCTTAATATTTGAGACTTTTTGTGGATTTTGAGAAGTTTTGGTAAATGTGACTAGGAAATAGAAAAATGGGAGGGGAGGAAAAAAATTAAAAAAAAATCTCATTTTAAAAAAATTATAAAAAAAAATAGATCTGTCAGGAGCGCCTGATGCGTCCGTTGGGTGTTTGTTGTGAGCGCGCACAACTTCAATTCTTTTTTATTGTTTTTGCTTTTTCTCTCTCTGAGCGGTGCCCACAAAGAACTCAAACATTGCAGTTAAACCCCAACCTTCTCTCATTCATTCTCTCCCCTCCACCTCAGCGGGTACGGTTAAAAAACCCTAATAAAATACTCTACTATGGATGCTCTAATATAAATCATTGACATTGAATGTTTGATCATTTTTAAGTATACTATCAAAAATTAAATTTCAGTACATTAAAAATGAATATTCAACATATTAAAAATGAACTTTTATCTATTATCCATATTACAATGTACACTATGCATGCTACATAGAACTCGTTGGGCTTTAGTAGGTTGAGAAAGTATATAGGGATAATAGTAAAAGAAAAAAAAAAACAACTCATCGATCAAGGAAAATGATTCTTTTCTACAAATCAAATGGGCCCTTATGATTCCATCATGGAGGAAATGAATTCATGTTGAAAGCATGTTTTTAAGTGAAAGTCAGAATGTGAATTTTAAAGCTAATAAATAATACTTTTTGTAGCCAAGAACTTTGTGGTCCAGTGGTATCAAACCCTTTTCTTTATATGAGAGGTGGTGGGTTCGACTCTCAGTGGAGGCAATACTGCATTGTAATAGAGTCAGCAGTATTCAAAAAATAATACTCATTTTATCCGTTAATTTTTATTACTATTTATTAATTAAACTAATTATTTTATCTTTATTTATTTTCTTTAATATTTTTTATTATATTTAAATTTAGATTTTATATAATAATATTTTTAATGTAATTTTTTAAGTATATAAAGTTTATATAATAAAACTAAACTTATTATTATGAAACATTTAAATGATAAATAACTTTAATTAGTCCAATCCTATTAATTAATTAAATCACACGAGTAATAATAATCCACTTGAACCATTACATTTGAATATTATTGCTATTTTGTCCCGGTGTCACCATGCATTGCATGCATGTTATTAGGTTGTGATAAACGTTTTATCACAATCATTACTATTTTATCTTCCAAATATAGCTACTAAGGGTCAACGGTTCTGACCCACCATTTTTTTTAAAAAAGAATATTGGTTTTTCATTTATTCTTTGGTTGAAAGTAGGCAAGCAGTTAAACGAGTTTATTAGTCTTTTTTTTTTTTTTTTTCGATTGGCGCATAAACGTGTTTAGGCTAGCTAGTATTCACCTAACATTATTGGTAAAAATATTTGGGTTTGTCATTTATTTTTGAAAAAGTGTCAAATAGGTCATTCAATTATAGAACAAAAAGTAATTTGCTACAAGAGATTAATGGTCGAGTCTCACCCACGACAGTATAGAAACAACTTCTCAAATGATGGGGATCCTTGTGTGCAGTGAGTAAAAATCTAACCTTTCTTAATCAATTGAGTCATCACCATGATTTACCCCTCCATAGTTCTGTCTAGTCGGGATGTGAGGTGCATGGGGTGGACGATTACAATTTTTTGTCACAATTATAGAGCATAAAGTAATTATGCTCATAAATTATAAAAAAGTTTAAATTCGACACGTCAATTCATTTTGATACAATTTAGCCGATAGCTTCTTAATTAAATAGTACAATTAGATCAACTGACAGGTAACTCCAGATAATAACATGTAAAATGCTCTAATATGCATTTTCTTAAAAATGATGATTTGAAAAAAAAAAATTGATAAACATTTTGGTCAATATATGGCAACAACTTCACTCATGTTAATTAGTGTCTGAATATGTATCAGCAAAGGAGTTTGTTATTGATTCCCTTGGACGGAACATTTTCGACCTTGGCATGTTGCACTTGTACAAAATATCTAGCGACCTTATACTCTACAAATTTTATATTCTAAAGTTTTAGTAAGACTAGGTTACTTGTAATTTGGTGTTCTAAGCAACGACGGAGCCACTGTGGGGCAGTGAGGTCAGCTGCCCCACTCATCCACCCCATCTCATATATAGCCTTGTATGTATATATGTATATATATATATATACATATTTTAGATATAAATATATAAAAACAGATGTAATAAACAAAGAATTAGCTAGACAAGATGGTAGAGCTGCTTCCTTTAATGACTTTTTTATGGTGTGTATATATATATATATATATATATATATATATATATATATATATATATATATATATATATATATATATATATATATATATATATATATAATGAGATATGTAATTTATAATCTATACTATTAATAAAAACAATATCCTCAGTTTTAACTTCCCGCCCAAAACAGACCTATAATATTATGGTTTGCGTAATATTATAAAATATGGTAATAATACAATTCCTATCCCTAATACAATTGTAAATTAAAATAGAATTCCTAATGAAATATATTATTACCTACGTTTCTATTCGTAATACAATTCTAGACTAGAATTACAAATGGTAATAATTCAATATATATATTTCTCTGCAATGCAATCTATACTATTAATAAAAACAATATCCTCAGTTTTAACTTCCAGCCCAAAACAGACCTATAATATTATGGTTTGCGTAATATTATAAAATATGGTAATACAGTTCCTATCCCTAATACAATTGTAAATTAAAATAGAATTCCTAATAAAATATATTCTTCCCTACGTTCCTATTCGTAATACAATTCTAGACTAGAATTACTAATGGTAATAATTCAGTATATATATTTTTATCTACAATGCAATCTATACTATTAATAAAAACAATATCCTCAATTTTAACTTCCCGCCCAAAACAGACCTATAATATTATGGTTTGCCTAATATTGTAAAATATGGTAATACAATTCCTATCCCTAATACAATTGTAAATTAAAATAGAATTCCTAATGAAATATATTATTCCATACGTTCCTATTCGTAATACAATTCTAGACTAGAATTACTAATGGTAATAATTCAGTATATATATTTTTCTGCAATGCAATCTATACTATTAATAAAAACAATATCCTTAGTTTTAACTTCAAGCCCAAAACAGACCTATAATATTATGGTTTGCGTAATATTATAAAATATGGTAATACAGTTCCTATCCCTAATACAATTGTAAATTAAAATAGAATTCCTAATGAAATATATTCTTTCCTACGTTCCTATTCGTAATACAATTCTAGACTAGAATTACTAATGGTAATAATTCAGTATATATATTTCTCTGCAATGCAATCTATACTATTAATAAAAACAATATTCTCAAAATATGGAAATTGAGCATAATTCAACACTAATGGTAATAATTCAGTATATATATTTCTCTGCAATGCAATCTATACTATTAATAAAAACAATATTCTCAAAATATGGAAATTGGGCATAATTCAACCCGCAAGGCCAACCAATTTTCTGAACGACATTCATGCATACAGGTGTCGACGCACGAGTCAAGCCTTTTTAAGTTCATTTTGGGATTTCATTTGCACCCCCACCCCCTTGCGTGCGAGAGAGAGCCTCTATGCTATACAATTCAATAAGCCTTAGAAAAACTCTTGTATAAGTAGTGGTGCAAACCACTTCTCAAACCAATGTGGGACAAAAGTTACTTGAAAGGTTTGTTTCTATATTTTTCTAATTCAAATGGGTCAACTTTGAGAACCAATTTTTCATTCACCCATTATCAGTTTTGAGCGTACAATATATCAATCTTTTCGTCTAACTACGAAGAACACGAATCCACTTTGACCCGACCCAAATCGAAAGTGGACCCGACATATATTTGTACCACAATATTGCCAGTAAAATGTCATTTTATGCTAATTTTTTTCCAACAGTTATTTGTCCAGAGAATATCAACGCGTTGAAGGAAGAAGATGATATATAGTGAAGGGCAATATCATCTTCACTATATATCATCTTCTTCCTCCAACACAACGCTCTACGGTCAACCAACAATTACTCAACTGATTATCTCATTACTCCCATGTAAATTTTTTCTCTAATATAGTTATACTTACTGAATATCAAAATATAAGTGTACCTCAAGATCTTGCAACAACTAATCAAAAAGTAATTAAATTAATGAATATGATGCAATAATGTAAATTATCTACCTATTGCATTTATACACTTATTTTAGAACACTGAATTTTGGTGATATTTGTTGCATGCAAGGAAGACTCATATTATAATTGCATTTATACACTTATTCATACTCATATTCGATGTTATAATTTATATAATTGTATATCAATTCAAATATTTCTTAAAATATTATAACAAATTCATTCCGTGCAACGCACGGGTGAAAATACTAGTTTTTTTAAAGATATTTTTATAATTTGTTTTCTATTTGAATTAATTTATCAAATTAATTATGCTTCATATTTTGTTATAAATATTTTTATAAAGTTTGGATGTGTTTTATTTATCGCCTATATCCAACGATATTTATGATTATATTTCTTTTAAGTATTTCTTCCTTTTTTAACTATCTATTTTATATTAATACTTCGCCCCTCGCTGGAACAAATTCCTGGATACGTCCCTGCTTCTAATAAGTTATAACATATGCCAACCAATAATTCGAATAAACCGTACAACAAGGTGCTGTTGATTGCAGCAAAAGTGAAATATTTCAAACAAACAAATATATAACAGTACAAAAAGTGTGGGAAGTGGAAAAGCCAATACTAGTTCCAGCATATGGCAGAGGGATTCTTCGTACATCTTTTTTATGGACAAAATCTTGATGGGTAATGGAATTTCCGTTAAGTTTTTTTTTTTTTTTTCGTCAACAGTTTTTTTTTTCTTTTTATTTGTCGTCAACAGTATAATATGACAGTTTACTTGGCGATTGCCTCGGTCATACATCTTGTAATATAAGTTCACTAGTCAAGGGCATGCTTAATCATCTTACACAATTTTTTAATTATCTGGTTGATATATCTTTCTTAAAATTATTACTCTACTGTAAAGCACAACGCCAATTTTAGAGTTGAGTGAGACTGAACTCAATCGACCCAACCCACGCAAACAAAGTAAATGTTAGTTCCAGCATATAGCAGAGAGATTCTCGTACATCTTTTGTTAAGAATTTCTGTTAAGCTGTTTTGTTTTTTTTTGGTCGTCAACAATATATCTGATCTGACAATTCACATGGGTACGGAATTAGAACCATTATTTACCAAACAAGTAGGGTATTCTATTATGAATATTATATTCATCAGTATATTTGATCAGATTTAAAGTCTGATGAAAGAGAATTTAATTAATACTTGTTTTTTGAAACATAATTAATATTTGTTATAAATGTTCATTTGGGAATGAACAGGCAAGAAAGTGTAATAAAACGTTGGGGCGGTGCACCGTGCACATTCTCCCGGTATCTTTATTAAATCAAAGGATAAAATTTAAAAAAAAAATAATCTATCATCATCAATTCATCATCATAATATTTAATATACACATTTACACATGCAAAACACAAAGTAATAATAATAATAATAATAATAATAATAATAATAATAATAATAATGCCAAGGACCTTGTGGTCCAATAACACCAAGTTACTCCTTTGTGCTTTAATGGGTTTGAGAAAGTAATTATGAACAAATACTGCATTGTAGGAGAGTCAATAGAATTTTAAAAATAATACTTTGTAATAATAATATACACAATACATTTGCACATGCAAAACACAAACTAATAATTATAATTACCTAACATCATTAGAATCCTCATCAACATTAATTGCACCCTAATCATGTGGATAATTAGGGTGGCTAATTGCCCCTAATCATGACAAAACAAAATTAATTAAAGAAGGTAGGGTGGCTACTTTAATTTGTTTTTGTTGACGGCCAATGAACAAGACAAAAAGTGAGGCTAACATATATATATATATATATATATATATATATATATATATATATATATATATATATATATATATATATATATATATATATTTAAGATCATATGAGATCACTTGTTTATGTAAGATCGTGAGATTAGATCTGATCTTGTGGATCCACGTAATAATTTGATGGTCTAGATTGATTTAAGATTCTAAGTTGAAATGTGTGTGAACGGTGATAAAATGTGTGCGAACGATGATTAAATGTGTAGTGTAAACGGTGACCCTACTAACAATGTTTAAAATCAATTTAAAAGATAAGCTATGACTCAGAATGCTTTACCTTTAATGTCAAGGCAAGAAATGAGGAGAAATTGCTACTTGAGTAGTTGAGTAAGAGTTTTACTACCAACCCACAGCTTATTATTTTCAAACTATTGGTAGAAGCATCATCATAGCCAAATAGCTTGTAGCCTAGTAGTCAAGAATTAGAATAGAGAGGGAGAGATAAATCTTAAATAAATAAGAGTCAAAAAGTGAGATACAATATTATTACCAATTTACTATTTGACCTTAGGATTTAAAGACCCTTAAATCAAACATGTTGCAGTGTGGCCTATGGGGCTGCGTGCCTGTGTTTATTTCATCATGGGCTCATGCCTCATAGTGATTGGTAAAGTGCAAAATGATAGAAACTAATAAAAGTTGCCCACCCATTTGCCCCTTTGACAGAAGTTAGTATCAAGTGTATTTTTGGTTCACATTTGCCCCATACATAATACATATGCAATATACTATGTACATGCGTAGAGCACATAATTAGTATTTTTGGTTCACATTCGATACCAAATTAAATCCCAATATTTTTTTAGTACCATTAACTCTGTTACATTGCAGTATTTGTTCATAACTACTTTCTCAACTTACTGAAACACAAAGAGTCAATATCTCTCCACTAAGACTCGAACAGACCCCTTGTCACTATAAATATCCATTGCTCAATGCACAAATAAGCTCCATAAGCCTTTAAAAAAATGTCACTTCCAAGAGTGGTCTGCGCTCTTCTACTGACGGCGTTGGCTTCTTCACAATTTGTTGATGGATGCTACACTTCCATTTTCGCTTTTGGCGATTCCCTCTCCGACACCGGAAACTATATTTCTTTAACCTCCAACGGACTTTTACAGTATGACGGGATTCCCAGTTGCAGCGTTCCTCCCTATGGGGAAACATTCTTCCATCATCCCACCGGCCGCTGCTCCGATGGCCGTTTAATCATAGATTTCATTGGTTCATACTCTCTTCTTTTTAATCTGTTGGCAATCATTTATACGTACTGTGGTTTTGATGTTTCAGCTTAATTAATTTCCACTTGCAGCGGAGCACTTTGGGCTTCCACTTCTGCCGCCGTATAGCGGTGGCGAAAGAGCAAATCTCGGAGGAGGTGTGAACTTCGCGGTGGTTGGAGCTCCAGCTCTGAGAGATGGGGCAAATGGAAGTTACTCTCGTGAAAATATCTCCATGATCACTCAAATCAACCGCTTCAAAACCTTGCTCCCCTCTATCTGCAAAAACTCAAGTAACTTTTAGCCGACAAAATCTATAGCAAGATATTTTCACACACTTACTACTTATGCCAATAACTTGGAGTAAAGAGTAAAGACAGTAACTTTATAACAAAATGGCTTTGATGTGGTGGTTCAGCACCTCGTCTCTTAAGCATGACGCCAATGGAAGTTAATCCTGGCCGTCGGTCGGAGGAATACCTTTGGAAAAAAACTAAAAAAAGACAGTAACTTTATTTCCTTAATTATAAAGCACCATCACATTTTCAAGAGTTAGGGTGCTACACATGGTTTGTTACTGAGTCGGACAAATTATGCTATGGACCGGAGTCCACCTTGCAATGTGGACCCCTGGTCCATATTCATCATTTTAAAATTTTATGTTCACAATTTTAAAACTCTATATTCACAATCACATTACTTAGTATTCACAATTTTGTTATATAAATTCAAAAATTGTGTTATACTGTTGAATATAGAGTTAAGTAATTATGAATGTAGAGTTCTATAATTGTGAATATAAAATTCTAAAATTGTGAACATAGAGTTTTAAAATTATGAATATAGACCTGAGTCCAGATTGCAAGGTGGACCTGAGTCCATGGCATAACAACCGTACTAGTCTCTGCCCTACAATCCACTAGTTACATGCCATCATTATACCATGGACCAGGATTCATAGTGCATTGTGGACCTTGGTGCATGTCTATGTGTCTTATATTAGAAATTTTGTACTTTAAGAGTATGAATTCTTTACCTAAAACAAATTAGTAATTGTATCTTATGTTATAAATATTTTTGTTTTTGTGTTTTGAAATTTTGTGCCATGAACACAAATTATGTACTTAAATATGAAAAATAAGTAAATATATATACAACATGTGTATATGTCTTGTATTATATAAAATTCTATACCTTACGAGATGAATTTTATATATCGTCGTTTCGATCTAGGGTCTGCAATGTAAACCTTTGTTCATGAATTAAATTGTCAGTTACATGGTACTGGATTTGGCCCTAACCCGCCTCACGCAACATATTATTCTTATTGTTTTCAGCCATGAAAACTAATCTTTTCTTGCAGGTTGTGAGGACATATTTGGGAGGTCATTAATTGTATTTGGACCTTTCGGAGGCGACGATTATGCTTCTGCCATTTTGAGTAAAAGGGTTGAGGAAGCTCATCTCCTCCAGCCTCTGGTTATTAATGCTGTTGCTTCTGCAATTGAGGTCAGCGTCATATATTACGATAAACTACGTGATTATATATCCCTAATAAGATAGATTTGAACACATTGCTAGCCTCCTAAGAATCTTCTATTCATATGAATCTAATCTAATATTTCTTAAGGTAATTTGATATTTCGTGAATCAAATTAAACACCCTTTAAGTTGTAATCTTTATGGTGATGCAGGAACTAATCGAGCTAGGAGCTGTAAACATCATGGTGCCTGGGATGATGCCAGATGGGTGTATAGGAGTTTCATTAACAGTTTATTATGGTTCAAATGATGAAGATTATGACCCGAACACCGGTTGCCTCATTTGGCTTAATAAATTTGCACAAAATCATAATGAATTGCTTCAAATAGAACTAACTCGGATTCAAGAACGTCATCCTAATACTTTTATTACCTATGCCGATTATTACAATGCTGGATTAGAACTGTTTCTCTCCGCCGAAAAACATGGTTAGTAACACGTTTCAACAACTAAGGAACCTTTCAATTCTAATTAATGCGTTTGATGAGTGTATGGTAAAACATTTTTTTTTTAATTTGTAGGTTTTAATAATGAAAGTATGCTTAATGCTTGTTGTGGAAGTGGAGGTCCATACAATGTGGACGATAACGCAAAATGTGGCCATCCATCCTCACATGCCTGCGATGATCCTTCTTCTTATATCCAATGGGATGGTGCACACTTGACACAGGCAGCATATGAATGGATTGCTAAGGGTTTGCTAAGTGGCTTATATACTTACCCAAATATTACCGCCTCATGTGTTTCTTCTGCAAATGGGAATGGAGTTTATGTCTATTGAATAACTACTTCACCCACCATTACTGAATAATCTTGTTGGGGATCGGAATATAATTATATTATGATTGTTTGGGCATTGGAGTGATAACATTTGCTATTATGTTGTGATTTTGGGGGAAATGAAATTTCTGTTTATGATTTACTTAGATTGTTATTTATAAATTGTGTTGTAAAACACATTGCAATTTAATTGTTTAGTTCAACATCTCATATTTAACTATTTAAGAATGCATTTGAAAACATAGAAATTTATTTCCATTAGTCGGTGTATGTTGTAAAACGAGACTGAATCCTTGAGTGAACAGGAGTAATAGGAATACAGTAAAGTAAAGAGGAGATTAGATACAAAGATAATCATCAATCTTTTATTAATCATCCTTCAATATAATATATACATTATATACGGAGTTCTAGTATAACTACAAAGGATAGATGAAGAGGTATTATCATAGTTAGTATAATACCTATAGTAATTTCCACATATATTTATTCATAATAATTTTAATATTTTTTTTTAGTGTTGGCCTATCAATTGAAAATAAAATCAACCGAAAATACTCAATCTAGTCAATGGAAAAATGACCCATTTTGACAAAGGTCTTCTAAATTTTTATTTTGAATATATTTTTCAAATTCTTACCTCACTCCAGTTTATCCATCCCCCTCTAAATTGTGTGAATTTGACATTAGAACTACCCCATGTAAGAGAGACTATGGTCCACGACTCCACATTCTTTGTGTAATAACTCACTAAAAGGTAGTCAACTCACAAATGCAAAGGGAGAGTATTTAGCATGTATAACTGTGTGTGTGTATATATATATAATATATATATATATATATTTATATATATATATATATATATATATATATATATATATATATATATTTATATTTATTTATTTATTTATTTAAAGGTTCAGGTAAGAACATGCTCTTATGTAAAAAGTGAGAACGGTTTAGATCCATCTAGAAAAATTAATGGTTAAAAGTTGATGGAAAATAAAGAAAAAAGTAGATTTTTTTAAAAGAAAACATTACAAATTTAAAAGTTAGTTTATAATAATTATAAATTTAAACCCGTATTTTTTTTAAACTAAAACATTAATTGTGATTGACAAATGCGATCGGTTGACACACACACAAAAGATGTTTTAATAAAAGTAGATAATGAATACCTTAGTTGGTAATAGGGATTTTATTACTTTAAGGGATCAAAACTTGTTGATTACTTTTTATGTTAATTGTGAGATTTAAAATATGTTATGCGTTGTAATAATTATTTAAATAGATGAATTAGTTGATATTAAATATGTTTTGTAATTTAATTATGAAAAATATTTTCAAGATAATTTACTTCTTTTTGATACATTAGTCACCAAAACCCTTGCCCGTTATTGGAACTAGAGTTTGTGTTTAGTTAGAACTCGTATTCTATTGTTATATTAGCTTGTACGTTTACGTTTACGATTGAATAACAGAAACACATTCCTCATCTGGTATCAGAGTCAGGTTTAGGGTATGGCACAACTCGGTTCTAATGACGGCTCTGTTGGAGAATCCTCCGAACGGACTGTTTCCGAAGTTGCCATGTCCATTCCGTTACCTCCGCATACAACCTTATCGTCTGCTCACCACTTTGTTTCCCTCAAGCTCACGGCGCACAACTTTCTGTTTTGGCGTACGCAGATGGTTCCTTTTTTGCGTGGCCAAAGCTTGCTGAGTTACGTTGATGGAACGTCTGAGTGTCCTCCCGCTCCCACGCCGGTGACAGTTCCTGCGGCTGGGTCTTCTGCTGCTGTTGCTCCGACGGTGGATGATCCACGGCGTACTGCGTGGCTGCGTCAGGACCAGGCGGTGCTCTCGTTACTGATCTCTTCTCTGTCGGAGGAAACCATGCACTTGGCCGTCGGACGTGCGACGGCGCGGCAGCTGTGGTTGTCGATCGAGCAGGCGCTTGGATCCACGACGCGTGCCAGAGCTCTTCAGCTTCTCGGTCAGTTACAGGCGCTCCGGCAAGGTGATTCTTCCATCTCTGATTATCTTGGCCGGGCGCAAGTTTTGGTCGAGGACTTGGCGTTGGCTGGTCGGGAGGTGTCGCTTGACGACCAAAACCTATACGTTTTCCGGGGGCTCCGTCCAGAGTTTCGGCCTCTCGTCGCTCCATTGACGCGGGGTGCTCCGGTGACGCTAGGCAAGCTCGCTGATTTCCTGGTGGCGCAGGAGTTTATTAGCGCCGATGGTGCTGTGGAGGCTGCTCCGGTTTTGATGGCCGCTCGGCGAGGTGGCAGATTCGGCGGTCAGTCTCAGCGTGGAGGAAATCGTGGTCGGCAGCATGGTCGTGGTCGCGGCGGCCGGAATCGCTCCATGGTGCGCTGTCAGATCTGCGGCATCGGCGGTCATTCCGCTGCTTCGTGCTACCGCCGCTACGACCAGGCTCGTTCACCGCAGGCGCACATGGCCTATCATGGTCCGACGGAGGAAGCCGGTTCCACTGCTACGGAGAACTGGTTTGCCGACACTGGTGCGTCGCACCACGCAACACCGGACCCTTCTTTGATGTCATCTGCGGCTAGTTACTCCGGCACAGACTCACTGCGAGTGGGAAACGGTAACAATTTACCTATTGTTAGTACTGGTTCTACTACGGTAGTTGCTTCTGATAAAACTTTTTGTTTGTCTGACGTTTTGCATGTTCCTGAACTGTCTGCTTCTCTTTTATCTGTACAAAAGTTTGCTAAAGATAATCGAGTCTTTTTTGAATTTCATCCTACCTATTTTCTTGTGAAGGACCTTTCCACCAAGAAGGTTCTGTTTAGGGGCCAGGCTTCAGGTAGTTTGTATTCGTTGCCGGTCTCTCGTTCGGGTCCTGCTGCGTTGGTTGCCGCCCGTGCTTCAGCCTCTTTATGGCACAATAGGTTGGGACATCCGCATACGCGTGTCTTACGTCAGATTTTGAAGTCTTGTTCAGTTGATTCTCGTGTTAGTTCGAATTTATGTTCATCGTGTCAGTTAGGGAAGTCCTCTCAGTTTCCCTTGCCCCGAGTTGGTACTACTTCGTCTCGTGTTTTAGAGCTACTTTATACAGACATTTGGGGTCCAGCCCCGTTACTTTCTTGTAATGGGTTTCGTTATTTCGTTTTATTCGTTAATGATTATACTCGCTATATTTGGTTTTATCCTATGCGTTCTAAAACTGATGTGTATGCCATATTTGATCAATTTCGTGCTCTTGTTGAACGCTCTTATAATCATAAAATTGTTTCTATTCAGTCTGATTTAGGGGGAGAATATAAAAAGTTGCACCATAAATTTGTTTCTCTTGGTATTAATCATAGGCAATCGTGTGCCTATACGCACAAGCAAAATGGCAGGGTAGAACGCCGTCATCGGCATATAGTTGAAACTGGGTTGGCTCTGTTGGCTCAGGCCTCTGTTCCTCGTCGGTTCTGGGATTACGCCTTTGAAACCGCAGTTCATTTAATTAATAAAATGCCTACTCGAGTACTAGGTGATGTCAGCCCTCATTTTAAGTTACATCGTTCTCCTCCATCCTATTCTTCATTGCGGGTCTTCGGTTGTCTCTGTTTCCCCTTACTTCGACCCTACAATAAAAATAAGTTACAGTTTCGGTCAGCACCCTGTGTGTTTCTTGGTTACCCACCATCATTCCGCGGCTACCGATGTATGGATTTAGTTACTAACAAGGTTTTTGTTAGCCGTCATGTGCGGTTTGATGAAACTGTTTACCCATTTGTTTCATCTAAGTCTGTGCAGGGTGCTAGT
>CP025647.1:23514875-23527027 GCA_003576665.1 Ipomoea trifida | reverse complement strand
AAAAAAAACGGAAAAAGAACGTGAGCATTCGGTGCGATTTGAGACAAACAACAACCGGCACCTGTACTCCATTCTACTTTCCGCTCACCCTTGTTTTTGTCTGGCCTTTTTGTTTTGATTGGGTGCAGGAAGAACTCTCGCAAGAAAGCCTCGGCCGACGACACGCAGCAAGCCACTCAAAAACGCAAATCTCGGCCAACTGGTGAGGGTTCAAGTTTCGGGCATCCGGTGGTGTTGGACCGCCAGGTTGAGTTACCCCCCGGCTGCATGGAGAAATTTACTTTCTATCAGCAAAAGTCGATTGGAACGGTGTTGTACTTTGACTACCCCGTGCTTTCTAAGTACGGGTTGATGTCCCTCATCGGCCCTCTCATTGAGAGCCCTGATTGGAAGCACATTTTCAGCATTCGGGAGTCCACTCTTACACCTGTGACATTTGAAGTCTTGGCTACACTGAAGATTGACCACCTCAACAACTGGACTGATAAAGTTGTGCATTTCTCTGCTTTCGGCGTGGCATATTCCCTTTCGGTTAATGACTTGGGAGCTAAAATGAGATTCTACAAATTGAAGGACACCACAACCAATGACTTCAGAGCCCGGTTGGACGATGTCCTTTCCATTGACCGGACAGCGTTTTGGGCTGAGCTCACCCACGGTAGGGAACCTTATGCGGGTAGCAAGTCCAAAGCTACCGCCCTGGCCCGACCTGAGTTTAAGGTCATGCATCATATGTTGGCGCGTTCACTTACAGGCCGTATGGGTGCCCCCACTGTGGTCAACCATTTAGACCTGTTGTGTTTATATAGCATGGTCCGGGGTGTTCGACTTCATATGGGGATGGTTATGGCCCGCATGCTTCAAGCGCATGACTCTTATAAGACTACGGGCGTCTTCATTGGGCCTTATCTGTCTTGCTTGTAGCGTGGTTTGCGCCTCGGACCGCAGTTGGATGATGAGAGGTCGTTGGCTCCGATGCGGTCCTTTAACCACAACAGGTTGGAAACAATTGGTTTTTCCCGTGTTCGTGACACTTCGGATGATGATGATGCTGATCGACCGCCTACCCCACCGCCTCAGTGGAATCCTAGGGGCCGCGCACGTCGCCTGGCACCTGGCCCGCCTCCGGAGGCTCCGGGTGGGGCTTTGGATCAGCTTCGCCAGGACGTGTTTGCCCGGCTTGATACTATGAAGTTGACCCTCATGCAGCGAGTGGACACTATGGAGGCTGCTCTGACGCAGCGGGTGGATGCGCAATGGCATACCTTCTATGCGCAGAACCCCCACCTTTCCGGCACTGGAGTTCCTCCACCGGACCCGACCGCAGACGACGGTCACTAGCGTGTGTTGTTGTCTTTGGGGTGCTTGTATTGGGCCGGATGGTTGTTGTTGAAAAGCTGTTGGTTGTGGACTATTTTAGACGCTTTCTTGTTTTTGTTATTTTATTTTGTTCCCTTTACGACTATGTTGGTTTTTGTTTCTAGTTTCGTTGGTTTGTACTCTTCTGAACCTTGGTCTCTTGCAACTTATGTCTTACACTAGTTATGGCCTTTGTTATTTTTGTTCTCTGGTTGCTTTGCTAATGGTTTGTTTTGCGTTGTTGCCTAGCTTGGGCAGTGCTTGATGATTGTTGATGGTTTAGGAGTTTTTGACAGCTTTGCTTACACGCGTTCGGGGTTGTATCCCGTTTTGCTTTTGTTCTTCTGCGGTTCTTTGTGTACCAATGGGTTCCAGGTTCTCTTGTTTTTATTTTATTTTATTTTATTTTTTTGTTTGTTGTTTCCTTTCTTTTCCCGTGCACTCGTTCCCACTTTGGATGTTGCTTCGTGTTTCCTCTTGCTTGAGGGCAAGCATGATCTAAGTGTGGGGAGGGTTGAGCAGCTATACATACTTGTGAAAACCATTCCATTTTCCATTGTGATTTTGCAATTGTAAAGATGAGGTAAATAAGATATGCATTTGAACTTTTTGATATGTTGCTGTTCATTTTACTTTGTAAGTGTGGAAATGGGGTGTTGTAGGCTCAATTGGTTGAAAATGTTTGGAAACCACCCCTACACCGTGTGAGATTTGTATAGGACCCAAGTAGGTTTTTAATTCAATTTTGCATGCTTGTTTGTGGTTCAATGTGCAATTTCCATAGACCTCAGTTAAAGATCTCTCGAAATGGGAGTGTACACGGTAAGGATTGTGGTATGTAAGGTGGTATGACCTGGAATTGAATTTATTTGGTGTGGCACAAGGCAAAAGGAGAGATTTTTCATTTCTTGTGAGATTGTGTGATTCCCTACTCCCATTGTAAAAGGCATGAGGGGTTGAAAAGAGTCAATAGAAAAAGCTAAAAAAGACTTTAAGCTATCCTTTGAGAGAAAAAAAAAAAAAAAAACCCACAAAACATGAGGTGAGCCATCTCGTAGGATTTGGGTAACCATTGCACAGACTTCAAAAAAGCGTAGAGCTCTACGTGAAGGCGGTTGACTCAACGGTGTATCCTAGAGGTGATTAGAAAATAGAGAGATTCTCACGCTAAGCCAAAACGCGTGGAGAGGCTTGTGTCACACTATCATTATTGTTTAAATGGGTCTTTGGGGCCAAATGAGGCAAAGTTGGAAAGGCCGTGTGCATCGTTCCCATTAGTGGGCTCAGCTGGGTAGGCCTGTGGAAATTGTGGATTGAATCGAACCCCTGTGCTTGTGAATTTATGTGTTTGAGAGGGTTTACCATGCGAAATAATGAGTGACCTTGGGGTTTTTGGGGAGTCCTTACATTTTGAGCCAATTGAGGGTACCACACTCACTTCTCCATGTTTGCAAAGTAAAAAGAGGAACAACATATCATTGATTTCTTGTGCATAGCTTTATTTTCTTGATCTTTAGATTATGTCTTAGTTGATGGTTGCTTTTGAATAGGCCTGGTATTTCATTTGCTCAGCTTGTGTTGTCTTGCTTGAGGGCAAGCAAGGTCTAAGTGTGGGGAGATTTGATAAGCCGTGAATTAACCTATAAATATGCTTTAATTGTACTAACTTTTAAGTGAATTTTATGTGTTTGTGCAAGAACGAAGTATATTTCAGGTGTTTATGGCACAATGATTGGAAACCAAGCCCTAGGCATGATGAAGCGTAAAATGAAGACAATTCGGGATGTATTCAAGGCAAAAATTGGTCAAGAATGAAGGGTCAAAACCATAGCAAGTTCAACGGAGAATTGGAGCAAAGGAAAAGCCAGATAACACCACCGGGAGGGTGTCACGCTGGAGGTCACGGTGTGACCTACAGCGTGACACCATGGTTATCTTTCAGATGGTGTGTCACGCTGCAGGTCACGCCGTGACCCGCAGCGTGACCAGCACCATCTGAAAGTGACGCCTGTGGCACGGACACGCCGTGACCTCCATCGTGACCTGCAGGCCACTTTGCGGATTCAAGGCGTCACGCTGCAGGTCACGCCGTGACATGCAGCGTGACGACTGACCCCAAGGCACAAGTTTGGTCACGATGAAGGTCACGTCGTGACCTCCATCGTGACCAGGCATCCTGAAGGTAGTTATTTTGGCGCAAATGTCATAGTATAAATAGGGTTAGACTTTATTTTGAACCTACTTTTCAAATTTTCTAAGTCTTCTTTTAGGTTTTCTCTCTACAAACACTTTAGAACTTAAATCCATTACAATACCATTAGTTTTGAAGAAGATTTAGAGAAGAATTCTCCATTGTAATCACACATTAAACTTCAATTTCATATTTGCTTTTTACAAATTCATTCAAGTAAGAATTCTAATTTCTTCTCCTTTTAATTCTCCAATATCTTTTGTATTTAAATTCATTGTTGATTATTCCAATTGTTTTAGGTTTCAATTCCATTATGGATAGTTAAATCCTTTAGGGATTTAGATTGAATTGCTATGCATGAATGCTTACATGAATTAAATTGTATAATCTAGGTTTTGAATTGCTTTTAATATGAATGTGATCGTGATTAGGGGATTATTTGATTCTTGTTTGATTGTGGCCAAATTATGCAAGAAATATACGGAATTGGTGTTTCACCTATGAGAATAGGGATCCACCATTACCACCCCTTTCACAATTCTAACTTGCTCTTGAGAAAGGGAAGTTGGAAGGGATTATGCCCACAATGTGTTTGATTAAATGCCTCACCTAGTCTAATTGCTATGAGAATGGGATTAGAACTTTGGTGATAGCCAATGTCCACGAGAGTGGCATTGGCATTGAATCAATTCCCTCACTTCATTGTTTAGCATTGTTTAGCCTAGAACCTTAGAATATTATAAAAGCATTTGTGCATTGCTATTTGATTTAAATCCTCCTCTTATCATTGTTTATTTCTCTTTTTAATTACTTGTTTTTATCATTATCTCATGCAATCAAATATATCATTTTGGTTAGCTTTCAAACACTCGATGAACTTGTGTTTAATCCCTTGCTACTCAAATCCCTCCTAGCCATTCCTAGAGGACGACAATCACTAAATTCAACCACTAAAAATTACAACTGTCAAGGGCATACACTTTAAAGAATTCAAGATCCTTTCGAAACTTGAATTAGAGCAAGGGTTGCCCCACTCCCGTGACGTATCAACCACAAACCCTTGAAGAACAAAAGGTACAAAAGCCCCCCAATTCGTCTCCTACTCCGTAGTGAGATATTTGGGTTGTACAAAGGTGGCTTGAGTTTTTACCTAACTCCGTTGTAGCAAAACTCTCCAATTACTTGCCAATAAAAATAGCTAGTAATTATTAACAAGATACAAACATACCTCCTTGTACAAGCTTATGATTCAAGATTATAGTTCCTCCCCCTTATGAAATTATTAGCAAGGTAGCATCAAGATAAATAATAAATTCCTACCTCAAACCCAAACTAAACTAAATAAACATAAAATGCATAAATAAAAAGAGAAAGAAAATAAGAACACAAAAATAAAGAAAAGCATACAGAAGGGAAATTAACAATGCATAAGTAAATTAAAAGAAGAGAAATGAAATACAAAAGAAAGAAATAAGCTTCTACTCTAAATCTACATTCTGCTATCTGCTACTCTTTCATCCGAAACAACACACATATATATAGGCATATGACAAGGATTAATGGCCTAATTATTCCACTAAGTGTAATTAGTGGTAATAGTGTGCAGCCCACGAATTTGCTCTTCTTTTTGCTTTTGTCCTTTAGCAATAATTTTGCCTCTTCACCATTATCATTAGCATCTCATCTCCGTGATTTCTTCCACCATCTTCCACTAGATATATATAAAAATCAATGTTAGATGATTAAAGTTTAATATGACGGATCAACATTCGGTGTCCATTAAATCATCCTAATTAATTATGATAAATTATACAATCTAGTGGTGAAATAAGCTTAAATATGAGGATTAAATGTGATCAATTATACACTTATCAACTCCCCCACACTTAACTTTTGCTTGTCCTCAAGCAAAGGCAACATGTAAGATCAATTTATAATCAAGACAAGCAAATGATTACATCAAAATTTTATTAAAGCAAATATAAAAGTAAGAATGTTCAACAAAAGAGCCAATTGAATTCCTTTCATCTTTTAAAAGAAACCTATGGAGAAGTTGATATAATCTTTCAAGGCATCACTCACACTCATGAATTTTTATTTGTTGAAAGTATCCTTACCGCACATCTTAGGCATGAGACAAATTCAGAATGGATAATTTTAGCAAGACTAAAGAGATGAACAAAATCTTATCATCCAAACATTCCTTCATTCCCAAGTCCCTTTGTTGTGAATATCAAATGTGACATAAGCCTCTCTTTCACACAATTTTTGTAAGGCTTTTTCCACTCTTAACTTTTTTGCAACTTCTAGAGCTCCACCTTAGAGAATTGAGCATTTCTTTGTCATTTTGACAGCATTTGATTTAGATGTGTAATTGATTCAATTCTCCGCTCCTACGAAGTTGGTCTCACCCTCGCTAATTTTACCTCAACATAATTTTGGGAGTTGCTAAGACTTTTTTAGCTTTTTAAAATTGTCTCTTTCGCATTCTTACAAACCCACAAATTGCCTTTTTCATAACGGGGAGGGGATTAAAGTAAACCTCACAAAACTCACATTTTGCCTTATGCCACATGATTATTCATTTTTAGACTATCAACCAATCAAACCAGACAAACATTCTGTTGAAGATTTTTAGACGAAGAAAGAGTTTGTAAAGTTAGAGAGAAAAAGTTTGCAGAGTTTTAAGGATGAAGAAAATATGTGCAAAATATTCTGTTGAATTTAGGTATTAGAAATCTAGGAATTGAGAGATGGATTTCAACTTTTATATTTTAGAGGAAAACGTAAACAAAAGTCCTAATATAAAAAAATCTTTAAAAGTTTATAACTTTTTAATATTAAGAGACTTTTAAAGAGTTTTTAAAAGTTTTAATCGAATACCACCCGACTGTTAAAGATTTTTTTAAAATATTAATTGAATATTCCCTAAATTTTAAAAATTACCTAGAAATTTGAATTGAATATCTCCAAACTTTTAAAGTTTATAAAATCTTTAAATTACTCATAACATAATGTAATGGAACATGGAACATGTTTATTTATGTGTATACCAGTTATATTAATAGTTAAAACCAGCCCTTGTAAGTGGTCATTACCTTTTTACTCCAATATATATATATCTCTATATATAAAATAGCAACAAGAGCAGCATTAAATGCAGTTTTGGCCAATTCCCCGCCCAGTGTGAAACGGTGCCGTTTGGAACTTCAACTTAGTATCATAAGCACCGTTTAATGCATATAGGCTAAAGAGTTACTTTTTTGTATAACCTATGCATGTATTTAATGCCTTTGAAACTTCCGAATATAAAAGCCAATATTCGAATAACCTATGCATGTATTTAATGCCTTTGAAACTTCCGAATAATAAAGCCACAATATTCGAATAAATCTGGGAAAACGAATCGTTTGCAATTTTTTAATTACAAATTTGAAGTGATTGACATCTAATTGAGACATCTAATTAAATAACGTAATATTGATGCTTCATTGTTCCAAAGCTTGCCTTTTCGTTTTTCTATAAGGCTCCTGATGCAATTCAACCTCTATATAAAGAGGTCGAATGATTTCCAGAGTCTCACCCAGAGACTATCGACAATGAATAACAATCCGCACAAAAAATATGTCTTCTCAATATGCCAAGGAGATTATTCAACTACACACCAAAAGAGCAATAAGGGTTAGAGTAGTTAGAACATATGAAGAAACAAAAGTTAGAGCAAGCGAAATCATGAAAAGTAAAGAATGTTTATTTCACGATGAGGTAAATTTCAGTTTATCATTTTGTATTGTTTGTTTTATGATATAAACTGTTTTTTTTTTTTTGTCTTCTATGTATATGGGTGTGGCATTGAATGAATCCGAAAAATTAGCATTAAAAATTCATACCTGCAAAGTGTTTGTAAAAATGTAAGGTTGAATTCTATAAATAATTTGGACAGGGAGGGAGGATGCTACATTCAACAAAGAAGCTTGGTTGCAATTTGCTGCAAGAGAAAACACATTTCTGCAAATAGAGGTAAAATCCAAATGTATACCTAATTTCAATCCTTTCAATTATGGTTACTAAACTCTAATTATTTCAATGTATGCTGAAAAACTGCAAAGCATATAATATATTGTTAGTTGTAATTTTTTTATAGAAGTCTTTCAGTCATAGTATAAACACATTATGTTTTTGATATGTAGTGGGAAAAATATATCTTTTACTATAAAGTACAAAAGTAATGGCCTATGTTGTCTACTATGCAGGGCAAATGAGTTTCCACCTGTGTGTTTTTTTCCTATTCTGTTTGGACTTTTTCAGGTAATGGACAACATTCAGCAAGGATCAATTCTACATACACTAAGAGGTAAGTTTTATCAGTTATATTATTCTTGAAAATGCATAATATGAAGCAGAATGGAACCCTATACTATTTAAAGTTTTTGATAAAAATTGGGAAATTGTACATATGCGGGGCAAATGAGTTTGTATGTGGGTGTTTTTTGTTCATATTCTGTTTGAACTATTTTTCAGGTACTGGACAACATTGAGCAAGGATCGATTCTACAGCAGCTAATTGCTATGAGAATGGGATTAGGACTTTGATGGTAGTCATTGTCCACGAGAGTGGCATTGGCATTAACGCGATTCCCTCACTTCGTGATTGAGTATTGTTTAGCCTAGAATCTTAGAGCATTAAAGAAGCATTTGTACACGGTTATTTGATTTAAATCCTATTCTTTATCATTGTATAGTACTTTAATCAATTACGTGTTTTATCTTGACCTCATGCAATCAAACACATCATTTTGGTTAGCTTTTAAATATGTGATGAACTCGTGTTTAATCCCTTGCTACTCGAATCCCTCCTAGCCATTCCTAGAGGACGACATTCACTAAATTAAATGGTTAGCTTTCAAACACTCGATGAACTTGTGTTTAATCCCTTGCTACTCAAATCCCTCCTAGCCATTCCTAGAGGACGACAATCACTAAATTCAACCACTAAAAATTACAACTGTCAAGGCATACACTTTAAAGAATTCAAGATCCTTTCGAAACTTGAATTAGAGCAAGGGTTGCCCCACTCCCGTGACGTATCAACCACAAACCCTTGAAGAACAAAAGGTACAAAAGCCCCCAATTCGTCTCCTACTCCGTAGTGAGATATTTGGGTTGTACAAAGGTGGCTTGAGTTTTTACCTAACTCCGTTGTAGCAAAACTCTCCAATTACTTGCCAATAAAAATAGCTAGTAATTATTAACAAGATACAAACATACCTCCTTGTACAAGCTTATGATTCAAGATTATAGTTCCCCCCCTTATGAAATTATTAGCAAGGTAGCATCAAGATAAATAATAAATTCCTACCTCAAACCCAAACTAAACTAAATAAACATAAAATGCATAAATAAAAAGAGAAAGAAAATAAGAACACAAAATAAAGAAAAGCATACAGAAGGGAAATTAACAATGCATAAGTAAATTAAAAGAAGAGAAATGAAATACAAAAGAAAGAAATAAGCTTCTACTCTAAATCTACATTCTGCTATCTGCTACTCTTTCATCCGAAACAACACACATATATATATGGCATATGACAAGGATTAATGGCCTAATTATTCCACTAAGTGTAATTAGTGGTAACTAGTGTGCAGCCCACGAATTTGCTCTTCTTTTTGCTTTTGTCCTTTAGCAATAATTTTGCCTCTTCACCATTATCATTAGCATCTCATCTCCGTGATTTCTTCCACCATCTTCCACTAGATATATATAAAAATCAATGTTAGATGATTAAAGTTTAATATGACGGATCAACATTCGGTGTCCATTAAATCATCCTAATTAATTATGATAAATTATACAATCTAGTGGTGAAATAAGCTTAAATATGAGGATTAAATGTGATCAATTATACACTTATCAACTCCCCACACTTAACTTTTGCTTGTCCTCAAGCAAAGGCAACATGTAAGATCAATTTATAATCAAGACAAGCAAATGATTACATCAAAATTTTATTAAAGCAAATATAAAAGTAAGAATGTTCAACAAAAGAGCCAATTGAATTCCTTTCATCTTTTAAAAGAAACCTATGGAGAAGTTGATATAATCTTTCAAGGCATCACTCACACTCATGAATTTTTATTTGTTGAAAGTATCCTTACCGCACATCTTAGGCATGAGACAAATTCAGAATGGATAATTTTAGCAAGACTAAAGAGATGAACAAAATCCTTATCATCCAAACATTCCTTCATTCCCAAGTCCCTTTGTTGTGAATATCAAATGTGACATAAGCCTCTCTTTCACACAATTTTTGTAAGGCTTTTTCCACTCTTAACTTTTTTGCAACTTCTAGAGCTCCACCTTAGAGAATTGAGCATTTCTTTGTCATTTTGACAGCATTTGATTTAGATGTGTAATTGATTCAATTCTCCGCTCCTACGAAGTTGGTCTCACCCTCGCTAATTTTACCTCAACATAATTTTGGGAGTTGCTAAGACTTTTTTAGCTTTTTAAAATTGTCTCTTTCGCATTCTTACAAACCCACAAATTGCCTTTTTCATAACGGGGAGGGGATTAAAGTAAACCTCACAAAACTCACATTTTGCCTTATGCACATGATTATTCATTTTTAGACTATCAACCAATCAAACCAGACAAACATTCTGTTGAAGAATTTTTAGACGAAGAAAGAGTTTGTAAAGTTAGAGAGAAAAAGTTTGCAGAGTTTTAAGGATGAAGAAAATATGTGCAAAATATTCTGTTGAATTTAGGTATTAGAAATCTAGGAATTGAGAGATGGATTTCAACTTTTATATTTTAGAGGAAAACGTAAACAAAAGTCCTAATATAAAAAAAATCTTTAAAAGTTTATAACTTTTTAAATATTAAGAGACTTTTAAAGAGTTTTTAAAAGTTTTAATCGAATACCACCCGACTGTTAAAGATTTTTTTAAAATATTAATTGAATATTCCCTAAATTTTAAAAATTACCTAGAAATTTGAATTGAATATCTCCAAACTTTTAAAGTTTAAAAATCTTTAAATTACTCATAACATAATGTAATGGAACATGGAACATGTTTATTTATGTGTATACCAGTTATATTAATAGTTAAAACCAGCCCTTGTAAGTGGTCATTACCTTTTTACTCCAATATATATATATCTCTATATATAAAATAGCAACAAGAGCAGCATTAAATGCAGTTTTGGCCAATTCCCCGCCCAGTGTGAAACGGTGCCGTTTGGAACTTCAACTTAGTATCATAAGCACCGTTTAATGCATATAGGCTAAAGAGTTACTTTTTTGTATAACCTATGCATGTATTTAATGCCTTTGAAACTTCCGAATATAAAAGCCAATATTCGAATAACCTATGCATGTATTTAATGCCTTTGAAACTTCCGAATAATAAAAGCCACAATATTCGAATAAATCTGGGAAAACGAATCGTTTGCAATTTTTTAATTACAAATTTGAAGTGATTGACATCTAATTGAGACATCTAATTAAATAACGTAATATAGATGCTTCATTGTTCCAAAGCTTGCCTTTTCGTTTTTCTATAAGGCTCCTGATGCAATTCAACCTCTATATAAAGAGGTCGAATGATTTCCAGAGTCTCACCCAGAGACTATCGACAATGAATAACAATCCGCACAAAAAATATGTCTTCTCAATATGCCAAGGAGATTATTCAACTACACACCAAAAGAGCAATAAGGGTTAGAGTAGTTAGAACATATGAAGAAACAAAAGTTAGAGCAAGCGAAATCATGAAAAGTAAAGAATGTTTATTTCACGATGAGGTAAATTTCAGTTTATCATTTTGTATTGTTTGTTTTATGATATAAACTGTTTTTTTTTTTTTGTCTTCTATGTATATGGGTGTGGCATTGAATGAATCCGAAAAATTAGCATTAAAAATTCATACCTGCAAAGTGTTTGTAAAAATGTAAGGTTGAATTCTATAAATAATTTGGACAGGGAGGGAGGATGCTACATTCAACAAAGAAGCTTGGTTGCAATTTGCTGCAAGAGAAAACACATTTCTGCAAATAGAGGTAAAATCCAAATGTATACCTAATTTCAATCCTTTCAATTATGGTTACTAAACTCTAATTATTTCAATGTATGCTGAAAAACTGCAAAGCATATAATATATTGTTAGTTGTAATTTTTTTATAGAAGTCTTTCAGTCATAGTATAAACACATTATGTTTTTGATATGTAGTGGGAAAAATATATCTTTTACTATAAAGTACAAAAGTAATGGCCTATGTTGTCTACTATGCAGGGCAAATGAGTTTCCACCTGTGTGTTTTTTTCCTATTCTGTTTGGACTTTTTCAGGTAATGGACAACATTCAGCAAGGATCAATTCTACATACACTAAGAGGTAAGTTTTATCAGTTATATTATTCTTGAAAATGCATAATATGAAGCAGAATGGAACCCTATACTATTTAAAGTTTTTGATAAAAATTGGGAAATTGTACATATGCGGGGCAAATGAGTTTGTATGTGGGTGTTTTTTGTTCATATTCTGTTTGAACTATTTTTCAGGTACTGGACAACATTGAGCAAGGATCGATTCTACAGCAG
>CP025647.1:23477822-23498418 GCA_003576665.1 Ipomoea trifida | reverse complement strand
GAGTCCATCTTTACTTAAAGTAAAGATGGACTCCATGAGTCCACTTTACCCTCATCGGGTATCCAATCCCCATGCAGTATATTTGTGGGATCCAAGGACTAAATCAGCCTCTCTCGGGGAAAGCACCCCATGCTATGACGATCATTGGGTACGGGACGAGCGATGATGGGATGGGTTATTGGTTGGCGAAAAATTCATGGGGAACGGGTTGGGGTGAGAATGGTTATATGAGGATGGCTAGAGGGGTTAATGCTCAAGGAGTTTGTGGTATTGCCATGGAGGCTTCTTACCCTACCGCTTAAATTTTGCTATGAATAATTATTATTCTTGCAACTTTATGCTTGTGTGTGTACGCTTTTTTTTATTTTTTCTTTGTTTTTGGGTTTTACCAGTTAAATGATGATGTGAAAGTGTTTGAAAGGACGGTTAATTGTGTGTAACATAATTCTGTCATGTAATTTGTTGGCTATTATCCATGAGTAGATAATGTAGACCTCCTCTCTCCCCCAAAATGAAGTGAAAGACTTGTAACTTATTACTATGTTGCATTTTATGTTGTAGCTTAATATATGATATGAGTGTCAGGTTGTTTAGGGAGTGTGCATGGTTGGATTCTCCTCCTTTCTTTCTTGTAAGTTGTCCTGAGAGTGTTTTAATGAATTAAGTTTTTATTCTAAAAAAAAAAAAGATAAAAATTAAAAGATACTCAAAGTTTTCAAGTAATATTCATTGTTCGAAACTAAATAAAATCGTCTAGATTTTAAAACTCAAACTCAAACTCAAACTAAAACATCTCTTTCATGGAAAAGTGTTGGAAGATCAACTTGCAAGGTACGTGACGTGACTATGTGGCTAATTCTTGGAGTAGTTTGATAAGGCAGTAGTGAAGATCAAGTTAGCGAGAGGACTGCATAGCTTCGATCAAATGACTACAAAGAAGAAAGAAGTAACAGTGTGATTGTGAAATGCATCTTTGTCACTTGTATTTGTGTCTATATATATACATAGTGGCACTAGTACATAACTTGTTGGGCGTCGGTCGGGTTGACGATGGCGAGGCCAGGCGGTGGTCGAGTCTAACTTCGAATGTGATGTATTATTCTAACTCATAAAATATATTATTGTACTCTAGAAATTTCATTATTCTTAACACATAAAATACATTACTTTACCCTAGAATATTCATAATTCTAACACGCGCGTGAAAAAAGGTATTTTTTTTAAAGATCAAAATGACGTCGCTTTGGACCGTGGTTCCCACAATAATTTACTAAATTATTGTAGCCTTCGTGCAATTCAGGCAAAGTCATGACATACCCACATCCCAATTCCTTCGCCCAATTGCATCAATCCAAGGCCATAGAGAAACTCAATGACAAAGGTGAAGTTTAGAAGAATAGATCAGGGATCGAGTCTTACCAACGACAGTGTGGAGCAACCTCTCAAAGTGATGGTGGCCTCTTGTGCGCAGTGAGCAAGGAGCAACCTCTCAAAGTGAGGGGGCTTGCGTGCGCAGTGAGCAAAGGTCTATTCTCTGTGTTCAGTTGAGTTATCATGATTTATATCTTCCAGATGTTTTGTCGGGTCAGGATGTTGAGTTATCATGAATTTACGTCCTCCCATACGCTTTGTCGGGCCGGGACGTTAAGTTATCATGATTTACATCATCTCATATGTTTTGTTGGGTTGAGGCATGGAGGGCCCTTAGAGTTGGGGATTCAAACATTTTGGGAGAAGAGAAACTCATTGACTCCCATCAATTTGGTTAGTTTAAAAATAAATAAGGAATAAATACAAAAAGAAGAGAAATACATATATTATATTTTTAAATATATAATTAAAATATGTTCACACACGTGTACAATATACATTTCCTTTTAAGAGTAATGATATTTGTTTGTGGGGTAAAACTTGTGTGAGACCGTCTCACGGGTCTCAATCCGTGAGACGGGCTGGGTCACATAATTTGGGTCATATTTAATTAATGGATTAATTCTCTTTGGGCTATTTTATTTAACAATGAGATATGGGCATTTTTTTAGCCCAGTTTTATTAATTCAGTTTATCAAATTTTCGCTGCATTTTTACGCATTTCTTGTGTTCTTCGCGTCAAGTGTCCGAGTAGTAGAGACCTAGAGTTCCTCTACACTTTTTCATCTAATTTTCAAAATTTCTCATCACAAAGGTGGATTTTCTTCACAATCTCAGGTAAGTTTTTGTTTTTGATAGTTTCAATGTGTAAAATTTGCTAGGGTTTTGCTATTACACTCCAATTCTTCCGGGTCTCGCGGCACACTCGTATTCTTCCTTTTCTCGCGGTCGCCATTCCATTTAATTTTTCAGAGTTTTGCGTTTGCATAGAAATTTCATCGCCAGTAACTGCTATTATTGTACGTTTGCGGCCACATCTATACTCTCTGTTTATTTCGTTAAATTTCTCACAGGTACGTAACTGCTATTACTATATGCTTCTTCTATTTAATTCTCTCATGATGTTCTCCTTTTTTTTTTTTTTTTTTTTTTGCATCATAAGAAAATAATGTAGAGATGGGAAACCATACAATTTCGTCCTCTGGGTTTGCATCCCCACCGCATCTTTCGAGCCAAATGAGCTTCATCATGTTGTCTGAAGGACATTCCAACACAATAATTCCTGAATCTCCCACATTGACGAATTCCGTAATTATTAAAAGATGTATAATAATTCATATTGCATGCACTTGATCAATTGATTACAGCTGATCATGAATTATAACTCACCAATCAAGGAAAATGGTTCTTTTCTACAAATCAAATGGGCAGTTACTATTCCATCATGGAGGAAATGAATTCACGTTGAAAGCATGTCTTTAAGTGAAAGCCATAAAGTGAATGTGAATTTTAGAGTTAATATCGAAGGAATAACCAAAATCAGAACAGGTAAATTAATTTCCTTATCCGAACAGCAACTCCTGGACTGCAACCTTAAAAATAACGGCTGCAATGGCGGGTGGATGACCTGGGCCTTCCAATTCATAAAGGAAAACGGCGGCCTCGTCACGGAGTCCGATTACCCCTACGAGGGCGCTCAGGAAAGCTGCAACACCCAAAACCTCGGCACCCCGGCAGCCACCATTTCAGACTACCAAAACGTGGCTACAGGCGAATCCGCTCTCCTCGCCGCCGTTACATATCAGCCTGTCTCAGTCGTACTGACCCACGACGGATCGGAGGAATGTTCCAGCACTACACCAGCAACAGCGGGATTTTCTCCGGCAACGACGGCGCCGGCGATTGTGGGTCGGGATACCGCCATGCTATGACGATCATTGGGTATGGAACGAGCGATGACGGGATGGTTTATTGGTTGGCGAAAAATTCATGGGGGACCGGTTGGGGTGAGAATGGTTATATGAGGATGGCGCGCTAGAGGGGTTAATGCTCGAGGAGTTTGTGGTATTGCCATGGAGGCTTCTTATCCTATCGCTTAAATTTTACTATGAATTATTCTTGCAATTTTGTTTTTCATATATGTTTGTGTGCATGTGTATGCTTTTTTTCTTTGTTTTTGGATTTTACCAGTTAAATGATGATGTGACGGTTGATTGTGTTTAGGTAACATAATTCTGTCATGTAATTTGTTAGCTATTACCCATGAGTGGATAGTGTACACTTCCTCTCCCCACAAAATGAAGTGAAAGACTTGTAACTTATTACTATGTTGCATTTTATGTTGTAGCTGAATATATGATATGATATATCTATAATGTTTACACTCAACCTGGTTTAATTTGTCTATATAAAGAGGACCCCAATAAGCTAGCTTAGTACAAGAAGTTGATTTACGAGTTTTTGAGATAAAAAGACTAAAAGAGATAGCCAAAGCTTATTCATTGTTGTAAACTAAATAAAATTGTCTAGATTTTAAAACTCCAACCTCAAACTAAAACATCTCTTAAATGGAAAAGTGTTGGAAGATCAACTTGCAAGCTAAGGTGACTATGTGGCTAATTCTTGGAGTAGTTTGATAAGGCAGTAGTGAAGATCAAGTTAGCGAGAGGACTACATAGCTTCGATCAAATGGCTACCATTCTACCAAGAAGAAGTAAGTAGTAGTGTGATTGTGAAATGCATCTTTGTCACTTGTAGTTGTATTTGTGTCTAAATACATAGTGACACTAGTATATAGAACTTGTTGGGCGTGGGTCAGGTTGACGATGGCGAGGCGGTAGTGAGTCTAACTTTGGATAGAATGTATTATTCTAACTCATAAAATATATATATATATATATATATATATATATATATATATATATATATATATATATATATATATTATGGCACCCTAGAAATTTCATTATTCTAACACATATAAAGTATATATTATTCTAACACATAAAATACATCCTCTTAGCATAGAATATTCACAATTCTAATACGCAAGTGAAACATAGAATTTTTTTTTAAAGATCAAAACGACGTCGTTTTGGAGCGTGATCCACACGATAATTTACCGAATTATTGTAGCCTTCCTGCAATTCAGGCAAAGTCATGACATACCCACATCCCAATTCCTTTCCTTGGGCCCAATTGCATCAATCCAAGGCCATATAAAAAATCAATGATGCCCGCATGGGCAGCTCAATTGGTCACAGGATGACGTTTGAGAGAAGAAACTAGTGATAGGAACTCGCCAACGGCAGTGTGGGAGCAATCTCTCAAAGTGAGGGGGCTCCTTGTGCGCAGTGAGCAATGATCTAGCCTGAATTACCATGATTTACATCCTTTCAGAAACTTTGTAGAGCCCTTGGAGTTGGAGATTCAACCTTGGAGAAGAGAAACTCAATGACTCCCATCAATTTGGTTGGTTTAAAAATAAATAAGGAATAAATACAAAAACAAGAGAAATACATATATTATATTTTTAAATATATAATTAAAATATGTTCACACATGTGTACAATATACATTTTCTTTTAAGAGTAGTGATATTTTGTTTGTGATGATGTGATTGAAAATTGTGAAATTATCAAATAATGTCAAATTAGTTCACGTTATTTAAACGGTTGTTACGCCACGGACCCAGGTCCATGTTCAACGGTAAAACACAATATTACATAGCTCTATATTCACAATTTCTTAATTCTATATTCAATAGTATAACACAATTTTTGAATCTATATAACAAAATTATGAATATAAAGTTCAAACATTGTGAATATTGAGTAATGTAAATTTTTATATTGAGATCTAAAATTGTGAACATAGAGTTTTAAAATTGTGAATACAGAGTTTTAAAATAAAGTTTTAAAATTATCTTACCTCAGACATTTCATTATTCTAACACATATATAAAATATATTATTATATTCTAACTCATAAAAAATATGATTATCTTACTCCAAAATTTTCATTATTCTAATACACACGGAGCAAAGAATTTTTTTGAACCATTCAATAATTTGTCACTAAAAGAGCACGTCAAGCAACTGCGAAAACTTAGTTTGCACGCTAAAACTACATGCTTTCATGTTTATAATAACATCAGTTCCTATCCTAAAACTGCATGCTTTCATGTTTGAAATTGCGTCTTTGTTGATGCCACCATGGTTTGTGGTTTAATCTTTACTTACTAATCCACCTGAAAACTTTTAAAATATATGAAAGTTCAGTTCTCTAATCTCAATAGGAAATGAGATCTTATGATATTATCCCTGGGCTGCATTTACTTTAATTCTTATTTGCTCTTTAATTCTTGTTTTCTATTTGTCTAAAATTTACGATTTCTTTTCTTTTGTTATTCATTTTCTATTATTTGTTTTCTACTTTTCAAATTTACTAGTAAATGTATTTTTTTATTTTCTCCAATTTTTTGTTTTTCTAAAAAAAAGTTTTAAAAGATCCTCTCATTAATAAATATATCAAGATTCAAAAATTTTCTTCTAATTCAATGATGAGATGAGCTACCAATGGGTAAAGCTAGGGGATTGGAAAAGTAAAATGCAAAGTGTATTCAAAATTTCAAATGAATCATACCTATCATGTCAACCCGTTTGACCTGTTTAAAACCTGTTAACAAATTTATTTACACGAATTGCATGCCCAGGGTACCTATGGGTGAACAACATTTTGTTTTGGATCAACTAAAACATCCCACGCTAAAAAAGAATATAAAGAAGTAAAAATTAAGATCACATATAATACTATACATCTTTAAATTACAATTAATCAGCCTTAGCTTTCATTGTTAAAACAGAAGAAATTAACTGATTTCTTTAATGTTGAGCTACACAGTGGGAGATTAAGGTTTGTATTATTATATATATATACATATATACATACATACATATGTGCGTGTGTGTATATATATATATATATATATATATATATAATATATATATATANTACTTCATAGGTCCTTACTAATCTGAGCCTCATTGCTCTTCTCGTGTGGAGAGGACTAAGTTCGTCGGCAGACACATATTGAGAAGGCATGATTTCAGGTCAATATTCAACTTTGGAGGTATAGTATGTGGCTGAGAATGCTAAATATTTCGTCTTCTTTATATACAGGTACAATATGATCTGAAGTGTTATAGAGAAACGAAAAGGCACTCTTTGGAAGCATGAACCATCATCATTATGTTATTTAATATACACATCGTTTTAGAACGAATGTAATAATCAGTTTCAAATATTAGTATTATGATCCACCGATTCGTATTCCAACATTTAATGAGACAGTGTTGGAGTGTTCTGATAGTTACTCGAGAATTGAGATGCAATTGATTTAGCCGACTAATACATACATACATACATCGTTAAAAAAAAAATTCTAATTCCAGAAGTTATGATGTACACGTAGTAAATGTATCTTAAATAATTGAAGCGAAAAGAGGATGCCAAGGAAACGACGCCGTATTCATTGGGCGGGAAAACAACAACAGGGCATTGTTGCTTTATTATAGAGTAGATTAGTCACCAAAACCCTTGCCCGTCACCTTCTGGTCAGTCTGTGTCACTGGAGTGGAGACTTTAGGTCAGGTGATCTACCACTTGAGTTCGTCTAGTGAGGCAGAAAATCTATTTGTTATAAACTCTCTAGTCAATGTAATTTAAAAGTTTCAATTGTGCGAATTTTAATTAATCTAAAAATACATAGAGATTATTTAATTAAAATAATAGAGATGATATGAAATTTATTCCAATCATTTTATATTTTATCATAAATATTTTTGTCTCTTTTGGAAAAAGATTTCAAGTTTTCGCCCATACTTAACCATACTTATGGATCCGCCCTTGGGTGCACATAGTATTTTCCTTCATCAAATTATATAATTAAACTGTTTAGCACCCCAGTAGACATACGATATATAATTCACATTTTAATTATATAATTTGATGAAGGAAAATACTATGTGATAGTACCCCTAATTAGTTGCCAATTCTGCTTATTTAGTCATTATTCTGATGGATAAAATTATTTTGGTTGAAAACCTTTTTTTTTTGAATGCTACTGACTCTATTACAATGTAGTATCTGTTCATAAACTACTTTCTGAAGCACAAAGAGACAGCAACGCTGCCACTAAGGCTCAAACCCACCACCCCCGTATACAGGGAAGGATTTGATGCCACTGAACCACAAGGCCCTTGGTTGAAAACCTAAACAACACTAATATAAGGAGGGTAACCTTTAATTTTCTGTAGAGTTTCTTCTTTATTACTTGTAACTCGTTACAAATTTTAAATTGAACACTATACAAATAATGCTTTTGAGCTTTTGTTTAATATGTTTTGCAAAAGGAGTGATTACTGGCAAAGCTCTTCACAATATCTTGTAAGGTTGGACTAAGTTTAGGTGCCAGTGGGGCGTTGTTTGGAATAGTAGCTATATTTAGAGGACGATTCCGTAGCTAAGATTTGAATGGTCTCATCAACTTGCATGGTAAGTATTATAATCATTTTTCCACAATAGAAGTTACATCCATTGTAGTATTTTCAAAGGATAAAGACTAATGAATAATGATGTTTTATTTTTATAATGATGTGATTGAACGTGCAATTGGATTGAAATTGTGCAATTTGGACCACTTTAATTGTTACTTGGGTAGAAGACTAAGTAGTCAAGCAATTACGACAACTGAGTTGCCATCATAAATTAGCTGCTATAATATGTAAATTGTGACGGATCCACCTTACAAGATAAATTCATATCTAAAATACACAATTTACATACTGATTTTGTTTACAATTTAAATACTGAATGTTCAGAGTTTGAATTATGAGCATCCAGTATGTAAATTGTGACAAGTCCACCTTGCAAGGTAGACTCGGGTTCATGGTATAACTATTGAGTTTAATTTCTTGTAATGAAAAATCAGTTGAATCACATATATAAAGATCTTCACATTTGATTTTCATAAAAATAGAGTATACGTACTACAAATTTAAAGACAATACAAATTTTAAGGTTTAAATTCAAACATTTATTTTGTTAAGACAATTATTCTTATAGGCATTGATTTCATTGATTTCTATTATATTAATACTTTTATTATTTATATTTCAATTTTCTTTTTAAAAAAAATATTTCAATTTTCTTTAAAAACTTTTAAGATATATCATATATTTTCATAGATATTATATAAATTTATATATTGTAATTCACTAATAAAAATTCAAATTTGGTTATCACAAAAATAGCACATTATAAATTTAAAGGCTATATATATCACTTTTTACTAAATAATATTACAAGAAAAATAATACTCCCTCCGTCCCATTTTGGTTGTCTGGTTCGTATAACGAGGCTTGACTGAAGTTATTTTTAATCCAATTTTTCATAATATTAAGTTTAGTATTAATATATAAAATTTATATATTTAGAAACTACATCAAAAGTACTATTAAACACAAAAAATTAAATTTAAAAATAATAAAAAATTACTAAAGAAAATAAGCAATGAAGAAAGAGTTGGTTTGACCAATGAATAGTAAATAGGACAGGTAAAATGGGACGGAGGGAGTAATACTTAATATATAATACTCAACTATGATTTTGCCTATTAGTGTATTCTATTGGAATTTGGAAAGATACAAACAGTATTGAAGAAAAGAATCTATAAAATTTTTAGACGAAGAAAGAGTTTGTAAAGTTAGAGAGAAAAAGTTTGCAGAGTTTAAGGATGAAGAAAATATGTGCAAAACATTCTGTTGAATTTAGGTATTAGAAATCTAGGAATTGAGAGATGGATTTCAACTTTTATATTTGAGAGGAAAACGTAAACAAAAGTCCTAATATAAAAAAAAATCTTTAAAAGTTTATAACTTTTTAAATATTAAGAGACTTTTAAAGAGTTTTTAAAAGTTTTAATCGAATACCACCTGACTGTTAAAGATTTTTTTAAAATATTAATTGAATATTCCCTAAATTTTAAAAATTACCTAAAAATTTGAATTGAATATCTCCAAACTTTTAAAGTTTATAAAAGTCTTTAAATTACTCATAACATAATGTAATGGAACATGTTTATTTATGTGTATACCAGTTATATTAATAGTTAAAACCAGCCCTTGTAAGTGGTCATTACCTTTTTACTCCAATATATATATATATATATACATATATATATATATATATATATATATATATATATATATATATATATATATATATATATATATATATGCTTAAAGAGTATTTGAGAATTAGCGGGTAGTTGGTAGTTGATTGATGATTGTATTAATTGTTTTAACCAATTGACACATTAACGATTTGTAAAAAAGTATTTGATTAATTAACTGTTGTTTACTATCCATGGGTAACCTATAAAAAAAATTTAAACGACATGAATATATTATCTTATTTTCAAAAGTTATTTTTTGTTTTAGGTATAAATTTTAAAATATACTTATTGTATTAACAACAACAACAACAACAATAATAATATTATTATTATTATTGACACAATTATAAACGAATATAAGAAGAAATTATTATTTTCTCACAGGATAAAGACTAGTTTAAAATATACTTATTGTATTAACAACAACAACAACAACAACAACAACAACAACAACAACAATAATATTATTATTATTATTATTGACACAATTATATAAACGAATATACGAAGAAATTATTATTTTCTCACAGGATAAAGACTAGTGATATATATATATATATATATATATATATATATATATATATATATATATATATATATATATTTGCGTTACGTGCCGCCCAGGAGAGAACTGCGGACCAATCACAGCGCGCCACATGTCCGGAATGTAGTTGCACCTAACGTTATAACTAGGTGCACATAATGTTATAACAAGGTAGGTGCACCTAGATGCACCCAGGTGCATAAATGCTAACAAGGTAAATTACTTGCACTTGTAAGTGAAAATAGGTGCACATGTGCAAGTAAAATGTATTACAAGTGCAAGTAAAATTGTACAATGAGCATCAAAACTAAGTGCACCTAATGTTATAACTAGGTGCACATAGGTTGCACCAGGTGCATGAATGTTAACAAAGTAAATTACTTGCACAAGTGCAAGTAAAATGTATTGCAGATGCAAGTAAAATGTATCGCGTCATTTTTTTAAGACACGTGGACGGCTGTGAAGCGTTCTCATTTCTTACTTGGGCGGCAGTTCGCATGGGAGCGGGCCCTATATATATATATATATATATATATATATATATATATATATATATATATATATATATAGTTAAGGTGCGACCGCGCCTTAACGTGCGGTCAGTGCAGTCGCACCATTAGGTATGCAAATATGCACCACACAATGTTTTGAAATACACAACACAAATATGCACCATTAAGTACGCATCACCAAAAAACGCACTATTAGGTATGCATAAAAGAGCTATACAGTGTTCAGAAATGCACAATTATGTGTGGGGATTTTGATGCATTATTTTGGGTGTGTTGTGTGTTTTTTTGTGTATTTGTGAATTTTCATTGTTTTGGATTTTCCTAACACTATTGGTGTATTTTGTTACCACTAGTGGTGTATATTTCAAGCGGCCGCACTGACCGCACAGGAATGCGCAATCGTATTTGAGTAGACTTTTATATATATTGAAATACTCCTGATTCTTTACAATGTATTATCTGTTTTATACTTTTTCAAACATTTTCAATCGAAAGAATCTAAGGGGGGTGTATTCAATCAAGACTTTTAAATACTTTCAAATGGATGTGTTTGTACCCCACGTGTGAGTGAAACGTGGATGTGTTTCGTACCCCACGTGTGAGTGAAACGTGGATGTGTTTCGTACCCCACGTGTGAGTGAAACGTGGATGTGTTTTGTACCCCACGTGTGAGTGAAACGTGGATGTGTTTCGTACCCCACATGTGAGTGAGACGTTGATGTTTCGTACCCCACGTGTGAGTTAAACGTGGATGTGTTTTGTACCCCACGTATGAGTTAAAAGTGGATGTGTTTTGTACCCCCACAGTATGTTTGTACCCCAATGAATTAAAAGTGGATGTGTTTTTGTACCCCACGTGTGAATTGAAGGTGGGAGTTGCGTACCCCACGGGTGATGTGTGAGAGCTAACTGTCGGGTGTCCTAATAGTAGTATAGGCGTTGTGTACCCCACGGGTGAATTAATGGCTGTGTTATGTGCCGAAATTACTGATCATAATGTGACATTGCTTGTTGTTAGACTGCTTGCAGGTAGACTGCGATTGCTGGGTAACGTTTACCTTACCTTATTGTATTACTAATTGTGGTTTCGAAAACCTTTGTTTATTTTCAAGTGACCATGGATATCCTTACTTAGTCGTCGCGCTAACTACACTTCATTGTGTCCTTTATTAGATGCAGTCTAGCGTGGGCCCCTGTGGCCGATGAGCTTTGAATAGGATGGGAGTCGAGGTTGAAGACTACTCTATCCTAGAATAGACACCCTGGGGAGGATTAGTTTTATATGTACACTATTGAACGTTGATGTGGTTGTTGATGTTGTAAGTTTAGCCTTAACGTTTGGGTATAGGAGAGATACCTGAGCGTGGCGGTAACACCCAGTTTTCCGCTGGTTAAACGCTTCCGCAATGTATCGTATTATTAGGATTTTGTAATAAATCCAAGTTGTGAAAATTGGGGTGTTACATCTCCAGTCAAAGAATTTTAGGTTTTGAACAAATAAAACATAGAATGAGTTTGTGTCAATAATGTGTTAATTAAATACCCTTTTAACAAAGGAAAATTATATTTAAAAAAAAAAGTTTAGTCAAATATGCGGAGGTTTTGGTCCGGGGATCTCTAGCGAACAAAAAAGTTTAGGACTTTTATCATTTCCGTATTTATCACTTCTAATTGGGAGGTTTGGTTTAAGGAATGTCAATTTACTTTTAAAAATGTTATTATTAGATTGCTGAAATATTAGAAGATGAGAATGAGTATAAATGGTGTTGGATTAAAATTGGAGGGGTGTAATATTGACATGTTTGGTTGATGTAACACCCCAACCTCACATAGGCTGAGATAGCTAAAACTAACATAAAAGCTGCCAATCTCAACAACAACAAACCAACATAGCGGAAGCAATTTAAACTTAAGGGCGTCATGCCACACCTAGGTATTAACAAAGCCTAGATGCACAGGCTAAACAAGAAACGAAAACTGTCATATCATAAAATCTCAAACAATCCTCAACATAATCCAAAATCCAAGAAATACTCAAAGTACAAAACAGAGTATCAAAAGATCTCAAGGCTCACAGGCCAACATAACAAGTCTAATCAGAACTAACTAAGGCTAATGTCCTCATAAGGAAAGCTCTAGCGCGCTCGCGATGTACTACTCCATACCTGGAAAACACGCAAGGAACCATTAGCAAAAGAATGCTAAGCAACCACCATTCACACCCGCAAGGAGATATAGATATACATAAGCTTAGAAATAGGTTTACACACCCATATAGAATATAAACACCAACGAACTGTACAACAGTGCAAATCGATACTCAACAAGGATAAACTGAACGAATCACAAACCAAGACTCAATCCAATAAATCCAAAACCAATAACGAAAGCATAATGCGTAACGAATCATAAATGAGATACCAACTGAACACAAACCATAAGAACAATCAACCAACAAGAACCAAGATGTCAATCGAATAAGCACAAGGACTCACAAGTAAATACACCAAGAAAGAATCCCAACTCCACTCCAAACCTCAACCAACCAGCCAACCATCACCCAAGTCACACCATAGTCAGAAGTCAAACATCGAAGTCCGCACATGGACCGAAGTCCGCACATGGAAGTCCGCACATGGACCGGAGTCCGCACATGGAAGTCCGGGACCGAAGTCCGCACATGGACCGAAGCCGAAGTCAGAAGTCAATAGTCAAAGTCAATAGTCAATAGTAACCAATAATCCACCATCACACCCATACTCCACACCAATACAACCAACCAAGACATGGGTTCATCTCAAATATGAACACCAACCAACTCCCAGTTCATGAATCAAAGAATCAATAGACCAAGAACACCAACAAGAGGAAACCAAAGACACGAATCAATACTCCAAACTAAGGCATCAAATACTCAACGAATAGCATGAATAAATACTCCAATAACATGGTAAAATACCCAACAAAACAATCCAACAATGATCTGAAACAAAAGACCAACAACAGACAACAAGAACAGAGAAACTGCTCACTGGAAACAATTCACAGTGAACTTGCGGAACACCCTCACGGACACTGACCTCCGCCAACCTCCTCCGCAGAAGGAGGCGGCCTCCCTCGGCGGACCACCCTCCTCCGCCAAAGCCAACCGCTGCCCCTTGCGGATCCATTGGCGGGTTACATTGTGCCGCCCGGCTCTCCGCAAGACCAAACCCATCCCCAGATTCCAGAGACCAAATCAGACAATGAACAATACCACTTCCAGAATACAAAATCAGACCAAATCCACTCACATTTCATTCAATTTAGAGTCCAAAAATAAGGAAATCCATAACATCATTGATCATACAACACAAGACAAAGATCAAGATGCAATCCAACAAATAGATCAAGAAAATAGGCTAATCACAAGGAATTTCCAGGATTTCCAATCACCAAAAATCAATATATATAGAATAGGGAATGAAATAGTTTTGATGGACATGGATGGTTACCTCAAAGAGCTTTTCCTCCAACCAATCAAGCCTCAAGCTAGTCCTCTAAGCCTCACTTCCACCTGATCATCTTTTCCCAAAGAACCCCAAAGAACTTTATAAGAAAAAGCATAAAGCTACTAAAAACAAAAATGCAAGATGGATTCTAGGATAGATGCACTTACCCACTTCCCACAAAGCTAAAAGAGCAACCTTTACTTGAAATCTTGTAGGGAGATGAAGATGAATTTTTAGAGAATTTAGGAGGAAAATGGCGCAAGGGGTGAGGGAAATGAAGAAGGAGAAGTGTAATCCTTTAGGGTAAATTTTAGTCTTCAAATCATATGCCAATAATACATACAATATTTTAGATTGTAAGACTTTAATTGAAATTGGGCTCAAGTGTATAATATAATGGCTTACAAAGGATTAATTATATATTCAAGACTAGAATTTGGGCTAATGAATTCATCCCTTATGAATTAAATATAAGGATTAGGATAAGAAAGCCCATAGAAGTGTCTTAGGAACAATATGTAGATATATATCATATAAGATCAATAAATTGGGCTTGTAGGAATATTTAATTACAAATTGTAAGGGTCCAAATTGAATAAAAATCCTTACAAGAATAATCCAATTAATTGGGCTCTTAATTAGAATAATTAAATTAGGCAACAAATATATATATACAAGGGTATATATATATATTCGAAATCGAAGGAAAGACTAGCCCAATTAAATTAATAAATCGCCCAAGGAATTAATTAGCGATCGAAAGGCTTGAAATGAATTTACGGGGTGTTACACTCTACCCCCCTTAAAAGGAGCTTCGTCCCGAAGCTCGAAGCTAGCGGGAACTGGAAAAACGAAACGGTCAAAGGAAAGTTTAAAGGTTTAAAAGAACGATTGCTCATCTAACTCCTAAACTTAACAACATACGAACATGCAGCTTACTAGCTAAACATATTCTAAACTTCTAACTTACCCAGCCCAACTAACATGCAAAAAACAACGTAAGCTAAACTGCTTACCTAGGCAAACAAAGCCGGGTAGCGCTGCCTCATGTCGTCCTCCATCTCCCAGGTGGCCTCTTCGACTCCATGGTTGGACCAAAGCACCTTCACGAGCTTGATTGTCTTGCGCCGGGTCTCTCGCGTCTTGGAAGTCCAAGATCCTCACTGGCTTCTCTTCATAAGACAGCGCCTCGTCCAACTCCAATGTCTCGGGGGCTAACACATGTGAGGCGTCGTGCACGTACTTCTTCAGCTGGGAGACATGAAACACGTTGTGCACTCGGTCCAACTCTGCTGGCAAGGCTAAACGATATGCTACCGGTCCAACCCTCTCCAAGATCTCGTATGGTCCAATGAAACGGGGGCTCAACTTCCCTTTCTTCCCAAATCTCATCACTCCACGAGTTGGAGAGATCTTCAACCACGCTTTCTCGCCTGCTTGGAATTCCACAGATTTCCTTCCCAAGTCGGCTAGGATTTGGCGTCTTGAGCAGCTTTCATTCTACTTTGAATCAGCTTGACTTTTTCGGTGGCTTCTTGCAAATATTGTGGTCCCACTGTCACCGGGTCCACCAGATCTTCCCAACATAACGGGCTTCTGCACTTTTGACCGTAGAGCGCCTCATACGGAGCCATCTGTATGCTGGAGTGATAACTGTTGTTGTAGGAGAACTCAATCAAATCGAGATGCTCTTCCCACGACCTTGCAAATCGAGCATGCAAGCCCTCAACATGTCTTCTAACGTCTGAATGGTGCGCTCTGTCTGACCGTCGGTGGCAGGATGGAAAGCTGTGCTCATCTTTAATCTCGTGCCCAAGGCTGCTTGTAGAGATTTCCAAAACTGAGATAGGAACCTTGAGTCACGATCGGACACGATGTCGCGAGGCACGCCGTGGTATTTCACCACCCGCTGTATATAGGCCCTAGCCAGCTGATCCATAGTCCACGTTTCCTTCATGGCGATGAAACGGGCTGTCTTGGTGAGGCGATCCACTATTACCCAAATCTTGTCTTTCCCGGATCTGGTCAAAGGCAAGCCTCCCACGAAGTCCATAGATATAGATTCCCACTTCCCTTCGGGTACCTCCAGGGGTAGCAACATCCCTTTAGCCTTACATCTTTCAGCCTTGACTTTCTGGCAGTTCAAACAACGGCTTACGAAGTCAGCTATTTCCTTCTTCATGTTCGGCCACCAAAACAGTTTCTTCATGTCTTTGTACAGCTTGTCGCCACCAGGATGTACTGAATACGGAGTGCAGTGGCCTTCTTCCAACATTTGTTTCTTTAAGTCCTTGCACGAAAGTGGCACGCACCATCGCCCGAGATATCGAATACTACCGTCGGGGTAGAGCTCGAAGGGTCCCTTCTTGCCGTTAACCATCTTGGCCCTTACTCTGTTTAATCGGGCATCGCCTGCCTGCCCCCTACGGATCTCGTCGAGCCAAGCTGGTAAGATCTGCATGCTAAAGAGTCGAACTTCTTCCTCTGCTTGCCCTTCTTCCACTACCGCGATGTTCAACCTTTGGAATTCCTTACACAGGTCGTCGGCCAGCACCCACGTGGCATTGAGTGAATGACTCGTCTTTCGGCTCAGCGCGTCGGCCACCACATTTGCTTTTCCCTCGTGATACTGAATAACCAAGTCGTAGTCCTTGATGAGCTCTAGCCAACGTCTTTGTCTCATATTCAACTCTTTCTGTGTAAAGATATATTTTAAACTCTTGTGATCGGTGTAGATCTTACACTGCACTCCATACAGATAATGCCTCCAGATCTTGAGTGCAAAGACAACAGCAGCTAACTCCAAATCGTGCGTGGGGTAGTTTTCCTCATGGCTCTTAAGCTGTCGGGATGCATACGCTACTACTCGGCCTTGCTGCATCAGCACACACCCCAAACCCTTCTTCGACGCGTCGCTGTATACCTCGAACCCCTCAGTTCCGGATGGTAGTGTCAGAACAGGGGCTGATGTCATCCTTTCTTTCAACTCTTGAAACGCTGCTGCACACTCACTGTTCCATCTGAAAGGTGTGGTTTTCTTCATGAGCTGCGTGATCTGGTTGGGCTATCTTAGCAAAATCCGGAACAAACCTCCGGTAGTAGCCTGCCAAACCCAAAAAGCTTCGGACTTCAGACGGAGTCGTTGGTGCCGGCCACTCTATCACTGCTCGGATCTTAGCAGGGTCCACCGAGACTCCATCTTTGGCTATCACATGTCCCAAGAATGCCACACTAGATTTCCAGAACTCACACTTGGACAACTTGGCATATAACTGCTTTTCCCTCAAAACGTGCAGCACAATTCGGAGATGTTTCTCATGCTCGGCCGGGTCAGGAGAGTAAACTAAGATGTCGTCGATGAACACCACCACGAACTCATCCAGGTACGGTTGGAACACCCTGTTCATCAAATCCATGAAAGCTGCCGGGGCATTCGTCAATCCAAATGGCATGACCGTGAACTCATAGTGGCCATAGCGGGTCCGGAACGCCGTCTTCGGAACGTCCGCCTCCGCCACTCTCAGCTGATGATACCCGGATCGCAAGTCAATCTTTGAGAAGACGCCGGCTCCCTTCAACTGGTCGAACAAATCATCAATTCTCGGTAGGGGATACTTGTTCTTAACTGTCACCCGGTTCAGCTCTCGGTAGTCGATGCAGAGACGCATACTACCATCTTTCTTTCTCACAAAAAGCACCGGAGCTCCCCACGGTGAAACACTCGGTCGAATATATCCTTTATTTAACAAATCTTGCAGCTGCTCTTTCAATTCCTGCATTTCCTTCGGGGCCATACGGTACGGGGCTTTCGATATCGGGGCCGTTCCTGGCATCAAGTCAATGGTGAACTCTACCTCTCGGGGAGGCGGTAATCCAGGAATCTCTTCGGGGAAGACATCGGGGAACTCACGCACCACGGGTATCTTTGCACTTCATCCTTCGGCGCGCTAAGGTCCTCCACTGCACATAAGAAAGCTTCATGCCCCTTGGCGACATATTTCTTAATCTTGATCATCGAGACCAGCTTAACCTCGGGCTCCTTTGTTACCCCTCGGTACGACACCCGTTTGCCCCCGGGGCCCTTCAGGACCACTTTCTGCTCGCTGCACAAAATCTGAGCCTTGTACTGCCCCCAGTCCATACCCGCACCACTCCGAAATCATCCAAGTCAACTGAATGAGATTACTGGGGAAGGTCACTTCCTTAATCTTGACGGGCACGCCCTCGAAGATGTGCTCACACGCCTTAACCTCGCCCGATGCCACCTTAACGGCAATCCTCGTCGCTGCGCTAGGCACTATGCCCAGCTCACGGACCAACTTCGAGGATATGAAAGAATTAGAGGCTCCAGAGTCGAACAACACCAAGGTGGGGACGGAAAGCACTGGGAAGATGCCGGTGACCACGTCGCAGCTCTCAGCCTGGGACTTGTTCATAATGAGAAGCTCCCCTGCCGCATGGGGCTCCTTCTTCCCTCTTACTTCCTCGAAGCCGGGGAGGGACACTCCTTTGCTATGCGAGCTGCTACCTCCCGAAGTCCTTGCCGCTCCCGCGTCGGCTGCCTTTAGCTTCTTGAGGCGATCCAACATTCCACCTCCCGTGCCTGGGGCTTCCTCCCGCTTCCTTGACGGTAGCATGATGCAAATGAAGGAGAAGGCCAACAGAAAGCGAGAGGGCACGGCGGTCGGTCTAAACCAAACGCGCAAGAAAGCAAGTGAGAACAAGCTCACGCAACAACAACAACCTGTAAGCATAAGCAACATAAACAAAGCAAATAAACGAGTCCTCACCGCGCGGCCTAGAATTCACACATCTTAAAACATCTTAACTTCTACTGATCAAGTCCTAGAGTCTCAGATTACAACCCTAGGATCTCTATTCAGACCTCAACACAGGCTCTGATACCAACTGTGACACCCCAACCTCACATAGGCTGAGATAGCTAAAACTCAACATAAAAGCTGCCAATCTCAACCAACAAACCAACATAGCGGAAGCAATTTAAACTTAAGGGCGTCATGCCACACCTAGGTATTAACAAAGCCTAGATGCACAGGCTAAACAAGAAACGAACTAACTGTCATATCATAGAAATCTCAACAAATCCTCAAACATAATCCATAAAAATCCAAGAGGAATACTCAAAGTACAAAACAGAGTATCAAAGATCTCAAGGCTCACAGGCCAACAAACAAGTCTAATCAGAACTAACTAAGGCTAAGTCCTCATAAGGAAAGCTCTAGCGCGCTCGCGATGTACTACTCCATACCTGGAAAACACGCAAAGAACCATTAGCAAAAGAATGCTAAGCAACCACCATTCACACCCGCAAGGAGATATAGATATACATAAGCTTAGAAATAGGTTTACACACCCATATAGAATATAAACACCAACGAACTGTACAACAGTGCAAATCGATACTCAACAAGGATAAACTGAACGAATCACAAACCAAGACTCAATCCAATAAATCCAATAACCAATAACGAAAGCATAATGCGTAACGAATCAGAAATGAGATACCAACTGAACACAACCATAAGAAGCCAATCAACCATAATCAAGAACCATAGATGTCAACGAAAGCACAAGGACTCACAAGTAATACACAAGAAAGAATCCCAACCATCCTCCAAACCTCATACCAACCGAGCCAACCATCACCCAAGTCACACCATAAGTCAGAAGTACACATGGACATGGACCGAAGTCCGCACATGGACCAGTCCGCAACAGTCCGACATGGACGACATGGACCAGTCCGCACATGCGACGTCAGAAGTCAATAGTCAAAGTCAATAGTCAATAGTAACCATAATCCACCATCACACCCATACTCCACCAATACAACCAACAAGACATGGGTTCATCTCAAATATGAACACCAACCAACTCCCAGTTCATGAATCAAAGAATCAATAGACCAAGAACACCAACAAGAGGAAACCAAAGACACGAATCAATACTCCAAACTAAGGCATCAATTACTCAACGAATAGCATGAATAAATACCCCAATAACATGGTAAAATACCCAACAAAACAATCCAACAATGATCTGAAACAAAAGACCAACAACAGACAACAAGAACAGAGAAACTGCTCACTGGAAACAATTCCCAGTGAACTTGCGGAACACCCTCACGGATCACTGACCTCCGCCAACCTCCTCCGCTAGAAGGAGGCGGCCTCCCTCGGCGGACCACCCTCCTCCGCCAAAGTCAACCGCTGCCATCTTGCGGATCCCATTGGCGGGTTACATTGTGCCGCCGCAGCTCTCCGCAAGACCAAACCCATTCCCAGATTCCAGAGACCAAAATCAGACAATGAACAATACCACTTCCAGAATACAAAATCAGACCAAATCCACTCACATTTCATTCAATTTAGAGTCCAAAAATAAGGAAATCCATAACATCATTGATCATACAACACAAGAC
>CP025647.1:23427822-23472822 GCA_003576665.1 Ipomoea trifida | reverse complement strand
TCACACAATAGTAGTAAAGAGCAGTGAGCTTTTTATAGTATTTCCATTAGTTGTACAACTTTTTATTGCTCAAAAGATATATTTTTACTTTCTTGATAAATTTGAATAAGCCTCTAAATTATCTCCCTAATTTGAACATTAAGCTAATGAATTTCTGCTATACACCTCATATTAAACTTAACCTAGAGGCTGTGGTTGAGTCGAAGGAACTCATCCATCCTTAACCAAACGTCAAGAGATAGATCAATGGCTTTGGGTATGGAGCAGCCTTAAATCTCTAGGCTAGTTGTCTCATCCATAGAAATGCCTACAGTTTAGTACCTTTGAGTATGATGCAGCCCTAAATCTCAAACCTTGGGTCAAAAAAACAAAAAAAAAACTTCACATATTAAACTTAACAACATTAACCATCCTTAGATCTCAAACCCTGGGCAAATAATAAAAAATAAATAAATAAATAAAAAATAAAAACACTTATTAAACTTAACAACATGAACCTTAGAGGTGCCTACACTCAGCGGCTTTGGGCCTTAAATCTCAAACCTTGGGTTACACAAAAAAAAAAACTTCACATATTAAACTTTACAACATTAACCATCCTTAGATCTCAAACCTGGGCTAATAAAAAAAAAACTCTTCTTAAACTTAATAACATAAACCATAGAGGTGCCTACATTCAGCGGTTTTGGGTATAGAGCATGTTTAAATCTCAAATCCTGAGTTACACCCAAAAATCATATTAAACTTAACAAAACTTATTCAGAGCATTCAACTTCCATCACAAGAATGGAGTACCTGACAAAATAGAAAAGAATAAAACACTAAAATTCTTCGATTTTATTTACTGGCATATGCATCACAACTGGCTGAAGGATTGGCATTAAAGCATGCATGGAGAGTAGATCTATGCATCATAGGCTCATAGCTAAGGTGCAGTCACTCCCATCAGTAAAAGGATTGTCAGTATTTTCTCTAAATGCAATTTGGGAAGACAATTAATTTGCAGGTAAGTGAAAATAATTCAATCAATTTCTCAACTAATCCATATGTATGCACACACTTAGGTCACATATAAACATTTAACTATGGAAGTTATAAACACACAAATATAGGTATGCTTACACTATGACAATTGATTTGTGAATGCAGGCACAGAGCATCCAACATTTAAACTGCAATTAAAACAGTAATTTAAGATAACACTTAGCAAGTGGAATTTGTAGAGAGGGAATAGCAATGCAAAGAGCTCAAACAATTTATCAGTTCCTCAAGATGAAAGGATCAAAAGAAAAATACCTTTTTTTATTCCCAAAGCTGTATTTTGTAGCAGAACCTCAAACATTTGTCCATAAGCTCCCCAAAATTTTCTAATTTGTATTCTGAAAGAGCCAAATATAACTCTTCAGTTTCACAAATCATCATGGCTTGACATAGATTAGTTTGAAAATGCTACATAGAGACCAAATATCTGATTTGAAACCATAAGGAGTTCTGAAGTTCAGGGCACATATGTAATTGGGGGCTTCAATAACATGGGGATGTAAACAACAAACATGCTGGCTCCTAAAGAAGACTTTACTGTGCAAGTATTTGAAAGTTTCCTACATTTCATTTCTATTTCCTACGTTTCCTCAAGTATGGTATATGACCTAGTTTCATATTTTAGGTTTTAGTTGTAGTTCTAAACTCAAAAAGAATAAAGCACACAGAGCCTATAGATCCAAATGGAACTGATTCAAACCTCTCCGTTAGTACTACTCTTTTAATTTTGCTTAATCACATTCTTGACGTTTATTTGCTTGCCACAATTAGTTCTCCATTTATTTTATTTTTTTTCACTCAATCGTTGAATAAAAAGGGCTAATATGTAATTTTCTCCCTCTTTTGTAAACTCTTATAATTGAATGATGAAATTACATATTACTCTACTTTTTTAATGGTGGAATTTAAATAGAGGATTAATCATAACAAGCAAATGGAAGTTATTGATGTAATAAGACAAAATTAAAAGAGTAGGACTAAATATGGCAATGCTACAATAGTTAGAGACTAAAAATATAAAAAAAAAATTCACCAAAAAACATATAAGCTAATAACATTAGTAGTAATTTTTGTCTTCCCAATAGCAGAAGACTTACTAAATTATAGCATTTCTGGTTCTGCTAAGCATATTGATTTCTATACATAGGTGACATAAATGCTGATGGAGCACAAGATGAGAAAATCTAATCATATTCAAGATAATGAAGAGTTTTGCGGCTTGATAGCTCATGAAGACCAAATTTTAATATTTCTCAATATCTAGAATTCCTTTTAACTCCCCAATGCATTAAATATTATCATTTTCCAAATCATCTCAAACTCCTATTTATGTTAGATCATTGTGCTTAGGTGGGTAAGTAATTTTGTATTATGAATCATATTTGAAGTTGTCAACTTTGCTCCTAACTATTTTTTCGTCTCCTCTCGTTTATTCTTCTATACCAAATGCATTCCTGAATTTGTAAGCTTAAGAACCCACAAAGAAGGAAGTTGAAAGAAACTCAAACTATGCAGGCAATATGTAGTGTGATCTAAAAAAAACCTTTCAAGCTGAAAGTTGAAATAATCATAACAAATCTTCCAATATCAATTATTATCAATTAAAATTTCAGTTGAAGAATAAACTTTCTCATATGGTGGAAGAGTATTGTGCCCTCACTATTTGTTGCATTGATGATTTCTTCTTCTTTTTTCATTAATTGTTTCTTGTGAAAATTAAAAGATTACCTTTGAAAATTATCACCGTAAGGATCCTGAGGTGGTTTAATACTCATGATCTCATAGATACATGTCAGACCATCTTGTTTTCCTGCAGTTAAGGGAGAACAAAACTTAAACAACAGCAAGAGAGCATTAAGAATTATCTAAAATCATAAAAAATTAGAGTGACATGAAGCTAAGAATCTCATACACTATGAAACCTTAGACTATAGTAGTAAAGAGCAGTGAGCTTTTTATAGTATTTCCATTAGTTCAACAACTTTTTATTGCTCAAAAGATATATTTTTACTTTCTTGATAAATTTGAATAAGCCTCTAAATTATCTCCCTAATTTGAACTTTAAGCTAATGAATTTCTGTTATACACCTCATATTAAATTTAACCTAGAGGTTGTGGTTGAGTTGAAGGAACTCATCCATCCTTAACCAAACGTCAAGAGATAGATCAATGGCTTTGGGTATGGAGCAGCCTAAAATCTCTAGGCTAGTTGTCTCATCCATAGAAATGCCTACAGTTTAGTACCTTTGAGTATGAAGCAGGCAGCCTTAAATCTCAAACCTTGGGTTACAAAAAAAAAAAAAAAAAAAAAAAAAAAACTTCACATATTTAAACTTAACAACATTAACCATCCTTAGATCTCAAACCCTGGGCAAATAATAAAAAATAAATAAATAAATAACAAATAAAAACTCTTATTAAACTTAACAACATGAACCTTAGAGGTGCCTACACTCAGCGGCTTTGGGCCTTAAATCTCAAACCTTGGGTTACACAAAAAAAAAAAACTTCACATATTAAACTTTAGAACATTAACCATCCTTAGATCTCAAACCCTGGGCTAATAAAAAAAAAAACTCTTCTTAAACTTAATAATATAAACCTTAGAGGTGCCTACATTCAGCGGTTTTGGGTATAGAGCATGTTTAAATCTCAAATCCTGAGTTACACCCAAAAATCATATTAAACTTAACAAAACTTATTCAGAGCATTCAACTTCCATCACAAGAATGGAGTACCTAACAAAATAGAAAAGAATAAAACACTAAAAATTCTTCAATTTTATTTACTGCCATATGCATCACAACTGGCTGAAGGATTGGCATTAAAGCATGCATGGAGAGTATATCTATGCATCATAGGCTCATAGCTAAGGTGCAATCACTCCCATCAGTAAAAGGATTGGCAGTATTTTCTCTAAATGCAATTTGGGAAGACAATTAATTTGCAGGTAAGTGAAAATAATTCAATCAATTTCTCAACTAATCCATATGTATGCACACACTTAGGTCACATATAAACATTTAACTATGGAAGTTATAAACACACAAATATAGGTATGCTTACACTATGACAATTGATTTGTGAATGCAGGCACAGAGCATCCAACATTTAAACTGCAATTAAAACAGTAATTTAAGATAACACTTAGCAAGTGTAATTTGTAGAGAGGGAATAGCAATGCAAAGAGCTCAAACAATTTATCAGTTCCTCAAGATGAAAGGATCAAAAGAAAAATACCTTTTTTATTCCCAAAGCTGTATTTTGTAGCAGAACCTCAAACATTTGTCCATAAGCTCCCCAAAATTTTCTAATTTGTATTCTGAAAGAGCCAAATATAACTCTTCAGTTTCACAAATCATCATGGCTTGACATAGATTAGATTGAAAATGCTACATAGAGACCAAATATCTGATTTGAAACCATAAGGAGTTCTGAAGTTCAGGGCACATATGTAATTGGGGGCTTCAATAACATGGGGATGTAAACAACAAACATGCTGGTTCCTGAAAAAGACTTTACTGTGCAAGAAAGTTTCCTACATTTCATTTCTATTTCCTACGTTTCCTCAAATATGGTATATGAACTAGTTTCATATTTTAGGTTTTAGTTGTAGTTCTAAACTCAAAAAGAATAAAGCACACAGAGCCTATAGATCCAAATGGAACTGATTTAAACCTCTCCGTTAATACATACTGCAAGTGATTGAAACACAAGCAATCCAACATAGAATGAGTTATAAGCTTTTAATTTTCTGCATGTGATCCATTTTTCTTTTTGAAATTATTCCCCTGTTGTATACCGGTAGAGAATATGAGTGCATAATCTTTGTCCCCGTCTCTGTTCCTTGATCCGTCCCCATTCTCTTTCCCATGGGGATGGGGAATGAGGTTCCTCATTGGGATGGATAACGGCCATCCCTACACCACTGTACCAAAATGGCTGGCATATGCTCAACATATCACTCTAACAATCCATATAAACCAACTAATAATAAATAACACCATAACAAAACAGCCAATTATCATATTAGACCTAAAAAAAAAAAAAGAAAGTTCCAATTTTAATCATTGACGAACATTTAGTACTACTCTTTTAATTTTGCCTAATCACATTCTTGACTTTTTTTTCTTGCCACAATTAGTTCTCCATTTATTTTATTTTTTTTCACTCAATCGCTGAATAAAAAGGGCTAATATGTAATTTTTCTCCCTCTTCTGTAAACTCTTATAATTGAATGATGAAATTACATAATACTCTACTTTTTTAATGGTGGAATTTAAATAAAGGATTAATCATAACAAGCAAATGGAAGTTATTGATGTAATAAGACAAAATTAAAAGAGTAGGACTAAATATGGCAATGCCACAATAGTTAGAGACTAAAAATATAAAAAAAAATTTCACCAAAAAACATATAAGCTAATAACATTAGTACTAATTTTTGTCTTCCCAATAGCAGAAGACTTACTAAATTATAGCATTTCTGGTTCTGCTAAGCATATTGATTTCTATACATAGGTGACATAAATGCTGATGGAGCACAAGATGAGAAAATCCAATCATATTCAAGATAATGAAGAGTTTTGCGGCTTGGCAGCTCATGAAGACCAAATTTTAATATTTCTCAATATCTAGAACTCCTTTTAACTCCCCAATGCATTAAATATTATCATTTTCCAAATCCTCTCAAACTCCTAGTTATGTTAGATCATTGTGCTTAGGTGGGTAAGTAATTTTGTATTCTGAATCATATTTGAAGTTGTCAACTTTGCTCCTAACTATTTTTTCGTCTCCTCTCGTTTATTCTTCTATACCAAATGCATTCCTGAATTGTAAGCTTAAGAACCCACAAAGAAGGAAGTTGAAATAAACTAAAACTATGCAGGCAATATATAGTGTGATCTAAAAAACCTTTCAAGCTGAAAGTTGAAATAATCATAACAAATCTTCCAATATCAATTATTATCAATTAAAATTTCAGTTGAAGAATAAACTTTCTCATATGGTGGAAGAGTATTGTGCCCTCACTATTTGTTGCATTGATGATTTCTTCTTCTTTTTTCATAAATTGTTTCTGGTAAAAATTAAAAGATTACCTTTGAAAATTATCACCGTAAAGAGCCTGAGGTGGTGTAATACTCATGATCTCATAGATACATGTCAGACCATCTTGTTTTCCTGCAGTTAAGGGAGAACAAAACTTAAACAACAGCAAGAGAGCATTAAGAATTATCTAAAATCATAAAAAATTAGAGTGACATGAAGCTAAGAATCTCATAACCTTAGACTATAGTAGTAAAGAGCAGTGAGCTTTTTATAGTATTTCCATTAGTTCAACAACTTTTTATTGCTCAAAAGATATATTTTTACTTTCTTGATAAATTTGAATAAGCCTCTAAATTATCTCCCTAATTTGAACTTTAAGCTAATGAATTTCTGTTATACACCTCATATTAAACTTAACCTAGAGGTTGTGGTTGAGTCGAAGGAACTCATCCATCCTTAACCAAACGTCAAGAGATAGGTCAATGGCTTTGGGTATGGAGCAGCCTTAAATCTCTAGGCTAGTTGTCTCATCCATAGAAATGCCTACAGTTTAGTACCTTTGAGTATGAAGCAGCCTTAAATCTCAAACCTTGGGTTACAAAAAAAAAAAAAAAAAACTTAACATATTAAACTTAACAACATTAACCATCCTTAGATCTCAAACCCTAGGTTACACCAAAAAAATTACCTCTTATTAAACTTAACAACATTAACCATCCTTAGAGGTGCCTACATTCAGCAGCTTTGGGTTTGGAGCATGCTTAAATCTCAAATCCTGAGTTACACCCAAAAATCATATTAAACTTAACAACATTAACAAATATTGAAGCTCTCCCGGAATTGCGTTATCGGAGCCGAGCCAGGAATGGCCGTTAGTGGACAAACTGTTGACAGTATATACCAGAGAAGAACAAAAAAACTTATTCAGAGCATTCAACTTCCATAACAAGAATGGAGTACCTGATAAAATAGAAAAGAATAAAACTCTAAAATTCTTCAATTTTGTTTACTGGCATATGCATCACAACTGGCTGAAGGGATTGGCATTAAAGCATGCATGGAGAGTAGATCTATGTGTCATAGCTAAGGTGCAGTCACTCCCATCAGTAAAGGGATTGACAGTATTTTCTCTAAATGCAATTTGGGAAGGCAATTAATTGGCAGGTAAGTGAAAATAATTCAATCAATTTCTCAACTAATCCATATGTATGCACACACTTATGTCACATGTAAACATTTAACTATGAAAGTTATAAACACACAAAGATAGGTATGCTTACCCTATGACAAGTGATGTGTGAGTGCAGGCACAGAGCATCCCAACATTCAAACTGCAATTAAGAACAGTAATTTAAGATAACAAACACTTAGCAAGTGGAAGTTGTAGAGAGGGAATAGCAATGCAAAGAGCTCAAACAATTTATCAGTCCCTCAAGATTCAGGGATCAAAAGAAAAATACCTTTTTATTTCCAAAGCTGTATTTTGTAGCAGAACCTCAAACATTTGTCCATAAGTTCCCCAAAATTTTCTAATTTTTATTCTGAAAGAGTCAAATATAACTCTTCAATTTCACAAATCATCATGGCTTGACATAGATTAGTTTGAAAATGCAACCCAGAGACCAAATATCTGATTTTAAACCATAAGGGAGTATTGAAGTTACAAAAACAAGAATGGGAATCCCTGTTCATTCAAGATACATTAAGATGATCGCAATCAGTGATTAATTAATTATTGCAATAATTATATCACTGTTATATAATCTTGCAAATACAGGGGGGGAAAATACAAAAATCTGTTGTGGGATTGTAAAAACGAATAAAAACCAAGGAAACTTTCAAGATTCATCGACAAAAGAGATGGATTTTAAAAATTCAAACTCAACTCCGTTGAAACTACAACATATTTATTTATTTATTTATAATCAAACTATCGTAATTTCCTAAGAAGAAAAACTTGGATTCGAGTTTTCAAAACAAAAACACAGTAAAGATTTAAAGCATTAACCGATATTTTCTTCGTCGTTGCTCTGACCACAGACGATCTCGATAATCCTGGCGAAGAAGAGGGCCGCCTGGTCTCTAGGCAATTTTATCTCGAAAGTTCTGAAATGATCAAAACCCGAAGTGAGTCGGACGGTGAACAATAAGCGGCCACCACATTCTTCAGGTTAGCCGAAACAATGGTTTTCTTGAGAGAGAGAGAGAGAGAGAGAGAGAGAGAGACGGAGAGAGGTTGGAATTGCACATTTGAATGGGGGTTTGTTTTAAATACATTCGAAAAATGAGCCGTTAGTCTGAGGGCTATGATAATTTGAAAAAAAAATCAAATTATAAAAATTAAAAGGTTTTTTCCATGACTAAAAATTAGAAAAATGATTAGCAAAAATCTAAAAGAATTGATGCTATATCACTATATCAAATTTAAAATAAAAACAATAAAATTATGATTTTTTTTCAGAGAAAAAATTAGAAGGGAGAACATAATGTCGGCTAGCTCCCGATTCTCAAAATGCTCCTAAGCTGCAAAGCGTCAATTCTATCCTTTTCGAAATTCTCACAAATATCACTCGGAGGTCTCTTGAATTCGATCCAATTGTATCTCTTCCTAACCGCAAATATGATTGGGGTTGATTTTCACACAATTCATGTAATTGTTTTCTTACCCCATGTATTAAGAATAATATTCAAAACATTTATCTTAATTTAAGGATGACATTTGATAATAATGTAGACAATTTGTGAAACTAAATGACCACATTTATAAAAATAAAAATTATAAATTAAATTTAAAGTTATTATTACAATTGATCAATAGTAAATTTAATTATATTATTAATTATGTCATAACTCATAATAGACTATGTTTTTTTTTGTTGAAAACAGACTATGTTAGTGATATTAAAATGACAATAATATTTATATAATACTCCGTATCACATTGAAATTCTTTAATGATTTTTAAGTATATTCTTATGTTATAAAATGCATTAAAAAGTTTTAATAAAATTTATTGTCATATTATTATTATTTATTATTAAGTAAAAAAAAAAAAAAAAAAAAAAAAAAAAAAAAAAAAAGAGAGAGAGAGAGAGAGAGATGGAGAGACTCTTCACTCTCACTTATTTATTTTTTTTTAGTACTATTGACTCTGTTACAATGTAGTATTTGTTTATAGATATTTTCTCAACTTACTGAAGCACAAAGAGTCAACAGTTGCCTCCACTGAGACTCGAACCAACTCTCATCATCCATGTGGGAGTAAACCGGGTGTAGTTGACAAAGTTACTAATGAAATCTCTGCTAGGGAAAAGGAGAATAGTGAAGTGGAGGAATTACACAATTCTCAAACCACTTTAAAATTCTTTGTATTATCCCTACTTTATGCATTTACCTTTCAACGCTTTATTACTTGCTCTTATTTATATTTTCACAACATTAATCGTGCTAAGCGTGCTACGTATTATTTGCGATGTACATTAACTTTGAACTCATGTTTTTCTTGACTAATTTGTTAAGATTTCAACATAACATTTTCAAGTAGTGTTGAGAAATTAGTCAAACTATTAAGTTTGTTTTACTTTATTGCGAAAAGTATTAAAAATCTGAATAAGTATATTCACCTCTCTCTTTCTAGACTTATTCATATCAACTCGGACTATCGCAGGGCGTTTGGTTGGAGGGAAAGAATTAGGTAGGAATGGAATTGCAATTTCATGAGAAAAAAATAATGTAGAATAAAGTGAAGTTTAAATTCTAATGTTTGGTTTGCAGGAATAAAATTACTGTGAATTTCAATTCTAATGTTTGGTATACATGAGAATTGAAAGGGAATATGTAGTATAAAGTCCAAAATGCACATTATTATTATTATTATTATTATTATTATTATTATTAAATGACAAGTAGCTCTTCGACCCATCTGCATATTCAAGCACAAAAAAATATAACATATTAAATTCAAATACCATTCATCTATTGTATCTCTTGAATTAGACATTGTAATTAATTTTCATGCAAATACTTCATCAAATGTTAAGCTAGCCTAATAAGCTCACTTTCAAAAAAAAAAAAAACATAGGGGTAATTTTTTTCTCAATGTGGTGGAAGGCTAAAAAACACAAGCATTTGATTTGGGCAGTCAGGAAGTTTGATCAAAGCCATCAAGTACTTTTCATTGGACAACCCATCAGACTTAACTCGGTTAACAGTAGTCGAGAAATAATACACGCTATCATCTATAAATCTATAATGTAATGTCATACATCAATTTAGGTTAAAAAAAATAGGGGTAATTTTTTCTCAAGATTATCTTTTTTTCTGCCTAAAATCCACATAATTAAAATCTCAAGGGGACATGGGATTCTAATTCTATGAAAATGAGAGAATTGCAATTCACTTAAAACCAAACGAATGAATTTAGTTGCCATCAGAATTAAATAGGAATGAAATTCTAATTATCTCCAACCAAACGCCCTGTCAAGGACTAGACAATTTTTCTAACAAAAGACAAAATCGAGTAGAAATTTAATAGTCAGATGACCAAATTAAATAGCACTTAAAGTTAAAGATATAAATAAACAAACGCCAATGATCAAGGGCTCAGTTCAAGTAAGACAAGTATTAACTCTAAATTCAATTTATTTTGACAAGTTAGCTCCGAGCATTTATCTTTTTGCAATTAATTCCATTCACCCTACTAATAAATCCATCCATATCCAGTAATGAAGAAGGACAAGGAGCAGGGACATGAAATTACTCTATTGTCTTTCTATTAAAGGCTCCATCTTGCTCTCCCCTTCAGCCTCCATTATCATAAGAACTTTTGCTATTAGTTTTCTTTTTGTCACTTTGTGCATAACTATTATAACAGCTTCTTTTTTTTTTTCTATTCATTAAAATTTTCACTTTATGTACAATTTTTATTTGTTTTAAATTTTAATCATGATTATTTTAATAAATAACTTAGTCACCAGTCACCGATTACCAGAAATAATCATTTGCATGAAATGTGACTCAATTTTAGAGTCAATTTTGTCATTGCAAGCCATAAATAGTGAGCCAAAAATAATTAGATTCAATCCTTAATTTAAAATCATACGTGTGATAAATACTGACATGATAATTACAGGGACTACAACCACACAAAAAGAGTACACAACTAGGAAGCATGACCCATTTTCCTAATTCTAATATACCATCAAACAGGGTTGTATAATTGTACAGGATTACAAGAGGAACAAGTACATACATGAAGCTATTTATCTGTATGGAAAAGAATCAGTATTTCTTCTGAAGTTATCAAATCCTACTGAACCCCAGCAATTTCATGTATTCTCGTGAAGAAATCAGGTCCTATTGAATCTGAGCAATTTCAAGTAAAATTTTATGCAACGATTGTGGCTTTGAGAAGAACGGGCAATGATCGCTGCCTTTGATCTTGAAGACTCCTTCTGGAGGGTTTTCCCTGACCAGCTTTTCTTGGACATCGGGAGAAAGAGCGTGATCATCCAATGTTTGGACATAGAATCTCCGACTGGTTCCATAGTTTTCGGGGGTCAAAGACAGCTTCTCCATCATTGGACCAAGAGGGATTGGTCTCATTGAAACCTTTGCCAAAGCAATATCCTGAAACCACAAAATTACACATTGATGATGATATAGTCCTTTGTACATATCATAATGCCATGATGTTTTCAATTAATAGTAAAAGACACTACCACCGCCACCGCAACCACTACCACCACCTTCAATCCTTCACCACCACCACCACCACTTATATTATTATTATTATTATAAATGTTATATTCTGAACAAAACAATTAAAATGTTTAATTATACAATTCTGCTCATTTTCCAGAAAATGAACCAAACACACCAAGACAGTTTTCTGGAATGCAACTAAACGCTGAAAATGAAAATGTTTTATGGAAAATGACTAAACACACCCTAAACTTGTACTTAATAGTAAAAGACAACAGTACCTTTGTCGGAGATTGATTGAAATATAACCCAGCCATCTGCTCTTTCTCAAACATGAAGCCAGTAGCTGGCTTATCTTTACCATTACCATGGATTAGAAACTTGGATTCCTGAATGAAAAGTTCTGCAGACCCAAGCTGCAAAAGAGATTCCTCATAAGGATATTAAACTGGCAAAGACAACAACCAGGAGAAGGATACTAACAGATTCCAAAAAAAGGACTCCTATTATAAAATCAAAACTGTTGCTTTAAACTGTTTGACTGGTAGGTCAAGATTAATGGATGGGTGTAATATGCTGCAGGTGGCATGTCAAGGGATCAATTCAGAACCAAAAAAAACTTTGAAGGGAACATTTATTGGCATATTAAACTCAGACTAGTACCCCTTTGTCCTATTTTACTAATATCATTTTTACTGTTTAAAAGTCACAGCAACCATTATTTGTTCACAACGTTTCTTTAACATTTTCATATAATTTATATATTTTTCTGTAAGGGTTTAATATACGGAGTAACTATTTTTGTAATTTCTAAATATAAAAGTTTTATTCATTAATATTAAATTAATTAAGAAAAAAAAATTGAATTGTAGATAGTTTGAGTCAACTCTCTTTAACCGAAGTGGAGACTTAATGAAAAGCATTTATCATTTCTAAGAAACCATTGAAGAATTTCCACTAATGACCACAGCACTCGATTATTCAGAAATCCTAGATCAAGTATAATGAAGTATCAAATGTGTACCTCTTCAGCAAACACATCAAAAGGTCTCTGCGCATCAGACACCATTGTACCACATAGGAAGACTGCTTTTGCAATCTTTTGCGGAAAATGCTCCAAGGCATAGGAAACACAAGCACCTCCAGCACTATGACCAACCAAAATCACCTACAAGAATGAATGCATCATGATACTTATTCACAGTGTCATAATACTTATTTCAGAATAGCAGCCAGAGATGATTTCTGTCAGGACATGTTATGATGAAAAAGGAACAGTGATATAATTCTCTAGCAAAAGTTTCGTACCTTTTCATCCTCTGGTAAGTTTTTGAGATAATCAAGCAATGGTGTTGAGTATTCTTCCAGTGTTGTTACATTGTTTGTATCGGTCTGATCAATGCCAGATCCTTTAAGGTCCATACTAATAGGAAGCAATCCCGATTCCTCCAATAAAGCAATAGTTTTATACCAACACCATGCTCCAAATCCTTCTCCATGTATCAAAACAAACCTCTTTGTTTTTATGTTCTCCAAAAATTCCGGCAACTGCACAAGGCATAATTGATTAGATAAACAAAGCCACAATAATTCATTTTACAATTGCCCAAAAAAAGATGAGTAACAAATGGGCTTAATTTCATTGCACTAAAAAATTGGGATTAATTTGATAACTATTGCACTTTCAACATTTCAGGCTAATTGGATGTATGCATTCTTTTTCTGTCTTCTTTTGTTCCATTTTGATTTCATTTGAATCTTTTTACACACATATTTAATATGGAGTTCTATTTCCATTACACTTACATTCATGAAATCTATAAAAGAAGATATCATACTTGTGAGAAAAGCAGGGCATATTATGCACAGGAAGTATTCCAAAATTTATCATTGATTTTGATATTAACCTAAACAAATCACATCCTTTGTGCATTAAATATGAGGAAAACCTAAAATCCTAAATATACCGACTCTTTCTACTGTTAGACAATTAACATAGCGATATTCCTTTACAGACTTGATTAAGTCAGGAATTAAATGAGAGTCGAGAGAAGTTTCTTAGGGAGGTGATAACTATCAATGGAATAAAAAACAGTCATATAAACAAAATTTATATCGAAACACATGATTCAATTTATTAATATTTCAAAGCTCCAAAGAAGCCAACTATTTTGTGCCAATTGAAAAGAAAAAGAAAAAAAAATTGTACCTATATTGGTATATGGTAGAAAGCTATTGAAGATGGTAATGAATAAGCAATTAATTAAGCACCTATAAATCCTCCATAGGCCCTGAGTTAAATGCAACCATGTTTAAGGGAGTAGCAATGAATTGTTTAGATATTTTCATTGAATTTCATAAGTGCTAAGAAGAATTGGGACAACCAATAATCATGAGGAATGTGCTCCATAACTTGTGCAGACAAACTGCACATAACTCAGAAGTATTTACTCGTGGTCCACTGGTCCTACTTTTACTTGCCTAAACTAAAAGAAGCGGAGAAGTAAGGGCATTGGTTTTATTTTTCATTCCTAGCATAAAAGAGAAATAAATAAATAAACAGTAATGGAATACAAAGCACTTGGCTCCAAGTTTCCTCAATAAAACCATTCTGTGAAAGACTGTTTGGTCTTTCTTGAATCTTGATAAGCTTACAGTTTTCTTTGGTGGTCCAAACTGCCTCTACAAAAGTTCATCGACATCCATTGCAGAAGAAATAGAGAAGAATTGCCACAAGGGAATCCCAAAAGGGAAGGGAAATAAGTAATCAGATCAGAAGCATTACATTACCTAGGCAGTAGAACCAGACAGTCATAATCTAATCAATTACCATAAATTATAAGTATTCTGAATGAAAAGGAAATTTCATGTTTTTTTCTGTTTGTTTTCATAATTTGGAAAAGTGGGCACTTCAATCCTTACTTTTCAACTAAAAAGTGCATCTTCCTACTTTTCCACTTTTCAATTGTCCCACTAACGCGAATCTAAATGATCAGAATCATCATGCGCATAATATCTTAATCAATATGCTGAAACTAGACATCAATTTTCTCTCTTCCCATCATCACACCATTTGAATCTCAGATCCCACTAATTTAATCCACAAAAAGCAAACTAACAGAAATAAAAAATAAAAAATAAAAAATAAAATCCCACTACTCAACATATATACTATATACATACGCGCATACGGAGAGGAGAGGAGAGGTAAATAGTGATAAAATTGTAGAGTACCTGCTTGTTGGAAGCGGGAAAAGACTCGGATAGATCGTTGCGGCGGCGAGAGCTGGTGGATCCAATCCGGCGGGACATAGAGCCTTCGAATCTCTGGGATAACTGGTGCTGCTGAATTGCCATAGACAGGGCTTGCCTGTGGAGCAGCTCTTCCTCCATAACCGACCTCCGCTTCGATCTCTCCACCCTCTTGCTCCGCGACCCGACTAAGCTATTGCTCCGTCCATTCTCCCGGGTATCCTTCTTCGTCATGCATATAAATTTGTTACCCATATCTCCAACCCCGAATCCCAGATTCCACCTTCTTCCCTGCGGCGAGTTGCGGTGGAAAACCAGGTCGTTCCTACTCGCAAAATCAACTGCGCGATAATATGCTTCGCATTATCTGTTCCGATTATCTTTTGTCTCTCTCTCTCTATCTCTCTCTACACATCGCTTTTCCAAAATTTTCTGTAGTTTCTACTTTCTACACTCTGCGCGGCGTTGAAAACTGGAGCGTGGGTTTCCGTGAATATCAGACCACGTTTCTCAGGCTGGTCAAAGGCAGGTGAAATTTTGACTTTTGATTTGATCTTTTTTTCTTCTCTTTTTGTTCCATTAAAAAAAAAAGTCTCATTTTAAGGTGTTTTAACACAACAAATATAGGTCCATCATGGAACAGTATTATACACTTTCAAAAAGAAAATATGACCTTCCAAGTTATACTTCTTACTTTTACTCCCTTACACACAAATTTGAGGTTGATACTTTTTTAGGACTTACAAAATTAAAATAACTTATCATATCTTATCACATCAGAGAGTAAAAGTGAGGGATTAAAAAAAATATCATTTTATTCCTGATTTAGTATATAACATTTATTAGTATACTAATGATGATAAGGTTCTAACAAGAATAAAAGAACAATGTATTAATGTAATCAATTCCAATATTAACATATACATGTAGAAGGCGTTAATTTATGGGGACCGCCGGTCCCTTCTCTCACCCAAAAAAAAAAAAAAAATATTAACATATACATGTTTTTACTTTCTTATACACTCAACTTTTCATTAATTTTACCCTACACTCAACTTTTCATTAATTTTACCCTCTTTTTTTTAGTACGCCATTTTATTTAAATTCCCTTCAAAGTTGTTAACGACGTTAAATTAAATAACTTGTACAATGTTTTTATTTTTCATACACTTACAATTTTTTTTCTAATTTTATGTTTTTCTTAGCTTTATCCACAATATATTCATTATTCATATTGTTTTTGTTTTGTTTTGTTTTGTTTTTTTCTGCTTTTTGTTTTGTTTTTTGTGATTAGAGAAACACACCGTCATTATCCGATGGTGTGCAGTGGGTAAACCACCCTAGCCGGCTTTTGCAAGGAGTAAACCAACTAAGATTGTTCATAGCTGACCAACTTAGACCAAGAAGACTAATAGGCCGCTCTCATTTAAAGTTGAACTTGGAACATTGTGGTTACCAAACCAATAGCTCGACCAACTCAATTAAGGTTACCTCATTCATATTGTCTTTTTCCACTTGATCCTGGGACATTTGGTTCGCTAGAATTTATTTTTTCAAGGAACTCAAATTCCTAAAAGTGAAAGAAAATTGAGTTATGTTTTGTTTGGTTCATGAAAATTATTTTCAAAAGGAACTTGAATTCCTCAAATATGATAATAAAAAAAAAAAAATCTTTGAGCTTTTCACGCCATTTGGGAACAAAGTTCAACTTAGTATGACAAAACTACCGTCATATGACTAGCTTGATTGTATTGAACATAGTTTGGTTATGAAATTCATCAAATAGTGTTTATTTACCTTAATTTTTTTGGTTTATAATATTTTAATATTCTAATTTATAAATTACTAATACTTTTATTATCATTATTATTGTGTAGAGGCATATTGCTCTTTATACTAATTATTATTATATTCTTTAACATTTTGAATCCAACCAAATAATATAATGTAATCAATATTTTAATAATTTTTTTTCACAAACCAAACAATTCAATGAAATCAATTTTCCTATTGAAAGACAAAAAGTCAATAGATGCCTCCACCGAGGCTTAAACCCACTCCCTTCCACATAAGAGTGTACATCGGGTGCCACTTGACCACAAAGCCTTTGGCAAATTACATTCCTCCTTAATTATTTTTATTGAACCAAAACAGGTTACTACTTTTTCTCATTGGGAATTTAGTTAAATTATAAAAGTAAAGAGAAATAATTATTAGTTTGACATTTATCATAACACTAGCATTTTGTATGCTCGATGTGCAAAATTTCATGCCCAATATTAAAATATTTATAAATAAAAGTAATTTAAAAATTTCAGTTAAAATTATATTTCAAAATTCTTTAAATTGATAAATTTTAATTATCATATTTGAAATATATAGAGAAAAAGAAAAGAAAAGAATTTATATCTTAGTTTAATAATAATAATATAAACAATTTTTCATAAAATTCATATTTACAAAACATAAAAATAAAATAAAATAAATATCCCACATATATTGGTATGTATTATACACATGTACACACACATATGCTTTAAAATTGATAGATATTTAATTAAAATATAATCTATAATTAAATTAATTGTTATGTATGTGATGATTATAAAATGATAATTAAAGAATATGAAAAAGATATAGTTGATGTAGGTGCATGTGATAATAGTGATATAGTCATCATTCATCAATTTTATAATTCATTAATTAGTAATGGAGTTATAATAATGTAAGGATAGTTTTGTACTTTTGTCTAACAAAAACGTAATAACATATCGAGTATGTTCATAAGTAGTCCATGTACTAAAAGTAAATTAAATGTATACAAAGCTTTCCATAATCAAATTTTTTTAGAGGCATAGTTACAACTACAAAATTTGCGATTGTTATGGCCCACATTAGATTTAATACAGAGCAGCTAATAATATTTCTTTGGTTAATTAGTTGATTATGGACCACATTAGATTTAATCAAAGGAATAATCCAGCAAAAGAGTGATTTATAAACAAAATGCTGCCAATCTGGATAGCATTATTATGTCTTTGTGTTTGACTATTGTATTAAAAACAATTTGCATTATTGATTTTGTTGTTTGCCACTTTGCATGGCTTTATAGGAAGACGTGACCTTTCGTTTTGTGCTTTGGCATTATAGCCAAACAATGTTTTAGTGAGCTGTTTCGATTTAAAACGTTAGTAGTATATATACTATTATTTGGTGTAGATAAAGAAAATCGAAAATTGTTAGGATAGTGTGTTTCACACGCCTGAAGACAATAATCAAATGTTTCTTTGTTTGTTCTAAGTCTTAAGTTTGTTATACGTGAGTCAGATTCCTAACAAGTCATAATAAAGTTATTGAAATGCTTTTAGAATTGAAGAATCTTGAAATAAGATGCTAAGAAGTGAAAAATAATATTGTGAAAGTGGTTTTTGATATAATAAAGAAAATAAAAAGTGAATTTCTTACTTTATCCCTCAAGTTTTAAATATTTTTAAACTTTTCTGTCAAATTTAATGGCCAGGGACTAAACCCGACTTCGCAAATAATTGAGAGACTAAAACTCGAATACAACCATAATTTAGCGACTGAGTCAGAACTTAAGTATAACTCAGGGACCAAAGATGCAATTTTCCCATAATAATAATAATAATAATAATAATAATAATAATAATAATAATAATAATAATAATAATAATAATAATAATAATAATAATAATAATTAATAATCTTATTTTAAATTATTTGACATTAATATTTTATTCCCTATTTAATTTAAATTTTAAATATGAAAAAATATGTCACTTCAAGTAGGGCCTATTTTTTGGTCATGTCCCAAGGACTATAAAATGATAAGATCGGGCCTTCTTTTCGTTACTCGTAAGCAGGCTTATTTGACACATTTTGATAAATTTGAGTGTTTAATTGCACATATTTAAAGCTCGTGAACTTAATTGCTCTTTTGTGTAAAATTTAAGAGCCTATTTGACGTTTTTTCCTAATAATAATACTCGTAAGTAGGCTTATTTGACTCATATTGATAAATTTAAGTGTTTGAGTGTTTAATTGCACATATTTAAAACTCATGGACTTAATTGCTTTTTTTGTGTAAAGTTCAAGAGCGTATTTGACATTTCCCCCTAACAACAACAACAACAATAATTATAATTTATGGAACTAAATGACCCGAGATCTAAATAAATCAAATTAGCTCACATATAAAATAACGGGATAAAATGGATAATTAAGTAGAATTGTAGTAGTATTTGATAGATTAAAGCTAGGATGTTACAAGAACTTTGTAGTAATGAGGTATGATAAGTGATATTTTGTAAGGAAAATAGGGAATAAGACATGACCTTTAATAACTAAACAAGGGCAATTTATAAATGACAATATCCAACTAACTCCACTAAACTCGTGGTAGCCACAAGTCTGAGTCAAAGCCCACACAGTGGGGCGTGGGGTTGAGCCAATCCGACCGCTCCGGGCTCAGAGACGGGCTCCGAGGGTGGAATAGTGATTTTCATGGGTCGCCCGTAGAGGCTGGGGCGCCCAGACCCAAGCAACGGAGCATGGGGGTTCAGTGTCAATTCTTGCATGGGGTATCGATAGGGGGCGGGGTCGGCATTGGTGTGGGCTGCGACCGAGCAGCCCCCTCCAACCTCCTGCTGGTTCCTCCCTGTTGGGGATGGCGCTAACCCCCAGACCGCTACTACGAGGTTGGTAAGGACAACCACAACTTGCTGGATGGTGCCATGTCGGCCTAGATTCCTAAGGCCCCGTGTTGGCGGGACATGGGTGCTTGCGGGAGTTGCGAGAGTGGGACTACGCCATTAAGATGGTTGTGGACCGAAAAAAATGGAAAGCACACTCATGCTTGGACGTCGTGCTCTCAATGAAAGCACTAATGATGGAACTAAATGACCTGAACTCTACACAGACAAATTAGCTCGCATAAAATAATGAGATAAAATAGATAATTGAGTAAAACTGTAGTAGTATTGGATAGATTAGAGCTAGGATGTTATAAGAACATTGTAGGAATGAGATATGATAAGTGATATTTTGTAAGGAAATAAGACATGACCTTTAATAACTAAATAAGGGCAATTTATACATGAAAATATCCAACTAACTCCGCTAAACTCGTGGTAGCCACAAGATCGAGTCAAAGCCTACACGGTGGGTCGTGGGGCTGGGCCAAATCCGACTACTCCTGCCTCGGAGACGGGCTCCGAGGGTGGAACAATTATTGTCCGGGGCAAGGCACCTGAACCCAGGACTTGGGTCCCGAGTCCTCACATATGGGTTCAACCACTCGACTCGAGTAGCCTCATCGGAGTCTCTCGGTTTGGGTCGCCTAGTATGGGTCCTCCACCAGCCAGTCCACCTTGAGCCGCCAAGTCTTCTATCTTGGACTCGAGCCACCTTCTTGGTTGGGATCACCAACCTTGAGCCCCGAATCCTCATTCCTAGGTCATTTTCAATATCTCCATCAATAATAATAATAACAACAACAACAACAATAATAATAATAATAACTATTATTATTATTATTATTATTATTATTATTATTATTATTATTATTATTATTATTATTATTATTATTACTATTTATTGGATAGATGGGTGGGAGAGCATAACTAATCCCTATAGACTCGGAAGGAAAACATAACAAATTCAAGCACAAGATAACTAGATAAGGTCGGAAAAATCAACTCGAGTAGCTTCAATTCTCAAGTAATAGATTTTAGACAATAACACATTCTTGACTATTAACCATCGTAATGTGAAAATTGCAACTAATGCGTTATCACCTTAGCACCAGACATTGGTATGTCTTCCCCACCTAAAAGGTCGTTCATTCATAGTAATTTAACCTCCACCCTCCTATTAAGTGGAAGTGAGGGAAATCAAAACTATCCTCTAACAAAGCAATTAGTTAATCCATATTTTGTTTGGAGATCTTGTAGATAATTAAAGAAACTCCCTAATCACATCAAAGACATATTAAGATAACTAATGTATTCATTAATGAAGGGTGTTAACGCAACCAAAAAAAATTGTAATAATATTAATAATGAGTATTCATTAGTGAATTGGTTATTTCTTTCCCAACACTGCAACTCTAAAAGCATCCCTATTAAAAATATAACCTTGAAAAGTTAAAAAAGTGTTTTAAGAGTTTTATTTAGGGGAATAGATATTCCCTATCAACTGCAACTGGAAGAAAAATAAGTAACAAAGCAAAAGGAGTTAGTATTAAATTCTCCATAAATTTCTCTTGGCAGACAATTTAGCCATCCACAAAACCTAGTTACAGAAGGATTAGAACTTAGAAGGCAAGAGACACCAAACAAAAGATGGTGATCAATAATGTCATCAGGTTAAGGATCATGTTCTGGAATCCAACAAAGACAAAGGCTACTTCTACTTCATTGTTGGACCATTGCTCAGTGCTCAACCTGTAACAGTAGCAAGTGAGACTTTAAACATGATTGCATTCTAAAGAAAAATAATAGAGAAGCAAAACCGTAAAACATAAAAACACCCCTAGGTAAAAGGTAAAAGAAAAACAACAAAGAACCCATTGCGCGATAGTAAAAGACCCAAGCAATGAAAAAGGAAGGGTTCAAACAACTCGGGCACCTCCATGAATTTTATATAGCATGAGATCATTGGTTTAGTTTAGTACTTTGATTGAGTAGAGAAAAATATATTGACTTACTGCTAGGCTCCTTTCTTTCTCATGGGAGGGGTTTGCATCCAATTTATCGATACCCAACAAAAGAAATATGAATGCTCCTTTCGCAAAGCATGATTCAAAAATTATCGCGTTGTGTAAAAAGGAAAGGATAAATGCCTATTAGTCTATTACACAGGCTTGAAGTACATAGCCTATTAGGTTGCAATCAAAGTTTCACATGTTTAGTCGAGCTGCAAAGGGTTGTACAACTGGACACGTAGAAAAGAATCTATAAAAATTAATAGTTAAAATAAACAAATGGGGAAGGGGGCCTTCAAGTTGTTGACAATGATGGATGAGATAAGATGAATATAGTTCACATCTTTTTTGCCAAACCAAATTTAGTGAAATGCATACACTTCACTTGGAAAGAAAAATCATCAATCCATTGTTTAAATGATTTTTAAAAAGCACACAAACTAGCAAAATCTGTCTTATTGTCCTCCTATAATTTGTGGACCACTGAAAATTAAAACATATTTCTTGGAATGATATGTAGGAAGTTGTCAATGACTCAATGTAATGTCATAAGGAAAACAACAACAAAGTTTCAACTTCATAGGTCTATATTATTTAAAGTTGGTTATGTTTACAAATGTACAATCTACTTAATAAACCCATATGAGTATATAACAGATTTTTTATATAGGAAAATTTTATTAAAAACACAAAAGGTGTGCCCAAGTACAAAGGAATACACATAAAGATAGCATTCCATACCATAAGAGCCACCATAAGAATTACAGGTGCTATTTGACAATGGGCGTGTTTGGAAAATGGCAAATCCATCATTTTTTGGTGGATTTGTCTATCTTTAGTGGGTTGACCAAGTCAAACTGCTAAAGCTATTGTTTTGTAAACAACATATTGCATTGGCAAATTCAGATCAAAATATTGAAAATAGTAGCTTTTTGGATTAGCGAATTGTAGTTAATTTGTTCACAAAACTATTGTTTCCACTAATTTATAATATTAATTTATATTACCAATAACTTATATTTATAGAACAATTAAAAATACAATTATTTTATATTTATATTAAATATATTACCATTAATATATATCTATATAATAATTTAAAAATGTAAAATCTAAAACTTACTACATTTTTTCATTTTAATCGCATCATAAACACTTAAGTTTTTCTTTGAGTTGTTGGATGGTTCCATTTTTTAAAATTCAATTATTATGAAATTTATATCTAAAATATAAAATACTTTTAAAATAATTAAATAAATAAAACAATATATTCATATCTTTATAAGCCATTCTACATGTTACCAACTAAAAAACAACCAATTTACCAAACATCTTTTTTATAAACAATTAATACTACCCGCTAATCATCTCAGCTAATATAACTCACTATCAACTAACACAATATGGTATATGCTAATTGCCAAACACCATCAATGAATGAATGGAGAACTCATGGAAAGAAGCATGGTGTCAAAGAGAGTCCTATGAACAAACAACTTAATACTAAACCATGCCAAAGACCATTATCCCATGAGATTCCCCAACCCATACAAATCTATACTACAAAAACCCTAAAATTTCTAATGGAATCTCATCATATGGGAGCACTGCAACTTCCTTGCCAGTTTTGCAGCATACCCCCTAAATTCTTCCCTACTGTGTCCACTTCTCGTAGTGTCATCTATCTAGGTCACTAGGTTACACTCTTGAGTTCCCATTTTGGCTTTGGAGTTGGCTTTCGATTTTTTCCCCCTCAAGGCTTAAATCCCATAACTTATGCCTAATCATCTAGAAGGCTACTTAAAAGACCAAATGAGCTCATTTCATACCTTCAAAAGCCATCAAAATTAACAAGGAAAAGGGAATATACAGAATATATTGAGACAAAAAATTAGATAATACTTCAGTTGGGGCAAGACAATGAGACATGATCAATGTCCTTAGTATACACTTGAAACTATGTTATACAAAATAAAAATAATAATAATAATAATAATAATAATAAAACTAAAAAAAAAAAAAAAAAACTATGTTATCCAGCAAATTCAGGTCTCCAAAGAGGCAAACATCAACATTCAAAAAGGATTGTTGGTTACTTGGCTAGCATCTAACATTTGTGGAGTGATAATAGCAGAGTGAACTAAAAAGAAAAGGTCGCTCATTGTCCGAAACACAATTTGATGGTGAGAGCATTTATATCTCTACTCCATTTGAAGACGGTAAACAGAGATGTTGTAAGATTACCTTAGAATCATCAGGCACATGAGGTCCATACTTTGCAAATTTATATGAGCATTCTGAGTAAGCCGACCCGAGAGCTGCTCCAGCACCAAAAGCTACTACTGACCGGCGTGTTACGGGACTCCCTAAATGAAAAATTAAATTTATGCTTAGCACCATTATAGTCAGGACACCACATAACACAAAATAAATTATTAATTATGTACTTAAAAAACAAATGGCATGAAATGGATAACAGGTGACATGATCATTAATTATCTGGATACAATTTAAAGCAAATAAAAATTACCTAAAAAACAGATGGTATAAAAAGGATAACAAGAAGTATAATAACTAAATGCCCAAATCAATACTTTTTTAACCTTTCCTGTCTAAATGTCTAAATCAACACTTTTTTAACCTTTCCTGTTGATTCTCAATACAACTATCAGGCATCCAATTTTTTTAGTAACTGTTGCACTATTGCTTAATGTGGAAATTATTCCCTTAGAATAAGAGAAAAATATCACATTTCTTGTTGAAGAATAGTTATTATTCATCAGTGGGAATAGTAGTTGTCTTTCTTACTCCATTATGTTGATTTTCAGCATCCCCATTGTTTAGCTCTACTAGAGTTATTTGCAGCTTAGTTGGGTCGAAGGCTAGAACATCGAGGTTCAGTGCTTAAGTTACATACAATGAATATAAACAAAGTTCTACAAATATGAAACAACAATGATATGATTTCATTTGAAAACAAAATATATTTGGAAAAGACACCAAACATTAACACACCAATCATTGGTATAGCAGTGGGTATTTCTTACTCTATCTGTTGATTTCAGCTTCCCATCATGTATCTTTTAAGCTTAGTTTTAGTTGGGCTAAAAGTTACAGTAGAACCTAAGATAGAGGTTTAGTTCTTCAACCATATACATTCGAAATAGGCAAATTTCCTTATGTATGAATTGATCATTTTATGGTCTCATTTGAATATGAAAATAACTAATACTACCATAATAGTTACCATGTCAAGTTATTAAAAAAAAAAAAAGCATCAGAAGTCCATATTAAGCATATTGTTGGTTGAAATGCAAACTTAACAGTTTCATTGTTTCAAAAGGCGCAACATACTATAACAGTAATTTTCACACAAATATTTCACCTACATAGCATAGAAGCAAGAAATTTAGTTCCCCCCTATGTCGGGTGCCCCTTATAGCTCCGGAAGAAGTTGGTGCAATTTAGTCAGATTTAAAGCTCATTTTTTCCCGAAAAATAAAAATTTAATAAAGCAATGATACAATTATTCAAAATTCTAAGACCGATCTCTATATTTATTCAGAAAGCAAAAAAATAAAATAAAATTCGAATCTCGCAGTTCCAAATAACTATAGCAAACCAAATCAAATGAATGAAAGTGGCGGGGGTGGTTGAAGAAACTGACTGAGGCAGATGAGGCCACCAAGGACACCGATGAAGGAGAAGTAGACGCCCCGGCGAAGGGCCAAATCGAGGCAAGCGTCCCACTTGGCATCAAAATCGTACGCCGGCGGTGATATGAATTCCTGCTTCTTGTTCTCCTCCGCCATTGCCACGTTAAACAATGCTCTCTCTCTCTCTATACTTCAGGATCGAATAATTTGTCGAAACTCGAAAGCAGTGTTCTTTTTGGACCCTATTGGGCTGTTGCGGTTTGAAGGCCCCTTATGTCTATATCCCAATCATCAGTTGTCGATCATTATTGCATGAACCATGGTCCACACAGCTGTGTTATCAAAAATAAAAAGTACATTATTTTCTATTGAAGGTACATTATTTTTGTAGTACATTATTTGATGTATACTATCAAATAATGTACCTACAGTACAAAAATAATGTACCTTCAATACAAAAATAATGTACTTTTTATTTTTGGTCCACACAGCTGTGTGAACCATGGTCCATGCAATAATTTGTTATGCCAAATGATTGATACTGAAAAATTATCAATTGTTATATTATGGACCATGATCCGCCTTGTACTGTGAACCCTGATCCAAAATGACATTTAAATTATGTGCTTGTACACTACATTTTATCAAAATGTTTTTTTTGACATTACATTTTATCAAATGTTTTTTTTTAAACTTATTGTTTAAATAAAACTTATTTAAAACATCAACACCACGTACACACAACACAATAATTTGCCATTGATAAGCGGGGAGGGCCGGGTCGCCAGGCCTAGAGTAGGCTGGCCTGTCCCATCACCTTCAAGACTTGTGGGTTGGGTTGGCCAACCCATATACTTTTGTTTTTTTTTTTTATATACACTTTAATTTATATTCTCTAATGTATAATAATATTCTACGGAGTAATATTCTAACATGAACAAAACATGGAGATGTAAACTTTGAAATGCCACATACATTTGGCTATGTTGTATATCTTGAACCAAATTCTCAATTCTATGATAACTAACACTTTTATGAGACCGTCTCACGAGTTTCAATCCATGAGACATGTTAAATCTTTGATTAATGGGTCAGATCTTTGACTTCATTAATCAAAGATCCGTCTCACGAATTGAAACCCGTGAAATGGTCTCACACAAAATTTTGCCCTAATTCTAATACATACCACATTTAAACTAAAAAATATTTAAATAAATTTAGGCCCCGTGAGAGTAATGGGTTATCCAGGTTGGCCTGTGAACTCAAGGCCAAACCAGGTACCCCACATGTTAAACATGTCGGGCCAAAGAAATCTTCAACTCGACCCATCTAAAAGCGGGTTAGTCCGTTTTGACTGCTCTTATAAAATAATGAGTTGTTATCCATGGACTAAGGTGGACCCTAGTCGTAAAGGACATTGAATTGTGTATTTTTAGTAATTAGAATTGTGAGAACCTTCAAAATGTAAATTGTGTTTAAGTCAAAACACATAACATAAAAGGGAATTTGTGATTTGTGAATACAAGACTGTATTAAATTTTAAAAATATTAAATTATGCATTTTTAATATTAGAATTGACTGCAGTATTTAAAACAAACTTGTGAATACAAAACAAAATAATCAATTACATATATATTAACATTATGTGTTCGTAGTATACAAATTATGAATTTTTAAAAGATAAATTATGAACATAAGTATTTAAATGGTGTGTCTACCACTCTACGCTGAATAATTTGCCTGAAATAACACCCCCCCCCCCCCCCCTAGTACTGTAATATACATATTTATTCCTAAACAACATAAATGAACAATCCAATGCATTTCAAGCAACAGTTGCCTTATTGTAGATGTACAATCTTGAGAAGTACAAGTATGCAACGAATGCTACTGTACTAAGTCCTGCAACAAGCCAATAGAAGTAGTCGAGATGCGCCCGGTTCAAGTTGTCTGAGAACCAACTGTCTTGCCCATCTCCACCAGTGGCATGGTCAATAATGGAAATCAAAAAGCTGCTTAAGAAGCTCCCAATGCCAAAGATACTGAGGTACAAAGAAAGGCCTACGCTTTTCAACTCGCTAGGCATTTGATCATAGAAGAACTCTTGCAGACCGACCATGCTGAATGCTTCGGAAATGCCAACCAATATATACTGTGGTATTAACCAGCATACGTTAATGGGAAGTGTTACCTCTGGCGTGTCAACCAGCCCGTAGTCTAAAGCAGTTTGAAGACGTTTCTTCTCGACCACAGCTGCAATCACCATGCCCAGTATAGAAAAAACTAACCCTGTTCCGATTCTTTGAAGCATTGTTATCCCTGAGGGTCTCCGAGATATTGCTCGTGTAATAGGGACCAAAACACGGTCGTATATAGGCATAACGACGAGTATTGAAAAGCAGATGATACATTGTAATGAGGCAGCTGGTACTTCAACAATTGAGCCAATAGATCTATCCATTGTAGCTCCTTGCTTGGTGAACAAAGTAGATGTCTGTGCAAACACTAGAGCATATCCCAAACATGTCACCCATATTGGAACCAGTCTGAGAATTGCCTTGGCCTCGTTAACCTCATCAATTGTACAAGTTTTCCTATCTTCCTTTGAACCATTAGGAGCAAGCAGTGCTTTGTTAAGGAACCTGTGATTAACAAAGTATAATGATGGGTGAATAAGACATTATGATTGCATAGAGAAAAGAAACTTTCAGTCAAGGCTTAAAAAAAGTCTATGAAGTACAGAAGCAGGCTTAAAGCCTGGACAAGAAGCCAAAGGCCTTGTTGTCGAGCGGCATAACTGTGGCTTCTCAAATGAGAGGTCTCAAGTTCAAACCCTCTTTGTGCTTCAGTAAGTTGAGAAAGTATGTATGAACAGATACTATATTATAGCAGAGTTAATAGTACTAAAAAAAAAAAAAGTCGTATTTGAGATTAACAAATGCATTTGGACACCTTCCAAAATCCATCCTAGCATGTTGCTTAAAGCAATGGAAAATGACAAAGCTATTCTTCAATTATGGAGTTAAAAAGGTTTACTTACATGAATTGTTGAGATCCTTTATTTGGTAGAAGGCCTTGAACCTCTAGCTCCATTGATATTTCTGTTGTGCTAGTTTTGTGATTCTTAGCAGCATAAATAAACACACGTCCAATTCTCACAAATGGATTTTTATTATCATTGTCTTTTTGAAAACGGTAGGTGATTGTCCCAAATAAGAAAACAATAAGTGCAATACCCATAACAACACAAGGTATTCCAAACCCAAGACCCCAACTAAGGTAGTCCTGTATATAGGTCAAAACCAAGAGTGCCACAAAAATTCCAAAGTTCATCCCAAAATACCACCAGTTGAAGAATGAGCTTTTGGCTTTATTCTCTTGTGGGTCTTGTGTATCAAATTGGTCGGCTCCAAAAGCTTGCACACAAGGTTTGTGCCCACCTTGAGCTAGTCCCACCAGATAAAGAGAAAAGAAAAAGAAGATAATTTCAAACTGTGGAGGAGAACATGTGTCCTTATCTGTAGCATCTTGGCAGTTTGACGACTTGGAATGAAGTAGGGCTGATAGGGTTAGGAAGCCCAGCCCCTGCAGTTCAAAGAATCATAGATAAAGATTCACAAAAAGTTACAAGAGATGAAACAGAAAAGTATTAAATAATATCAACTATGAAGCTATGTTTCCTACATTCAGGTAATCAGGATGACAGGGTAATATAATATTCAGGGTGCATTATCATTCTTCTTCTGATGATGATGATTCTCTTTAGTATCAATTTGATCTTTGAAGTTGTACTAGCAGTTCATGTGAATTACAAGTTTCTGTTTCTGCCCATCCTCTCACAGCCTCACAGCCAAATGATTAGTTATATGCTTCCTTTTTCAACAGCAACCCGGTGTTCAAAACATAAGCAAGTACTAAGTCAACACATGGGCAAACCACACTAAAAATTAGTGCTAAGCTATAATGCACATTGACCAAACCACAATAAAAATTAGTGCTAAGCTATAATGCACATTGACCAAATCACACTAAAAAGATTGGACCCGATTAATTAGCTAGTCTTACCAATGTTGCAGAAGGCGCTAGGCGCTAGTCGCTATTCAGGCGCAGGCAGTTGCCTAATTATTATTTTAAAAAAAAAAAAAAAATTCCATTCAAAACAACGTTGTTTTGAGCGGAAAAATCAATTAAAAAAAAAAAAGTTTCAGTTGAGTTGGCCGACTAGCAACCGCCTACACCCCTTTTCGACTCAACCTAGAGGGGCCTAGCGCCTAGGCCGATATTTACAATACTGAGCCTAACTTATAAACCTATATATTTCTATCTTATTTTTTCAATGTAGGACTCTTAATAAACAGAATGAATCAATATCAAACTTTAGAGCAGAAAGGAAGCTATGAGATATCAATGGTATGAGGCATGAGTATGATATAGAAATATCAAGAGGGGAAAGTTGCAAATAAATATTTAAATAGACAAACCCCAAAAAATTCTAAAACTTATGTCATGAATGTTTATGATTGATTTATGGTTATACTCTTTTTCTTTAGCTAAACCATACAACATCCACGCGAGGATGCCACCAATTTTACAACAAAAAGGGAAAAAATTTAATTTTTGAAATTTCATATGCCATTTTTACCGGCAGTAATTGGCTAATTTATTTGATGACATGTTTTTCTCCTTTTTAGTTTGGGCGTTTATTTCGGCGACATTCATTCTTTAAAACTAAAAGTCTACAGTAATCTATTAAAGTTTTGATTGAACACTATAAAATATTAAAATGGATGGCTACAAGTTAGAAAGAACAGATAGTGCTGTGGTGCTACTATGCACTAACCAGGATATATAGCACAGAGGCAGATATTATGGTCCGGTATCTACCCAGAAAAGAGTCGGCCACAAATGCTCCCAATAGCGGCAAAAGCGACGCCGTTCCCGTCCAAGCATTCACATTCTCCGCCGCCGTCGCCGTGGACTGGCCGAGCGGCCCAGTCAGATAGCTTATCAGGTTCAAACCTATACCGTAGTACGCAAATCTCTCCGCCATCTCCACGCCTAATACCACCCAAAATCAAGTTCATCAAAGCAAGAACAAATAATGGAAAATTAAAGAGAGTTGGGGTTTGACCGTACCTATGATGAAATAAGCTGATCTCCAGCGACCCGATCTGGATCGGATGGCAGGTCGGCCCTTGTAATCGACGGAACCATCAACGAAATCGTGTTGCAGAAATTGGGTTTCGGCGTCTGGAAGTTCCATTGTTGCTCCGGTGGCCATAGAGACGAGACCACCACCACGCCCCTGCGGCACAAGTCCACGATAATGGGGATGAGATTGAGGTCTTCGTAAATAAACAACATATAATAAATGAAAACTCGAAAAGTAGGTAATCTTCGTCAGCAAATGTCATTATCATTTGGAGGCTGACCGGCTGACCCACCACCCACCCACTCCCCACTCCCCAGCAACAACAAACAGGATATTCAGTTTTTTTTTTTTTTTGGAAACAACAGGATATTTTCAAAAATAGTAGTTATTCGGAGATATTTGAAAACAGTTTAGTTGGTGTAAGACTGTGAGGTAGCTCTCCTCTAATGTTTAGTTCATTTAGGGTCGTTTGGAAAGCAAGAAAATATTTTCTGGAAAGTGAGTCAATTTTCATAAAACAGTTCCATTTCCGGTGTTTGGATGTATTATGGAAAACTGTCTTTGTATGTTTGGTTCATTTTCTGAAAAATGGAAAGAATTGTATAATTAAACATTGTAATTATTTTATTTAAAATATAAAAAATTATAATAATATTAAAATATATTATTTATTAAAAAATAGAATTTATTAAAATAAAATAATAATAATAATAATAATAATAATAACGTAACAAAGGTTTTCGGCGGTTTGTCCACCTCCTTGGTCCATGGTCATGAGTGATATGGCATGGTTTTGATCAAGAACATACGATGACTTACGGAAAAAAATTCCGTAAGTCATTTTCCAGAAAAATGAACTGATTGAAAACATTTTCCGTTGACCACATTTTTCGGGCGTTGCCAAACACCAAAAACTCGGAAAACATTTTCCGGAAGCCATTTTACAGGCTACCAAACACCCTTATTGTTTTATATAATTACCCCTTTTACTAACTAGAAAATTGGAGAATTGAAAAACAAAAACAAACATGTTTATTAGAGTACAGTTTTTCATTTTAAAAACATGAAACAATTTTTCAATTTTTTTTAAAAAAATGAAAAACTATTAAAAACTTTTTTTAAATAGAAAACATAATCATCTGTCATATATTTGGTAATATGTCACTATAACGACATTCTCATCATTATCTACTTACATTCATTTCTATGATTACATTCATTATCATCTTCTTTCTTTTTTTTTTTGAAAAACATTATCATCTTCTTTTAACTTATCACCATCTTTTATCCTTGATACTTGTATTACTTATTTAAGCATAACTTATTTGCTTATGTTTAAAGTTAGACATTATTTACATTATCAAAATTAAAAATTACTCATACTAAGTTTTATAGTTTGATTGAATTCAATTGATTATTACTTTCTGGTAAGAATAAAATGTAATAGTTTTGATGAACCAAATTGTAATTTTTTTTTATCTCCGTCCAAAAAGGTAGCACCCTCCAGAATGGTAGCAGCAACTCGGAGATCTCCCTCCAGATCAGCACTGAAAGTTAGTTCTTTCCAATTGAACTGGAAGTTAGTTCTCCCCAATTGAAAGGCCACAATTGAACTAGACGTTAGCTCTCCCCAATTGAAAGGCCAATTGAAAGGTTCACTGAGCTAACTCCCTTCATAAGCCTGATCAACTCTTTGACCGGCTTAGGATCAACTCTTTGGCTGGCTTATGGCATTGGGATTCTTAGTATGGTGGGCAACTGTTCCTGAACAGCTATTTCAGAGCCCAACGGATGTATGCTGGCCGGTGCTAGTGGGTAACTGTGCCTGAACAGCTATTTCAGAGCCCAATGGCTGTATGCTGGCCGGATGTAACACCAGCGTGAAAGAAAATCTCATTCAAAACATGAATATCAAGGTCCAGTGTTTGAACCTTTATATGAGCTGTTTATTTTAAGATCATCAGGATGACAAAACAAGCCAAGCCAGCAGGATGACTCTCTGTTTCCAGAATGCATACTGGAATAACTACTGGAAGTTCACGTCCCTGGAAGCAAGATTAGTGAATATACCAGGAAAATTTCAATATCTTGGAGATAAAATTCTTAATTGGAAATATTCTTTTTCAAAAAAAAAAATCCTAATTGGAAATTTAATTTTTGGTACAAAAATTCAATCTAAAATTAAATTTTTAGAAACAAATTGGAACCAAAATTAAATTTAATTTTGGGATAATAATTCGAAAATAAAAAATTAATTTTTAGAGGAAAATTTCGAATTGAGCAAGAGAAGACCAACTTGGAGGTGTCCGTGAATTTTTCGGTGATAATAATTCATGTTCAAGCAAGAATCACCGGAGGAAATATTTTGACATACCAAAAGAAGAAATTGCAAAGTCAAGTGTTCACATTTGAAAAGTCAAAACTAGGTGACTATTATTTCAAGATTCAAAATGGACGATCAAGGCCAATTTGAGTAAAGATAAAGGCCAATTTTCAAATTCATCTTACAAAGGTCATGAAGAGCTTCAGAACAAGTTGGAAAATTATTTCAAGATTCAAAATGGACGATCAAGATTGGAAAATCTACAACGGGTAGATAGCTTCTTCAAGCTATAAATACCCATGCAAGACTTGAAGACAAGAACCTCCCCACATCACTACATATGAGCAATATAAAGCTATTATTTTCGAAAAGAAGAGAGGAAAAAAATTGGAGATTGCAAGTATTGAGCTGATTAGAAATATTCAAGTCAGAGAGAAAAGAAAAATATTTTCTTTGTAAAACCCATATCTACTGTGAGTAGAGAAAGGGAGAGTAGCAAGTGAGGCTTGTGAATTTGTAAATAAAAAGTCATCAAAAATTATAAAATGATAGAGTTTATAAAATTACTAAGTTTTAAAATACACGACTTTTAATGACTATTCAAAAGTTTGAATTGAATACAAATTTTAAGGGGATATTTGGTTCAAGTTATACAACATAATCAAGGGTATATGACATTTCAAATTAAAGTTTATATTCCCATTTTGGTTCATTTATCTTACTTTTCCAAGGGAATATAACATTCTCAAGAAATGCAGCATATGCTCCACATAGAAATTTGAAGGGAATGTGGTACTCCCACAAGAAAAATACTTGATGTACTTCCAAAATCTTACTCCCAATTTGTACTCCCAATTATGTTCAAATTTGATTGGAGGAAGAAAAAAATGAATGGATAAACATCATGGTCCCTACTAAATTGAGCATCAAAGCATGCCAAATCATAGAAAGTATAAAATTAGAGTACAAATTGGGAGTACTTGTAGAATTACTCCTCCCACAATTCTTAGATTATCTAATATTACCATGTATATTTACAAATTTTGTCATTTTAATTCTAATTATAAAATATATTTTTTATATTAACTTATTATATGTATCATATTTAATTACTTTTGCAATTATATATTTTATTTTATTTTTATTACGTCATGTTGGCTTATGAAATATTTTTGTTTTTTCAAGTTCAAGTTTTTGTTTTTGTTTTTTTTTAACTCAAGTTTTTGTTAATTATTTTTAAATCATACACTACAAGAAAACGTGAGATTAGCGATGGACTTTCCGTCGCTGAAAGGAGAAAAATCTATCACTAAACTATATAGCAACGGATAAGGCCCATTGCTAACGCCTCGCTAAATTTTTGCGACGCAAATTAATTCCATCGCTAAACTTTAAAAAGTCCTCGCTATTTTCTTCCCCGCAAGGATGTGAATATTCCGTTGCTATTTCGATCACATTATATTCTTTATTATTAAAAAATATTTAACTACGATTTTTTGTTCGTAGCTAATTTTATTTTTAAAAATCTGTTGACTAATTAATATCGCATACTTGTATTAAACCTATAATATAATACTTCAATAATATAATTACAAATATATTATATTAAGAAATTCAAACTCTAACAATAACAAAAGCATAGAAAACTTAAACCATTGGAATCAATTATCGATAGCATATAGAACTTATCACTATAAACATGTATTGTTATACAAACTTATCACTATATATAAAAGTATAAAAGCATTACATCCATTTGTTTTAATCAACATTTTCTTTACTCATAAAACACTAGGATTAATCACTAAGCATGAGACCACTTCAAACACTATTGGAGATATCTCTTTGCGGACCTAAAATTTGGTTGAGGATATGGTAAGAAAATGCATAAGATACATACCCAGATATGGTAAGTCTTACTCCCAAATATAATCGGGAAGTAGTAAATAAGATTAAAGTATTGGTATAGCTGAGTCAAATTACATTTAAGACTAACAATCAATATGGAGCATGATACGGTAAATTCATCTACCTTGAGAGATCGCCAAGCAATGCAAAGGCAGTTTGTCAAATAGATAATCTAACATTTCGTGAACTAAATCACCCTTAAAAGTATAAATTTTTTGATTGAATACTACCCTTAGAGCAACCTCAATAGTGAATGATTTTAGATGGTTTTTACCGGAATGGGATGAAGGAGAAAAAAAAACAAATAAATAAGGACACAATAGTGTTTACGCACGCGCCATGCTGGGCGCGAGTAGTGCCCTTCTTGCTGAAGCTGCACATCTCTTCCTCTCTCCACTCCGTGTCATGGACCCCACAAAAAACCTTAATTTGTAATAAAATAAAATAAAATAACCTAAAAAATCACCCTTTTCATTTATTCAAAAATAACACATGATTTTTTCTTTCTAAAAAAAGTGAGCAAAAATCCCTAAAATGGGTTGCTCTTAGTGGCTTAGTGTTGAGCGTTGACTTCATTAGAAGCGATTTACTTTCCGACCAATAGTTACCGCCAAAATCTAGCGTTGCCTTCTTCCAATTCAATGCGTCACTTTCACTCTTCATCTTCCCCACACGTTACGTTGATTATGTGCACGCAATCACACCACTCATGCGGCCCTGCCTATGCTGCTTTACCAACAAACCCAAACCCAAACCTCAATCCGCTCCTCGCGCCCGCTGATCGCAACGATGACGCCCCGTCTTCCGCCTCCATCTCCATCTGCTCCTCGCCGATTCACTTCCTCGGGATGACCTTCACTTCTTGGCTCAATCGCCGCCGTCTCAGTCGCTGCCTCTTCCTCCTCTTCTGCTCTCCCCTTCTACTCCCGCTGCTCTGCGCCACGTTCCCCTTAATTTTATCCCTCGAATTTTTCTTCCGTTTCTGCCGCCGTCGCCGCCGCCGAGGGAAGTTGAGATCGCCGGAGGGTTTCGATGGGCGCGGCGGAGATGGGTTGCGCCGCTCCGAGGAGGGACGATGCGACGAGAAGGCGCTGTTGCACCGGTATTTACAGGATCAGTTGGTTTTGGTGATTGGATCTGTGTACAGGGGTGAGGAGGAGGAGGAAGATGGGAATGGTGTGGGGCTAATGTAGAATATTTTCAAAGTACGAGCCCTCTTTTGCAATGATGGGAAACATTCATGGTTCATGAAATTATGAATGTATACTTTTGTTGAACTTTTCGGTTACATTTTCTTTTTCTATTTCTCTTCTCTATATATTATTGACTTCTTATGTATGACAACATATAATTCAGCAAGGTGTTTGTACATTTTCCTACCATTAAAAATATTGAAATTTTGATTTTCGATTTTCGATTTGCATGTTGGGTTCCTTTCAAATTTTATATTTTCCTTTTAGTCTATGAATTTTTCTAAAATGACCTTCCAGTCACAAAAAGTAACTTGAAGTCATTTTTTTTTGTTATTTATTTTTTTGGTATGAAACAAATATGTTATTAAACTGTTCATAAGATAATAATTAAGCGACTTAAGTACGGAAAAGAAACTAATTCAATATCTTAATTAACGCGTAAAAAATATACAATTAACTCTTTTTGAGTACATATAATTAACTCTTTTAGTTGGTAAATCTTGAACAATTCCTTTAGGTGAGAAGTGTAGACAAATCTATTCCGTCCATTTAAGATTATCAAATGTTGAAAATTAATTAAAAAATGTGAAAAAATGCAGTGAATTTCAATAATTACAATTGTACATTTGTAAATATTTGACAGTACATTTGGAAACGTTTTGACAATGTATTTGGAAAACAATTTTCAAATGCACTGTCAGTTATTCGCGAATGCACTTTCAAACGTTTCTAAATGTACAATCTTAATTACAAAATGTCATCGTGTTTTTCATTTATTTTTCTTTATTTTTAAACTGTTAGATCTACTAGATCAATGTCTAGGATTTGAATTTTCCACACTTTTCACTTCGAGGGTTGTTCCCATAAAAATCAGGTAGGGATGCCAATTCAATCCGATTTCGATGGAAAAACTCAGCCCCCACTTCGACGGGGGTGGGGACGGAGAATTTTTTCGGGGAATAGGGACGGGGTTGGGAGACCATGAGTAATTAACTTGGATCACGGATGATAACAATTTGAAAATTTAACCAGTCGTAGTCGTGGTCTTCATGGAAGAACCATGTGCGATTAAAATTTGATAGTTAAAGGACCATGAGTAGTTAACTTGGATCACGGATGGTAACAATTTGAAAGTCGAAGGACTACGGGTGGTCAATTTGAAAGTTTAAGATTAAACGTGACAAAATAAATCACTATACTTGAAGGACCCGAGATGGTATTAACTCATATATATATATATATATATATATATATCTTTAGTTATTTATTTATTTTTATATGTACTGATATTTAATTTGGACTTTTGATTTTTTTTAAAGTTATTATGTATGGATATTTGATATTTTGGTTAAGGACTTAAGGTTTGAACAATTTGAATCTTTTAAGTATTGTTTAATGTGTTTTAAGTAATTTGCGCTAGTTGTATTTTTAAATGATTGTATTTTAGGCTAATTATATATATATATATATATATATATATATATATATATATATATATATATATATATATATATATATATATATATATATATATATATATATATATAAATTAATTATATACTTTAAATAAAATATTATTTTATAGTGTACAAAAAATTAGGAAGTGTATAAGGTTTTTTTTAATAAAAAAACAATTGGGGAAGGGAATCCCGTCCCCGAAATATCCCGCGGGGACGAGGATGAGATGTAATTGCCCATCCCCGTCAGGGAACAGATCAATGGATTAGCTGCTGCACACTCACTGATTTAGGTATTCTGAACTACACAGTGACCATGATTAAACTCTTGGCTTGAGGTATCTTTTATGGTGATCAGATAAGAAATTTTTTTGTCTATTTCTCAGCTATATAGTTTCATGTTATGTTTCAAGTCAAGGACTCAAGGTATGATATGTAGTTCTTGAAATATGATTATATAAAATTGGTTTATTGTAGACATTTTAGTTGTTTATATTTGTTTTCGAATAGCTTTTAGATGAAAAGAACAAAAAGAGAACAAAAAGAGAAGGGTTATGAAAATTTTATACTAGTGTATGAAACATTTCTAGCTAATGTCCTTGGGCAGTTTTGCATAGGATATGGATGATACATTTTTCTCTTCATTTTGAAGTCAATTTGCATATATATGTTTTTATTGGGGTGACTATTGTTGTTATTATTATTTGTTTTACAGAGGTAAATTCATATTCTTTTTGCTAAATATGGTTTTAATTTACAAGTGTTTTCATATGATCATTTCAATACACAGTTTAATGTGCTTTTGTTTTGTGCAACAATGGTTTAATGATGATTTCTCAACTTAAATATTTGAGTGCCTATGCTCTAGAATCACTCAGGAGCAAAATAGTAGCCTCCTTAGGAAGTTCACAAACGAAGAACTCAAAATTGCCCTTTTTGATATGAAACCAGATAAGTCCTAGGGCCTGATGGTCTCCTCCCGGGGTTTTTTCAACATTATTGGGATGTTGTGGGGGATGATGTTGTATCCTTCTGTGAATCTTTCAGAGAATCCAAAACCCTTCCTGTGGGTAGTAACTCCACCCAGATTGTCCTTATCCCAAAGGTTTCAAAACCTTCATCAATGAGCAACCTTCGACCCATTGCCCTTTGTAATGTCATGTACAAAATCCTTGCTAAAGCTTTATCAAACAGAATCAAACCCCTCCTTAGTGATATTATCTCTGAAGCTCAGTGTGCCTTTGTGACGGGTAGACTAATAACTGATAATCTCTTATTAGCCTATGAGACCCAACACTACTTGAAGAGGAAAACCCAGGGTAAGGTGGGGTATGTAGGATTGAAATTGGATATGAGCAAGGCCTATGATAGGGTAAATTGGATGTTGGTTAAAGAGATTCTTTTGAAACTGGGTTTTGATCCTGCATTTGTGGACATGATCTATGCTTGTATATCCTCGGTGGATTTTTTCATTATTCAGGACGGGCATTCTATTGGCCCCATTATTCCTCAAAGGGGATTGCGTCAGGGGGATCCCCTGTCCCCTTATCTTTTTATTCTCATCATGGAAGGAATGAGTGCTCTAATAAGAAGGGCAAGGGCGTCGGGCAGAATCCAAGGCATATCAGTGGCTAGAGGAGCTCCGGAGATAACACATCTCCTTTTTGCAGATGACTGCTTTCTTTTTTGCAGAGCGAACCCAGAGGAAGTGGAGATCATGAAGGAGATTCTTGCTAAATTTTCAACAGCTTCCAGGCAGTTCATAAATTTCACCAATTCCTCAATCTTTTTCAGCAGTAACCTTGAGAACAATTTAAAGGGGATAATTCTTGATATTCTGGGTATTCCAGAAGGTTCCACATCCGGGAAATACTTGGGATTACCATCTCTCATTAGCAAGAAGAAGAGAGAGATCTTGGGTTTTATTAAGAACAAGGTTATTGGCAGAATTAGCAGTTGGAATAACAAGTTCCTCTCGAAAGCAGGGCGAGAAATCATGATTAAAAATGTTTTGCAGGCCATACCAACCTATGCTATGAGCTTATTTTTACTTCTACAGGATATTTGCAGTAGCATAGAGGCAGTTCTGAACGAATTCTGGTGGAATGGGTCCCAAAAGGATGGGAAAGGTATTCGATGGAATAACTGGACTGACCTTTGCAGGCCAAAATCTGCGGGGGGCATGGGTTTTCGTAAAGTTCGTGTGTTCAACTTAGCTCTATTGGGGAAACAAGCGTAGCGGTTCAATCAGAATCCTGATTCTTTTGTATCAAAGGTTTATAAAGCCAGATATTTCAAGAATTCCTCTTTTATTCATGCTAAAATGGGAAGCAACCCCTCGTTCGTTTGGCGCAGTATTATGGAATCACAAGCTCATATTGCAGCTAACATTGGTTGGAGAGTGGGAAATGGCCTTTCAATCGATGTGTGGAAGGATCCTTGGTTGCCATGTAAGGAATCTCGTTTTATTCAATCCATCGGACCTGACCAGCTTCAAGGCACAAAAGTAAACTCTCTCATGAACATGCAAAAGGATAATTGGGACCACGAGATCTTGGAGGATCTCTTCGAGGAGGCGTATAGAATGCAAATCTTAAAGATCCCTATCTCAAGCAACTCTCAAGAGGACAAGATTATTTGTTTGGGTGAAGAAAGTGGTTCATACACTGTTAAGAGCAGTTACAGACTACTGACTGGAGTCCTGGAGCATGATAGTTCATTTCATTGGACCAAAGTCTGGAATTTGGCTATTCCTCCGAAGGCCAAAAACTTTGTATGACAGGCATGCTCTAACTTACTTCCAACAACTGATAATCTCAGGATTAGACAGGTTAATTGCTCCCCAATTTGCATATTGTGCTCAGTGCAGCAGGAATCAATCAGACATCTCATCATCAACTGTCCTTTTGCTCATAGTTGTTTGAATCGCATTCCCAACACGCTCCTGCGTTCGGATATGACATTGGCAGATTGGGTATCTTGGCATATAAAGGTTTTGGATGAAGACTCATGTTGTCTTCTTCTCATGGTATGCTGGAAAATTTGGGAAGCTAGGAATCAGAAACTTTGGAACAACATTATCATAAGCCCAAATGCTACCTTTGAGGATGCAAGAGCTTTTCTATATACCTGGAGGTCTTTCCACCAATCTCATAGGAAAGGGGCGCGACAGAGTACCACTGCAAAATGGGTTAAACCTCCAAGTGGATGGTTGAAGATGAACACTGACGCTGCTATTGACATACAGGGAAAGAAGGTGGGTTTGGGGCTGGTGCTCAGAGATAGTGAAGGTTCCCTGGTGGCGGCAGTGGCGACAAACTGGTCAGGCGATTACCACCCAAAGATAGCTGAAGCAATCAGTGTTCGTGAGGCGTTAAAATGACTAAAGAATAGGAGGCTCAATCATGTGCAGATCGAAACTGACTCATTGCTTGTTATCCCAGGACTAACCAATTCTTCAACTGTTTCTTACTTTGATTTAGTTCTTGAGGATGTTCGTGTACTAGCTAATAGTTTCAGTCATATTAGCTTCTCTTTCATTAAACGGTCCGCGAGTATGGCTGCCCATGTAGTTGCTCGGGACGCTGTATTCAACGCTGATCGCAGGGAATGGCTTCTTCTGCCTCCCCCTTTTCTTTTGGATGTACTAATTTCAGACCTTTGATGAATGAAAGTTTGCTTTATCTTTTAAAAAAAAATATTTTACATGTGAGGATGTTCTAAATCAACTATCAAAAAAATATTGGTGCTAAGTAAGTCTATTGCCTGTAGCTTATACTTTTAAAGGTTGTTATTGTAAATCTCCTTTTTATCTATATGCAGTGGCGGATCTAGAAAATTCTTCCAGTGGGGCGAATTAAACATTAATACAAAAGAGATAATTAAAGAAAAACACTTAAAATATTGTATAATCATAAATATTGTTAGATATAGGCGAAAAATAAAATATATCAAAACTTTATAAAAATATTCATAACAAAATATGAAATATAATTAATTTGATAAAATAATTCAAATAGAAAACACATTATAAATTATACACCTCATTATTAATATAAAAAATTTTATATATATATATATATATATATATATATATATATATATATATATATATATATATATATATATATATATATATAGGATCGCGTTCAGGTGCGAACTGGCCGCCCAGGAGAGAACTGCGGACGAATCACAGCGCGCCACGTGTCCGGAATGTAGTTGCAACTAACGTTATAACTAGGTGCACTTCATGTTATAACTAGGTGCACATAGGTGTACCCAGATGCATAAATGTTAACAAGGTAAATTACTTGCACCTGCAAGTGAAAATAGGTGCACACGTGCAAGTAAAATGTATTACAAGTGCAAGTAAATTATACAATGAGTATCAATACTAAGTGCACCTAATGTTATAACTAGGTGCACATATTGCTATAACTAGGTGCACATAGGTTGCAACCAGGTGCATGAATGTTAACAAAGTAAATTACTCGCACACGTGCAAGAAAAATGTATTGCAGATGCAAGTAAAATGTATTACAGGTGCAAGTGAATTGTACAGTGAGCATCAATACTAAGTGCACCTAATGTTATAACTAGGTGCAACCTATGTTATAACTAGGTGCAACCAATGTTATAACTAGGTGCACCTATGTTATAACTAGGTGCACCTAGGTTGCACCCAAGTGCATGAATATTAACAAGGTAAATTACTTGCATTTGTAAGTGAAAGTATTTGCGAAAATAGGTGCATGAATATTAATAAGGTAAATTACTTGCACTTGTAAGTGAAAATATGTGCGAAAATAGGTGCACTTGTAAGTGAAACTAGGTGCACTTGTAAGTGAAACTAGGTGCACTTTTAAGTGAAACTAGGTGCACTTGTAAGTGAAACTAGTTGCACTAAAGTTCCAGTTATTTACGAAAATGCCACCGCGTCATTTTTTTAAAATTGCATCTGGTTCGTTGATCTGGACACGTGGACGACTGTGGAGCGTTCTCATTTCCTACCTGGGCGAGAGTTCTCACGAGAGTGCACCTATATATATATATATATATATATATATATATATATATATATATATATATATATATATATATATATATATATACACATATATATATATTAAAAATTCAAAATGCTTTGTTGAAGGAATTGAACCCCTTGTTTATATATAAAAAGCCATATAAACGTCATAGGAAGCGCCGCAATGCTATCTACAGGTTTTGAATCCTGTTGAATCAAAAGGTTGATCACAATTGTTTGGCAAAAAGAAATCCAATTCAAGTCAGGAAAAGAAGTACACCAAGATTAGAAATCAAATCCCAAACAAACTAGGAATAACACCAATACTGTTTTGGTTCTGATTAGTTGGCTATTTAAAGGACCTCTCACCATTACACCATTCACGAATTCCCTAGCTAATATTGTGAGGCATAAGAGAGTTTGAGAGGATTCTAAATTCCCCTAGAAAGTAGTACATGTGTTTAGGTTACAATAGATTAGATAGGAGAAGATTAATCTATTGTGTAATTTCTGGTCCCAAAACTATGTACTTTGAATATTAAGCTTTTAGTGGATTTAGGCAAATTCTCAAGACTGAGAAGTGCCTTGCAGAATAGGGTTTTTCCCAAACTGCGTTATCAAGTCTCTTGTGTTACAACTATTGTTTTAACATCTCTGTGTGCTGCGCATTACATTTTTCAATTGGTATCAGAGCCAAACTGCTTAAGTTATTAGCAGGATCCTAATGGAGTGTCCCAGAGAAGGACTATCAAACAACAGGCCACCAGCCCTAAGTGGTACAAACTATTCTTATTGGAAAGCTAGAATGAAAATCTACATATTAGCACAAGGAGAAAGAGTATGGAGGGCTGTTGAAAACAAATGGAAACATCCCCTTGATGACAATAACAAAGCAAAAGGTCGTGCTGATTAGAGCGAAGAAGAACTCAAAGAGTTCGACTATAACTCAAAAGCTATGAATGCCATCTACGGAGCCGTGAGTGAAGAAACATTCAAACTAATCGCTGCCACAAATGTAGCAAAAACAGCATGGGATATATTGTGTGATCATCATGAAGGAAATTCAACAGTCAAACAATCAAAACTACAAATGGTCCAAACTCAGTTTGAAAATCTGAAGATGGAGGAAGAAGAAGATATCACACAATTTAATGGAAGAATACTAGAAATTGCTGGGGAAGCCTATAACTTAGGGGAACCCATTCCTGAAAACAGGTTAGTAAAAAAGGTATTGCGATCATTACCAGAAAGATTTATGATGAAAGTAACAGCTATTCAAGAAAGCAAAGATCTCAATACCTGCAAGTTAAGTGATCTAATGGGAAACCTTAAAACATATGAGCTTGAGATGCTGCAAAACAAAAAGCCAAATGGCAAAGGAATAGCCCTTCAATCAAAACAAGACACCAACTCAGATGAAGATACTGAAAAATGGAAGAATCCATTGCTTTGTTGACAAAAAACTTCAACAGAGTTCTCAAGAAATTTAACAAATTCAGAAATAAGAACAAGAGTTTCTCAAATATTCAAGGGAGTCCATCATTTGCACAAAACCAATCCGTCAATTCCAAGAAGAAAGGGAATCCAAACCTTGATGGAATACAGTGCTATGAGTGCAAGGGATATGGACATATTCAGTCAGAATGTCCAAATTACCTAAGGAGGAAGAACAAAACATATGTAACAACCTTGAGTGATGACTCAGATAGTGAAGAAGAAAACAACACAAATTTTGTGGCCTTTTTCACAAATCATGAAGGCGATGATGAATCAAAGGAGGACATGCAAGATCTATTAAACTCCTATACACGGCTGCACGCCAAGTGGGAAGAAATCATCAAAGTAAACTTAAATCTCATGCAAGAAAATCACTTTCTTAAAAGTGAAAAGGAAAAGGAAATACTTCTTCACAAAGAAACCCAAGAAAAGTTAATGAAATCACTAAAAGAGGAAGACAAGTTGCTACAGGAAATAAGAAGACTAACTGAAAATGCAGAACAATCAAACTTAGCAACAAGGAAAGATTCTGCAGTCGAAAACAGAGAAGTGCTACAACATCACTTTCAACACCGCAGAAGAATCAGATGTTACTACTGTCACAGATTGGGACACATCAAGGCACACTGCTACAAAAGACAAAATGATCTCCATAACAGAATCTGGGCAAAGCAAGAACAAAAACCAGCCCAAAGAGTCTGGGTCAGAAAAAATCAAACACCAGTCACAGCCTATACTTCAAAAATCAGCAAAGAAACAAGTGTTTGGTACTTCGACAGTGGATGTTCAAGACACATGACCGGAAACCCAAACAATCTAGAGGACATCCATTACAAAAGTGAAGGACATGTAACCTTTGGAGATGGAGAAAGGGGGCAAATCATTGCTAGCGGAACACTAAATGTCCATGGTCTCCCCAGATTATCAAGAGTCTTCCTGGTATAAGGCTTAAAAGCAAACCTTATCAGTATAAGTTAGTTGTGTGAAGATGAACTAAGGGTAGAATTCTCAAAAGAAA
>CP025647.1:23260827-23425528 GCA_003576665.1 Ipomoea trifida | reverse complement strand
TTTTGGGGTAGGAATATGTGCCAGATATCAAGCCAATCCCATGGAAACACATCTGAAAGCTGTAAAAAGAGTCATCAAATATATAAAAGGGACCATTGATCTAGGTATATGGTTTTCTTTTGACACAAACCAACACCTATCTGCATACTGCGATGCAGACTGGGCGGGAAATATGGATGATAGAAAAAGCACATCAGGAGGATGCTTCCTACTAGGAACAAATTTGGTGTCTTGGTTAAGCAAAAAACAGAGCTCAATATCCCTATCAACAGCAGAGGCTGAATATATCGCTGCCGGAAGTTGTTGTACACAACTATTGTGGATGAAACAAATGTTAGAAGATTATGGGATCCACCAATCAACAATGACCATATACTGTGATAACAAAAGTGCAATAGACATCTCCAAAAATCCTGTTCAGCATTCACGAACCAAACACATTGACATCAGACACCACTTCATAAGGAAACTAGTTGAAGATGAAATCATATCTCTCACACATATCAATACTGACAAACAATTGGCAGATATCTTTACGAAAGCACTAGATGGAAACAGATTCTCAAAGTTGAGATCCGAAATTGGCTTATGCCAAATATAGTTCAAAAAAAAGAGAAAAGAAAAGAAAAGAAAAAGAGCTGGAATAGTGAGGAAAAAGGATAAACTGAAGAAATATCTGACTATGTAGGTCCAAGAACACATGGGAAAACAGTCAAGAAGAAAATCAAGGAGAAGAAAGGCAAGAAGAAGAAAAGACTCCAGAAGGAAATTTTTGAGCAAAAAAGGGGGAGAAACAAATTCAATTCTGACTCTTTTTGTTGATCTACTGAAAAACTATTGATGATGAAATTTTTTGTTGATCTACTGAAGATCTATTGATGAACAAATTCAATTCTGACTCTTTTTGTAGATCTACTGAAGAACTATCATGTATACTACTAATGATGAAACTTCTCTAAGCAGCCACATGATTCAAATCATTAACAAATGATGAAATCTGATGCTGATGAATCTACTCACTAATTGGTACTACTATAATCATTTCCTCTCTCTCAAAAACTACCATACTGACCTGAAGTCACAAAGACTCAAACAGAAGATTCAGGACCAAAAGAGGAAATACAGGAGAATAAACTAAGGAGGAGAAATCAAGGTTTTTGCCAAAAATTTGACAAAGGGGGAGAGTGTTGAATCAAAAGGTTGATCACAATTGTTTGGCAAAAAGAAATCCAATTCAAGTCAGGAAAAGAAGTACACCAAGATTAGAAATCAAATCCCAAACAAACTAGGAATAACACCAATACTGTTTTGGTTCTGATTAGTTGGCTATTTAAAGGACCTCTCACCATTACACCATTCACGAATTCCCTAGCTAATATTGTGAGGCATAAGAGAGTTTGAGAGGATTCTAAATTCCCCTAGAAAGTAGTACATGCGTTTAGGTTACAATAGATTAGATAGGAGAAGATCAATCTATTGTGTAATTTCTGGTCCCAAAACTATGTACTTTGAATATTAAGCTTTTAGTGGATTTAGGCAAATTCTCAAGACTGAGAAGTGCCTCGCAGAATAGGGTTTTTCCCAAACTGCGTTATCAAGTCTCTTGTGCTACAACTATTGTTTTAACATCTCTGTGTGCTGCGCATTACATTTTTCAAATCCACGTGTTTTTATTAGGTGATAGACGCATCAACCACCTAGTCTAACAAATCTGTTAGTAATTATATCTGTTTTTTTATATATTTATACTAAAACATGTACTATACATATATATATATATATATATATATATATATATATATACATACAAAGGCTATATATGGGATGGGGGTGGGGTGAGTCGGGGCAGCCGCTCCCACTGCCCCCATGCTGGATCCGCCAGTGTCTATATGCATATGTGCATTGTTTACTTGTTTGTAATGCAAAAAATGTAATTTCCAGCTTTATACATTATTTTATTAATATTTAATAAACAATCAGTAACCATCTTTTTAATCTTTTTATGAGATATGGAATTCAATTCTAAGTACTTTAAAAACATTTAATAGGCATTTGGTCTTATTATCATTTTCATATAAGACCTACTAATGTAGCAATAATGAGAAATAATGAACCGTGTTATTATATGTGCTTTTAATAGGCAGTATATCTATTTCATGTTCTATTGAGGTGTGTAATTCAAGAGCAACCAATTCTAAATGATACCTCTCTATAGCTTAATGGGAACAAATTCTAGTCCTAATGCAACAAATGGCTTTGTTAGGTTGTATTGATTTTTGGAACTGGAAAAATCATGCCCGCAAGAATGGAGGGCAGATTAATTGTGTATTTTAAGGTGCACTTCATTCTTAAAGAATTGGTGAGGAAGTCCATTGCAGAAACAGAGGTAACATTAAGGTCCTGTTTGGTAAATAATTAGTCTATCAGTCAATTTAACTTATTTGACTATTATTAGTTGTTTGAATTGGTTAAAAATCAATATAAGTGTTTGGTTAATAAACTTTTTGTAACTCCAAAATACTAAATTTCAAAAGGCTACTCAAAGCAACCTTTTCAATTAGCATTTTGAGAAAAGAAATTATACCAAACATCTATCATCTAACAACTAATTTACCAAACACTTTTCTACAATAAACTAATATTATCACTTAATTATATCTTCTAACTCAATCAGCTAACAGTATCAGCTAAGTCATTTACCAAACATGGTTTTGTTTTTTTATTTTGTTTTTTGTTTTGTTTTGTTTTTTTTTTTTTGTTTTTTTTTAAGTGTTCTCTGGAAAAAGCTCTATGGGTACGGTATTGAAATACTGACCATTTAAGAGCAATTTGGCTTTCAAATATTTTCCTCTTTTGGGGTGTGTTTGGAAAGCAGGAAAATGACTTCTGGAAAATGTTTTCTGGAAAATGAGTCATTTTCCGGAAAATGGTTTAATTTTCAGTGTTTGGATGCATTCTGGAAAACTGTATTTGTGTGTTTGGTTCATTTTCCGGAAAATGGATAGAAATATATAATTATATATTTTTAATACTTTATTTAAAATATTAAAATATTTATAATAATATTTAGAATAATATTTATAATTTATAATAATAATTAAAATTAAAAAAAAACCCCCCCCCCCTCCCCCCGTTTCCGGCGGAAACCAAATCTGGTTTCCGCCGGAAACCACTCTGGTTCCCGGCGAGGAACCAGAGCATCTGGTTCCTCGCCGGGAACCAGAGCAGTGCTCTGGTTTCCGGCGAGAAACCAGAGCACACGGAAACCAGAGCACTTGGTTTCCGGCGGAAACCATACCATGGTTTCCGCCGGAAACGGTGATGTGTGTGTGTGTTGTGTTGGGCGGAAAATGACTTCCGCCCAAATTTGGCGGAAGTCATTTTCCTCCAAATTAGCCATATTTTTCCCAGTCAACGGAAAATGATTTCCGTTGACTGGGTTTTCCAATGCTTGCCAAACACCCAAAGCCCGGAAAATGATTTCCGGAAGTCATTTTCCGGGCTTCCAAACACACCCTTGATTTCAAAATTTAAACGAAAGCAAAACTACAGTAAGAACATGAATATGGAGAAGGGTCAATACTTATTTGCTTATGGGATGGTTTATAAAACAAATCTTCTTTTAATTGAAACTTTGAAACTACTATTTTCAAAATGGAACTATGTATACATAGACTGTGCAACTTCGTTTATACTTTATACTATGATAGTATGATACTTAGATATAAGTTTTGAGTGAAGATATTATTTTTTAAGTTATCGCACCATTTAATAAAGAAGTTAGGCTGTCTTGTCCACTTCTTCTAGTCACTGCGAAAAAGACAACAATATGGACTTGCAGTACCCATATACAATAAGAAAGCTGCATCCATTAATGTTGGGAATTGATCTGAATATGAAGGACTACTAGAATTGTGAAAACATATAGTTAATTAAGAATACGACGTGACATAAGGATAGAAAATGTTTTTAGGTGTATAATGTGATTAGGTCAAATTACTTGTGAAATCTTTATATTATAAGATTTTATTTAATTTAATCCATGTATTTTTTATGTCACACAAAGCATAATATATATAATATTAACATGCCAATTTATATATTATTTTATTAATATTTAAAATTAATTAATTATATCACAAACATATTATACCAACTCTTTGTCCAAAATAAATAACTAAATATATGCTTGCTTACAATAATATTTGAAACCATGATTTATCACGTCAATGAGCCTATTCACAACCATTATACCAAATGCTCGTCTAATTATTTAATTGCAACATATAGTAACATAGCATTGTAAAAATTTGATTTGTATGTATAAAATTTTATTTGTATATATTAAACAGTTTCATAAAAATAAGAATAAATTGATATGTAAAGACACTTTTAAATTTTAATTTATGTTGATATATAAACGTTAATAATGAAGATTAAATTTTAATATTTCAAATTATTCTAGTTTGTATTTTTTAACAATTAAAATTTTAAAATTTTGCATTAAAATACATGTGACTTTGTATTAAAAATTCCAAGCATCAGCAACAAGTAGTTATGTATTAAATATGAATAGCACAAAGAGTCAATATCATCTCCACTGAGACTCAAATTCACTCCCTCTCATGTGAGGGTGCAACCAAGTGCCACTAGACCACAATGTCTTTGGCTTTCTAATTCTTTACTAGAGTATTTTACGAAATGTCTTAATTATATTCCTTCTTGAATGGTCTCTTTAATTTACTAGAGTATGTTATGAAATGTCCTAATTATTACAAATTTTTAAGTTTGTTATATTTATAAAATTATTTTTTCCTTTATTTTTAAGCAATCTTCAATTGTTAGTCTACCCAAATTGATGAATTAAATTAGTCATCACTTTTTACCTGGAAACATAATCTTGGATGTTGAATGTAAAAAGTCATTTATTAATTTTTTTTTTTTAGTACTACTGACTCTGTTACAATGTAATATCTGTTCATAGTTACTTTCTCAACCTACTGAGCCCCACTCCCATCATCCACGTGGGAGTATAAACCGAGACACCAGGTGCCACTAGACCACAAGATCTTTGGCATTATTGTTGTACATAATATTAATTTAGGAAAGTAAATAATATTGTTGTACATTCTAAAAAAAATATGAAAGTTAAATTTGTGACTCGAGGGTACAGTCGTTATACCGTGGACCATGGTTCACAATGCATTGTGGATTATGGTTATGGATGATACTGCAGTTGTGCTGAATTGATACTGCAGTTATGTTGAAAGGAAACTGCAGTTGCGCCGAACAGAGGCCGTTTCATCCGTCTGGAACTGCAGTTGTGTTGAACTGATACTGCAGTTGTGTTGACGGATGAAACGACCTCTATTCCGCGCAACTACAATTTCTATTCAACACAACTGCAATATCAGTTCAACCCAACTGCAGTAGCAACCATGACCATGTCTACAGTATAATTTGCGTTGAGGGTATGCTTTTTAAATTTAGAAATGTATAAATAAATCAATAAAACAAAAGTTGTACTCAAGTAACCCACTCCGTTCTTTCATTCTCTTATCCTAAAATTTGCCATTTTTTAACGTCAAAAGAAAAGAGAGATTTCTAGAATATGTTTTTTAGGCGAGTCACATGCGCTACGCCACGCGCGGTGTTCAAATCCAATTAGTGTGGAGATAAGACCGTTCTCCACCGTTGATCTATATTAAACAAGATGATTAAGATAGTCATTTTCGAAGTTGATCGTAATAAGTCTGTTGTTTAATTGGAGTGAATCTCACGCACTTCTTTGCGGCTTGGGTTTTGTCATTTTCTCAGTGGAAGTTCACGGATGACGTCTCCCGCCGCAAACCGCCAACCATCCCACACGTGACCTTGATATAGGTAGCAGTAAACATATAAAGGCGTGTTTGCCTGTTCTATATATGTGTTTTTTTTTTTATTGAAAGGTTCTATATATGAGTTTATTTCATTGAGACTTGAAGATATGGCTTCAAAGAATAACAATAACTACCCTATACTTCTTCCCCCAATAATAACTACCCTATTGTTAAATGAGATAGGTAGAGAAAAAAAATTCATTTGCTCGAATTAATATTGATGGAAGATAGAGAAATAATGTAATATTCATTTAACTAATTTATTATTTTCTCTTCTTGAAAATTGATAAAATACTCAAGTTTGATTGATTGGAATACCAAGCGACGTGGCATCTTGAGGACATACAATCTTATCTATTACTAAATATAGAGCTATGTGTTAAACCATTGTAACTGAGCAGGTTTTTACAAAAGGAGAGTTAACAATCAATGAGAATCAGGCCAATCATTTCTAAAATTGATCGTCAGACATTTACAAATGCGCCATCAAATATTTTTAAATGTATCAGAGTTGATAATCAATGAGAATCAGATAGTGCATAATACATTTGAAAATGTTTTACAATGCATTGATAAAATGTTTGTGTATCCGCACGTTCATACTTAAGCCTTGTTCGCAGATGATTTCACTCTCTCACACACAAATACACAAAAAGAGACAAATTACATAAATCTATAACTCAACACACCAATGATATATTGATATCAGCCAAAAGAAGCTTTCAAATTTCAATAGATGATTTCTCATACAGCAAATCCCAAACTGTAAACGCTCATATTGAATTTCCATTCAAATTGGTCTCCTTGTGAATGTCATTTAGAAACCAAAAATACTTCATTTACTCTCAAAATCATACTCTTAACTTTTACTTCCATTTGTGTTCAAAATTGATTGGAGGAAGAAAAAAATGAATGGATAAATATCATGACCCCTTATTAAATTAAGCAATCAAAACATGCTAAGCGAGCAAAAAATGAGAGTAAAATTTGAGAGTTCATGTATAATTATTCTTTAGAAACTTCTAGTCATAATGACAGAGTTCTCCAATTGCCTCCGATAGATGACAATGAGAATCCTTATTGCTTACACCTCTCTTATCCTTCTCAATGACTACCAATGAATCACTTATCTATACTATGACTTCGTAAACTTTTATTCTGCATAAAAAGTCAAATATTTTTTACGCAATTAAAAATTAAAATTGTGCAATTAAATTTATAGGAGTAGGCGAAAGTATCGTTCACCATAAACATTATGCAGTTAAAATTATTCAATTAAATTTCTACAAGGTAAAAATACCATTCACCATAATGTCCTTTTGCACTGCTATCCAAATTTACATATAGAAGACTTCAAGGAAAACATATTTACAACTTCGATTTTGAGTAGCCATACGCGGTCTTAGAATACTTCATTACATAGGCCAGAAACCCGCCTAAAATCCAGCATACATAGACAGTACACTGACAATACGTACACGTACAAATACAGTAAATTCTACATTTGGTATACGGAATCTGATAAAAATACGTATATTCTTCCATTCGACAGTGTATAAGCAACAAAAAGAAAAAACACTCTCTCTCGAGCTCTTGCCTCTTGCTCACAGTAACACCACAAAATTCACCTGAAAACGGGGATAACGACATATCCGGACAGAGAAAATAACCGATGCAGCCGGAGAGCGGCGGCGGCGGCGGCGGCGGAAGCGGCGGAAGTGAGCCGAGCCGAGGAGCAGGACTGACCCGCTTCCGCTCAGCTCCGGCGACGTGGTTGGAAGCGCTGCTGGATTCCGACACGGAGAACGACGTCGTTCTCGACCCTCCTCCGATACTCCCTTCTTCTAGCAAGCCTCCGCCGCACCCGCACTCTCAACCCTTGCCTACACCTTCAGCTCAGCTCAAGCAGCCGTCTGTTGGCGGAAGTGGCTCCCGATACGCCGCCGATCTGGGGCTATTCGAGTCCGGAGGCGGCGGTGGAGAAGCAGCATCTGGACTTAGTAATTTCGTCCGGCAGAACAGCTCTCCGGCGGAGTTTCTCTCTCAGATCAGCTCGGATATCTTCTTCCCCAGCTTCGGAGCTCCGCCCAGCTACGACTACCTTTCTTCTCCTATCGATGTGGCTCAGTCAGCTAAGCGGCCCAGAGAGGCTGATTCCCAAAGCCCCTCGGCTAAATTATCATCTCCCTTGGTAAGATACACTTCCCTCGAGTTTATATATGTATGCTATTTGAATTTCTCACCCTTTCCAAAAATCGACCCTTTAAAAAAAAAGTTTTTAAGTTCATTTTTGCTCAGAACTTTTTAGCTAGCTTTAAATGCTATATTTATAGTTTTTTTATTTTTTTATTTTTTTTTTGTGGGAAAAAAATTGTAACGAATTATGCTGGACTTTGGCAGGCTAGCTTTGTGGTTGGTTATGAAGATTTGTTAGTCATTAGGAAATGATTGGTTGGTCACTTTACTTAATTCTGACTTAGAAAATGATTCAATTGTGTATGTAATTGGTTGTCTGGATTAACTAACTAATACTCCGTACTAAATTAGAGCTAAAAATGGAATTAGGAGGATTCCAATGTGAAATTTATTTGTTTGGGTCTTTTCTAACTTTCCTTTCAAGGGAGAAGAAAGGCCTTAATGCCCACAAGAGGAGATTTATTCACCATGCTAGTTTCTTAAGGTCTTGGGATTTTTTGAGTCAAAATTATTTCAAAAGATCAATCTTTGGAATTAGCCTTCAATTCTAGTGGTACACAAGTGCTCTGTTTAAGTTGCAACATTAATCTGGGTTTTCACTGGGAATAAAAATTTCCTCTAATGGAAGAATTTGAAGACTTCCCTTTGCACTTTAGTAATTCTCTTATATAATGCATGAAATTAGGAATTACTTTTGATAATTGATTAACACTCCATAACTACAGGCATATAAATCTGGGTTCTCTTTTCTTGATCAGACCAAGTGTAGTAGTTGCTGTGTTGTATTGCAATTTTGTTTCTTTTTGTGAGCCCAAAAAGTTTGCTAGGCTTTTGTTGGCAAATACTGAAGCCGTTTACATAGGCAATTTCTAGTCTAATAAGTAGAGTTTTGTCCGTGTTTAACATTGCTGTAAAGTTTTTACATGTTTTCTATTTTTTCTCCATCCATTGGGAAGGAGTGGGATTGCTATAGCATGATGGGCTGGAAAAAGAATGTTATCTGCCTTAAGTTTTACCATGCAATTTATCTTCAGTCATTACGATAACTGGTAAATTCATGTTAGTGTTTTATCCATACAGTTCCTGAAATTACTTTATGATATTTTTACTTATTCATTGTTCTATGTCTTTAAGAAAGGAGAACAAAGTGGGCGATTACGCAGTGCTGGTGGGTCATTGGATGCAGAAATGGAGAAGATGATGGAAGATTTAGTCCCATGCAGGGTTAGAGCAAAGCGTGGTTGTGCTACCCATCCCCGAAGTATTGCAGAGAGGGTATTACTTCCTTCCTTCCCTTTCTCTCTTTCTCTCCCCTCACATACACACACACTTCTTGAAGATGCGGATGACGGGATTTCAACTGCTGTACTTAATATTACGGAGTAGTATATAAAAGGAAGATAGTTAGTTTCCATGAATGTTGCTCTTCAATGAATATTTTATACCTTTAGTTACTAGTTATATTTTCACAATCAATTTATCTTAAGGTTATTTTCTTTCAATTAATTTGGGAACAGGTTAGAAGAACACGAATTAGTGACAGGATAAGGAAGCTTCAGGAGCTTGTGCCTAATATGGATAAGGTGATTAAAATATGCTACTTTGTGTGGTATTTGACTCAAGCTGATCAAAACCATTCATGCCGCATGCATATAGTATGAACAAATTTAACATTTATCACAAAAATGCAGATCTTCAACTATAAATTTCTCTTCATTATTAATATTGAAGTTGGTTGTATCATTACACAACTGTGAGCTGTACAGTACTTTTGACTTCATTGGTTCAATTTGTACTTTTGACAAGTTAATTGAAGTATTCATGCACAGACCCAAGGAGGCTGTGCTACGCTTAAATTGTAGCTCAACTGTTACCTTTCCTTTGTTGACTGTGATTTTAGGCACTGTCACATAAAATGCTGCATTATAAATTTTCCATATAACCAGTCCTTGCTAAGAAACTGCACCTTTTCACCCCAAAGTTTTGTAGTAATCTGTTGAGGTCGACATTGAAAATATAAGAGAGAACACATGGGTTTATAAGGTCATGGGTTAGACTAGCTGATTGATTGGATTCATTCTTTTAGTGTGGTTTGGCCCATGTGCATTATAGCAACATAGCTCAGAGTGACTTTGGCCCAATCTTAGGGACCTCGTTTGGTCCACACAATCAAATATTCTTGTTTTTCTTCTTATTTTATGTTCGCTGTTGAGTTGGATATTCTGGCTATGCTTGATTTCATCCTGCCCAACTGTTTGCAGTGTGACACTGTGACCTGAACCTACTTTTGTGTGGGGCATAATACATCTGTGTTAGCTAAATCTAGAAGCTAGAAGGAAGAATGGTTGAGTTTTATCTGCTTTCATTTATATTTTCTTTTTAATATCTGGCTTAAGTTTCATACTCTCTGTGACTTTGAGGTCTTTCTACCAAATGCAGCAAACTAATACGGCTGACATGTTGGAAGAAGCGGTAGAATATGTCAAGTTTCTACAGAAGCAGATTCAGGTACTTCACGCATATGCTTAAAGCAATTTGAAATTTATTGATTCTGTTACGTTCAAGCGCTTACCACTACGCCCAAAGCTATAGCTTGTAGTGAAGGCGCAACTTTATTTCCTTCTACCGCCATCACATTTTCGAGAGGCAGGGTGCTGGACATGGCCCTTTACTGGCCTCCGCCCAACAATCCCCTATCCCAGCACCAGCCACTGTTGTTGTTGGGACTCGAACCTGTGACTGGATACCACTTGTCACTACGCCAAAAGCTATAGCTCGAGAGGCAAGGTGCTGGACTTGACCCTTTACCGGTCTCTGCCCAACAGATTAAGTGTTTACTAAAACAGACTGCCAAAAAGTTTAGTATTGGGAAACGTAATGCTTATGCCTTGCTTGTTTCAAATAATTTTAGTTACAAATAAATTTGTAGTTTTAGTTCTTTGGGGAAAGCATGGGAATTGTTTTATGCTTTGAAGCCTAGTTAGAGTTTCCTGAATGAAACCTAATGTGTTACAGGAACTCACCGAACATCAGAAGAAATGCACTTGCTCCACGAACGAGCAATGAGAGAGAGAGAGAAAGAGAGAGATTGCTGAGGGTTTCCTGCAGTAAATAGGCAATAATATGGGGTTTTGGTATCTCAGATACAATCATCCGAGATATGGTATTTTCTCTTTTATGTCATACTATTCTGCATGTCTAGACGTTGGCAAGTAGAACCGATAATTTTTACAGTAGAATTCATGCTCAATCAGCTCTAGCTACTCCCTGCATAATAACCTAGATTATTGTATTCCTACTTGTAAAATGCTGTATAAAGTAGTATCGATCAATAAGATAGTCACAAATCTTCACCTGAAAATCTCTCTGTTCATGACGATGTACTTAAAAAAAATTGCGTGCCCATTACTCCTGCAGCATAGTGGGTCAATATCAGATCAACAAGTATGTTTTTTTACTATGAATTTCTCTTCTCTGTTACGTTCCCGTTTCTTGCTTTTACTTTTCTTGAAGTGTTGTAAGTGACAAATAAGTGAATATTTGCCCAAAAAAAAGCCATTCTAGGAAGAGAACATGAGAGCCAGGGCTTTTGCACAAGATTCGAACCCGATCTCCTATATAAAATACTATAAACACACACTTTTACCATTTCTCTATTGAAGTCTTTTTAAATTAATTACAAACTTTTTGGTTTTTAATTTCTTAACTAGCTAGGTAAAAATTAAATATTGGGTCCTCTAAAATTTGAGGTCCTGTGCTGTTCGGCAGTTTGCACAGTCCAAAATCTGGCCCTGATGAGAGCTTGAGATGAATATAATTTACATATATAAAATGGAATGGAGTTTTATAGTGTGTAGTGTGCATCTGCAAATGATTTATGCTGTGAAGAAGAAGAAGAAGAGGAGCTCAAATGCATTTGGAACCAACCACAGGGAGAGCTTGAGTGCATCAGCTCTTGTGTTTTTGACACATCCCACTAACAAGGTGAGTAATGAGTTCTGGGTAAAATGTTCATTGCCTTTGAATTAAATATTTATTAAGGTTGAAGTGTATGCTGTTATGAATTTTGTTTTTAGGTTTGAACCAAATAATCAACTTTGATAATGCTTATTATGCCTGAATTAATAATCATAGTATTACTGAGTTACTTGACACATGGGTGTTTGGTAAATAGTTGTTAGTTTATTGAGTTAATGGGTTTAACTAGTTGATATTATTAACTGATTGTAGAAAAGTGTTTGGCAAATTAGTTGTTAGCTGATATCTAATTACATGCAAAATGACTTTCTCAAAAAGTTAATCGAAAAAGTTGTTTTGATAAGCTTTTTAAATTTTAACATTTTGGAGCAATAAACTGTTACAAAACGTTAATTAATCAAACACTCTTTTGATTGTTTAACCAAGTCAAACAACTAATTTTTTTTTTTTGCCAAGTACCTTGTGCTTAGTAGATATCTCATTCTTCCTACTAATATCAATAAAGGCAGGACTAGACAACAGTAGCCATTGAATTGACGCAACTAGGTTGGATTGTTGGGTATTGGGTTTGGTAATTTAAGTTTACAAGTTTGAAAAGTGAGTCCATAAACCCTCAGCAATTGGGTTTGGATTGTTGGGTATTGGGTGTTGGACTGTCTCACGGATTCTTGTATGTGAAACGGATAAAATTTTTTTGGTAAAAATTTGTGTATGACTGTTTCACGGATTCTTGTATGTGAAACGGATCGGATCAAGTTGAAATATAATATTTGTACTAGTAAATGTAATATTAACTTATGAATAAAATGTTTATTTATTTATATGGAAAAATGTAATAATTTTGTAGTAACAAACACGTGCCAACATTAATTTTAATTTTCTAAAGCTCGACTCGGCTTGGCTTATTTCCATCTATACTTTTAAATGAGAATATAATACTTTTGATGAAAAAAGTGATAATTTTATATCAAAATATAAAAGTATTACATTCGTTCTTAAAAGTATTGTGTTTTCTCTTATAAATAACAAATATATTTTCAATTAGTATTACATTTTTCAATATAAGTATTACATTGCATATTAATTCGATCCGAATATACTAAAAGTACATTATTTGTGTATTTAATATACATTATTTGATAGTATGCTCTATACAGCTGTATAGATTATGGTTAATACAATAATGATTGTTCTGATACCACCAAAAAGTAAAAAATAAAAGAAAAAAGTGATACCAGCCTACAGGGCTGGACTGCAACACAGACGGCGACGCATTTTTGGCATGACCATTTAGAATATTCTTAGTGTACTCAAATGAAAACGACTGAGAAAAGTTAGGTCACTTTTAACTAATATAAAAATTTTGAAGATCTCAATTAATACCATGTTGATATATATAATGGGTGTGCAAGAGGTGCAAATAACTTATATACTACGATGGTGGTCGGGGCGGAAGAAGAGCGAGAGTAAACGTAGAAGGTGACCAAAACCGCCGGCTCAAAGCTCCATTAGAGCTTCGGCCGGCCAGAGGCCGGCAGTGAAAGCTGAAGTTGAGCAGCAGAGAAAAGTGTTTGGTATCACTGTTGCTTTCCGTATGAAAAGAGGGTTCAAGTCCCATCCCAAGTAAGAGCGCAAATTATTCTGCGGACCCATACACAATCTACCTTTTATAAATTCACAATTTGTATACTACGAACACACAATTTTAACATATATATAATTGATTAGCTTATTTTGCATTCACAAGTTCTTTTCAAATACTGCAGTAAATTCCAATACTAAAAATATACAATTTAATCTTTTTAAAATTTAGTACAACTGTTATGTATTTTGACTTAGAAACACAATTTACATTCTAAAAGTTCACAATTTCAATACTAAAAATACACAATTTAATATCGTTTAGGATGAGGGTCTATTTTTTAAGATGGACCCTGGTCTATGGTATAACAACGGAAGTAAAAGGTTGGCCGATTCACAGACTTGAACGACAAAAAATAAAAAGAAGAAAAAACAACAAATGAAATCCTCACAAAACTATTTTCATCTTCAATATGTAGCAAAAATTGGGTGCCGAATTTTGATCCGACTGCCGATACTACAGAGAAGGTTCTCGTTTAGGTCCGTTTTCCCAATCTCCCCGTGGAGTTTTATAATCTCATGTGCCTTAGGCGAATTGGAAACAAACTTGGGCGAACGGTGAGAGTGGACCATACGACTAGTCTCGTTTTAATGGGAAAGTTTGCATGGGTTTGTGTTGAAATTGACATTACAAAGCAGTCTAGAAAGTGGCCTACGAAGGAATTCATTTGGTCTGTTTTGCGTATGGAATGTATGGTCACAGGTTAGAGGGTTGCCCGACTAATGGTGTAAGCAATATGCCCGTTGCGGCGGGGAGCGAGGTTCCACAGCCTCCAAACTCAGACGTTGGGGTACGCAGGTCAGGAATCGGGGTAGTGGTGACCGTTCGGCTTGAGGAGTCTATGGGCCATGATATACAAGGAGGAACACATATGAAGGAATAAATGGAATTGAAATTTTTGCCTACTGAAACACGAAGAGTCAACAGACTCCCATCCATGTGGGAATGTAATCGAGTGCCACTAGACCACAAGGTCTTTGACGAATGATTACCAATATTATTGTTTAGTTATGTATGATCCTATAATGGGGAATAAAGGTTTTAAAATATAAGAACAAAAAATTAAGACAATTTATTCTAATATAAAGACATCCAAAGCACCAATATGAAGAAAAATAAAAACAAAAATCTAAAAGCACTGATGGATGAAACCCTTATTTTATTAGAGAATTAGTTTTCTAATTAAAGGAGTAATCAAATTCCATAGTGTTCTAGAAACCTGTCAATCAAACAATAATAATGACTTTGATTCTCATTCCTGATAGCTAAACCCATGAATCAAACACTTCCTGTGTTTCACCATTTGTATTGTATGCTAATAGAATACGATTCACACACGCAAAATATTTACCTCTTTTATTTATTATTATTATTATTATTATTATTATTATTTGTATTCCGTCTAGGAGGCATAGGCGCTAGGCAGGCCTCTGGCGCCAACTTGCACCTAGCGTATTTTGCAACCTTGGATATTAAGGAATCATTTTAATAATTTAATAATAACAATTTATTACTAAATCATCATCAATTTATTACAATTTATTTATTACTAAATCGATCAGATACAGTGAAATGCTTAGATAGAGGTTATGTTTGGCAAACCTAGCTGAAAAGGTAGCTGAAAGTTAAAAAATAGTTGAAAACTGAAAAGCTATAAGCTCGAAGCTGAAATCTGAAGAGATGTTAAGCTAGCTGTTATGCTTAAAAGTGTTTATTTGGTAAAATTAGCTTTTTGATAAGCTGATAAATGTAAAAAGACTAAAAAGGGCATCTTCATACAATTTAAATAGTTTTAAATTTAAATAGGTTTGTTTATATATTAAAATATAAAATAGTGAAATCAATATATTTTAATAAAATATAAAGTAAGAATATATATTTGAAAACATATAAAGTAAAGCAAAATGTTTATAATTCATAAGATTAGTTCATACAAAAAATCAATGTTCAAACCCATGTCAAATTGAAATTACAACCAAACATATTGAAGAGAAAAATTCAAAAAGGTTTTAATTGGGAAGGATAAATGATGTCATTTTTCTAAAATAATAAAGTTAAAGATTGAAAAAAAGTTAGGAAACGCTACTACCTTAGGTAGCGTTAAAAAATAAGCTCTTATTTTAAACTACTAGCTTAGGAACATTACCAAACAGAGCTTATAGCTTATTAGTAGCTTAAAATAAGCTATAAGCTTCTAAATAAGCTCTGTCAAACAGAGCCGAGTGGATTTACTAATCATCACCAAAAAAAAAAAGAGTGGATTTACTAATTCACTATATGTGAACGGGGTGGAATGCTTTGCTCATTCCTAAAGAAGTTTTGAGGGTCAACTTGTGTCTTCACTGTAACAAGCCTTTCAAAATTGTTCTTGAAATACTTGATCCCCCAATTCTTAGACTCTGCACCATAGGTTAAATTACCCACACTATTTCTCCCAATATCAAGATCCCTGTAATTCACATACGCTTCTCTAGGAGACTTGGAGACGAAGGGAGTGTTGTAATGAAACAGCCTTCTTATCCAGCCCATGTGGCTTTCATAGGCCTCCCTCCCTGCTTCGCTCCAATCCATAATGTACTGGATTTTGTACAGATTCCCAGCCCTGTGCGGGAATGGAATCGCCGATTCTGAAATCTCCTCCATTCTTCCACCGTAGGGGCTCATGATGATCAAGCCTGAGTTATTCTCTCGCAGAAAGTCCCAAATCCCTTCCAGGCCATCCACGGGGATTGGGTTTTTTACGTAATCGGATTTTCCTTTGAAGTAAAATGGTTTCCCCTGGTTGACGATAGTGCCCGTGAGAGCTTTAGGATCTGTGCCTTTGGGGAAGCCGTCGATGGTTGTGAGGGCTTCTATCCAACTCATCTCTCCCAGGTCTTCTCTTGTGGCGCCTAATTCTGGGAAACTTTGTTGCAGAATTGGGAGAAGCGTGTCGGCTGGTCCGAGGTACAGGGAGTTGAACATGGCTTGTACGGTGTTTTCGGGTTTTTGTGGGATTGCGATGATTCGGATGAAGAGTTCTTGGGGGAGCTTTGGGGCGATGGATTGCCACTTGTGTACGATGTTGGTGGCGTTTTGTTCCGGAGTTTTGACGATGTGGAAAGTCGTTACGGTTTCGGGAACATCAATTAATTCTACTTTCCATGAAAGAACCACCCCGAATGTATTCCCTCCCCCTCCTCGGATCGCCCAAAACAAATCCTCCCCCATAGATGTCCTGTCCAAAATCTTCCCCTTCGCGTCCACCAAACGCGCGTCCACGACATGATCCGCCGCGAGGCCGTGTTTTCTGAGCATCATCCCGTAACCGCCGCCGCTAAAGTGCCCTCCGATCCCAATGGAATGGCACACCCCCGCCGGGAACCCAAGCGTTTTGCTCTTCTCCGATATCCTATAGTACAGGTCCCCAACCGTGGCCCCGGATCCGACCCACGCCGTCTTTTCCGCAGAATCCACGGAGACGTTATTGAAATTTGTGAGATCAAGAACCAAGAACGGGGTCTGATCACCTTTCTCGGGCGTCGTGTACGACAGCCCTTCGTAGTCATGGCCGCCGCTGCGAATTCGGAGCCGCAGGTTTAGCTCCACGGCGCAAAGGATCACCGATTGGACCTCGGCTTCTTCCTTGGGTCTTATTACGGAGAAGGGCTTCGGATTGTCCGAGGAATTGAAACGGGTGTTCTTGATCGGGTACTGTAGGACGGACACGAAGGAGGAGTTGTCGGGGGTGTATACATCGTTGAAAATGCTGGCGGTTTGGTTTTGGGAGTTGCGAATCAGGCATTGTTTCAGGCCTTCATCGATATACGCTAAAGCTTGATGGCTCGAGTACGAGGATAGACAAACCAAAGAGACAAAGAGAAAACAAAGCGTATTTTGATTCTTCATTTCTTTTCGTTTCTTTGATTGAAGAGAAGAGATAAGACGAAGGAATTGTATGGATATCGTGCATGGTTTTATAGTACCTCTTGCACCAAATATAATAATTAAGTCAATGTTGTCACGTTGTTGATTACGGTTTCGAATGAAATTTGAGCCATTAATGGGATTTGAATATTATGTGAACGCAATCTGTTTTGGAGCTGAGGCGGGTAAAGATCAAGTTCATCAATTAGTAACTAGAAAATTGTTGAGTTGAGATCAATAAAAGATCAAATTTAGCACAGTGTTTCTAAAAAATGTGAAGGCGGTCAATTAGAAAATAATTTAAAGTTGCTTCTTCGCTATCAATTATAACTTAAGTAATGATAAGCATTTGATTCTAACACAATCTTATATCGTGATAATACAATTTATGACTATAATTTTTTTTTTTTAGTTTTCTGTTATATATATATATATATACACACACACACGTATGTATGTATGTATAGGGGCGCGCTCCTATGCGAACTGCCGCCCAAGAAAAATATGAGAACGCTTCACAGATGTCCACGTGTCTAGATCAACGAATCAGATGTAATTTTAAAAAAAATGACGCGGTGGCATTTTCGTAAATAACTGAAACTTTGGTACAAGTAATTGTATTATAAGTGCACCTAGTTTCACTTACAAGTGCACCTATTTTTGCACCTATTTTCACTTACAAGTGCAAGTAATTTACCTAGTTAATATTCATGCACCTATTTTCGAAAATATTTTCTCTTACAAATGCAAATAATTTACCTTGTTAATATTCATGCACTTGGGTGCAACCTAGGTGCACTTAATTATAACATTAGGTGCACCTAGTTATAACATTAGGTGCGCTTAGTATTGATGCTATTATACAATTCACTTGCACCTGTAATACATTTTACTTGCATCTGCAATACATTTTACTTGCACTTTGCACCTATTTTCACTTACAAGTGCATGTAATTTACTTTGTTAACATTTATGCACATGTGTGCAACCTATGTGCACCTAGTTATAACATTACGTGCACCTAGTTATAACATTAGGTGCATTTAGTATTGATGCCAAGTATACAATTTACTTGCACCTGTAATACATTTTACTTGCACGTGTGCACCTATTTTCACTTACAAGTGCAAGTAATTTACCTTGGTAACATTTATGCACCTGGGTGCACCTAGGTGCATCTAGTTATAACATTACATGCACTTAGTTATAACGTTAAGTGCAACTATTATCCTGGACACATGGCGCGCTGCGATTCGTCCGTAATTCTCTCATGAGCGGCCAGCATGCACCTAAACGCCAGCCCCTCTCTCTCTCTCTCTCTCTCTCTCTCTCTATATATATATATATATATATATTGTTAGAGCACATGACTCTAATTAGAATAACTCTTCCCAAGTTACTCTAGAGTCATGTGCTCTAATAATATTATATATTAACAAATTGTTACACATGGGAACATGACTCTAGAATTGTAAAAATAATAAATAATTTTTTTTAAATAATCGAGTTAACTCAGTTAATTCGGTCAATTTTAAGGAGTTAACTTGGTTGACTTGGACGATTTGGCACGGAGTTAGGCTCATAGGCGGTTGGCCGATTAGGTGGCGCCTAGAAGGAAAGTCGCCTTCTACGCGCCACGGTCCGGCAGCACTTAGGCACGATTTTTACAACAGTGTGTATATGTGAGATAAGTATTTTCCCCTTAAAAGGCATATTCATCAAGGTGGAGATTTGTTGAATTTTATTTTTTAAAGGGCATATTCGTCATGATGGAGATTGTTGAGTTTGTCTCATATAGGGATTAAGAAATGGTCTCATATATAAGGAATATGAGTCTATTTAATATAAGGAATATGAGTGGAGCGGATTGGATCGAACCCATGTTACAAGGATAGATGTCTATAAATTGGTAGTATCCTTTGGTGTAGCATCACCATGATCACTATCACTTTTAACAAAAGAATAGTTTAACTGTCGTGGATGTAGGCACATTGTCAAATTACGTAAATCTTGATTATTTTATGTCATTATTTTTCTTGCTTGAATCTCAACAAAACTTTAATTTCTCAATTGGCTATACCATATATATATATATATATATATATATATATATATATATATATATATATATATATATATATATATATATATATATATATATATATATATAAACAAAAACAAACAAAAAAAAACAAAAGAAAATCCACGGAAAGAAAATTCTTCAAAGAGAATAATTTTTGGTTGATGTTATTATTAGATTAAAAGACACCACTTCGAAAAAAAAAAGAAGGAATAAGGGCCAAATTGGCCACTGAACGTAACGCGAAAATGCAATCAGGCCACCCAACCCAAAAAACGTGCAATTAAGTCACTGAACAGCGCAAATAGCTTCGGATTCACCTGGTAGTCGGTTTCCATCGATCCTTTCCGGTTGATTGCTGACCTGGCTTATTAGTTGGCATTAGTAATTGTTTTTTGTTTATTTTCCTTAGTTTTTGTTGCTTACAGCGTGTAAGAACACAAATCCAAATTCACGAATGAGTACAGACCTCCATTGCATCACCGCCACCGCACCCCGGTTGCCGTCGATGAGAAGGAGGGGGGAGAAACCTCCACCGCTTAACTCTGCCATTGGCGCCGGAAACAGGGGAACGCCTCCGCTAGTTCGTTCGCATGCCGTCGTCGCTGAATAGAGAGGAGAGAGAAAGCCGCTGTTCGCAGCTCGCCGGAGGAACGGACCGGAGTTTGCTGAAGCTTCGCACGATCTCTACTGTTCAAGCTCGTAGCTGCCGCCATCGGTGACCGTCGCACGCAACTGCTGCGCTTGGAGGGATGTCGTCGACTTCAGAGGATGAGAACCGGCGGCGCCACTGCTGAGCTTCATCAATCAACGTCGTGACCCAAGGAAGCCGATGGAAGGAAAAAGGTGGAGATAAAAGGTGCTTTGGTTGAACAAGAAAACAAACCTCTCCCCCATCTGTGGTCTCTGCATATTGGTGTCCAGAACGTGAGCCCCAAAGCTTGACCTCCATTGTACACTGCCAATCATCTTCAGTATTTAACAACAAATCAAATTAATTAACAAATCACATTAACACTAATTGAAACGAGCTTTGGGGCTGAGAGTTGGATTTGTACAGATCTGAGGTGCAGCGCCTCCGATATTTACAGATCTGCGGCTGCATTTCAACGCGAGCTTCGTGACCGAATCGAATCGCGAAAAAATCGAAGGAATCGCGGTGGCAAGCTCCGTCTGAGCGCGCAGCGAGAGACGGTGCCGGCTCTGTCCTTCGATCTAGAGCCACCGACGGCACACGAGGGAGCACCGCTTACGGTCGCCGGAGTTAAGAGACTGGAAAATGACAGCCAAACACTCATCGAGAATGTAAATGAATAATCGGATAAGCCGTTGCCTATAATGTCGTCGGATTTTTCAGTGGCCTGCATCGGCGTAACCAGTAGAGCCAAATTTTTCCGGTGGCTTTGATTTTGAGCTCTGGCGGCTGTGGAAACAAATTGGCCCATCCACAGCATACCATAAGAAAATTGGGAAGAAAGAAATACAATGTACAACCTATTTTTTGTTGGTTTGCTCAACTCCCTAACCAGGTCATCAGCCATGTCAGCAATTAATGCCAAGTAATCAGCCATGTCAGCGGACAACCGGAAAGAAGACTTGGAAACCGGCTACCAGGTGAATCCGAAGCTATTTGCGCTGTTCAGTGACTTAATTGCACGTTTTTTGGGTTGGGTGGCCTGATTGCATTTTCGCGTTACGTTCAGTGGCCAATTTGGCCCTTATTCCAAAAAAGAATAAAGAAAGAAGAAGAAGATTAAAAAACACATATCCAATTCTTTATCAAATTGAGTGACTGCTGACAGGTGGGGGCAGCCTTTAAAAATTTAGTTTTGAAATTATGAATCATTTGTGGTCAATACCTTTGAATGCAAAACCTTCATGCATGTGTATGGCATTATCTTTTAACCGGGCATGAATGGCATGGTATTTATTTATGTATTATTAGCATAATTAATAAAAAAAAATATGATTAGACCACGAGCTGTATCCATTTTTTTTTTTGAATGGTTGATGGATATTGTATTGTGACTCTCATAAATATACACTCATTATTGTATTAGAAATGTTAATTTAATTCGATCCTAATGAAAAAACCTAATTTCTTCTTTAACGGGGCGGGGATGAGAATGAGGATTGTACCCCTACCCTAACCCGACCCAAATCCCAACCCTGAAATACACATGTAAATACCCTTAAACCAAAATACCAATTATCCATATATAATAATATTTTTTTAAAAGAACCAAAAGTCAACATATATATATATATATATATATATATATATATATATATATATATATATATATATATATATATATATATATATATAGTGTGTTGACTTTTTTATTTTTAAAGTTATTATGTATATGGATAATTGGTATTTTGGTTTAAGGGTACGGTGTTGGCCTTGTGCGGTAGTTGTGCCTTCTAGTCGATCTAGCTTTTAATCATAACAAATTGGCAAAAACTTGTGTGAGACCGTCTCACAATGAGACGTGTCGGGTCGAGTCGGGCCAAGATACAAATATAACACTTATATAAACAAATGTCATACTTATATGCTCAAATGTAATACTAATCATGAATAAAATTTTTGTTACTTATAAGGGTAAATGCAATACTTTTAAGGGTAAATATAATACTTTTACATTTCGATTTAAAAGTATTACATTTTTCCTCAAAAGTATTATATTTGCCCTTATAAGTAAGGGGCACTTGTCAACATTACTTATTATGAAAAGTGTGTTACTTTTTCTCTTATAAGTAACAAAAATTTGTATTTTTGATTAGTGTTATATTTGAGCATATAAGTATGATATTTGCACATATAAGTATGACATTTGCATGGTGCTTCGACCCGACCCGACCCGACCCGTCTCACGAATAAGGATACGTGAGACGGTCTCACACAAGTGTGACCCCAAGATCAATCATTCAAGAGATTTTATATTTCGAAGATAATGCTCAAGACATAAGATCCACGTTTTTGTAAAAGGTTAAAAGTATGACTATTAATTTTGAAAGTTCAAAATAGTTTCAAAATATTTGTAAGCACTTCCTTCATACCTTTTGGTGAGTCAATTTCCTTCTAATATTGTACCCAAAAACATTTTATAAAAGTCTCACAATGATTTTTGAGTCAAATGTTATCAATTTAAAATAAATTTTTATGCTATTGTCGCAAAATATTTGAATCCATATCTCAAAGACAAAGTTAGCTTTTCAGGGCAAATTATTGTGTGGGCCATGGTCCACATAGTGCTCCGTGAGACATAACAATGTACATTTTAATATACTAAAAGTATATTATTCGTGTACTGAATATACATTATACAAAATAATGTATTTTTTGTAGTTAAATAATATACTTCCTCTGAATATAGTGTACATTTTAATATATTAAAAATATATTATTTGTGTACTGAATACATATTATTTAATAATATGATCAACATAACTACGTGGACGCTTTTCAGTTCGCAACATAATTTTCAAATGTTCATTCAAATGCAAATCCTTAATGATGTAATTATCTTTCTTTCTTCATGTGGGCTTAACGTATTGTCGTCAAGGAAGCCCGTTGATTTATGGAAATGGCAACGGGATCCATCAACGGTATGTAGCAACTCGTTGGCCATAATGGCCATTCCAATATTCCATTAACGGCAAATTTTTATATTATGTGGAACATATAGTTTAGAAAAATATATTTTTAATTCTAACTGAAGATTCAACATGCAACATTACTCAAGGAAGTCACTTAGCAGAATTTATTACCAAGACGCAGCTAATTATATGGGATAAAGCACTCATGATGCACAAACACTGCTCGATGTTCTAGACAGAACAATAAGGGATCTCATGCGGTTAAACGATACGCAGAGTGAGGGTAAAACTTTCGGTGGTATGACAGTTGTTTTTTTAGGTGATTTCAGACAAATTTTGCGAATCATCCCTAAAGGCTCAAGACAAGATATTGTCTCAGCAACAATCCATTCTTCTTACCTTTGGGAAACATGTAAAGTACTTAGGTTAACAAAAAATCTCCGTCTTAATACAAGGGAGCCTGAAGTAGACATGCAACAAGTTTAACAATTTGCATCATGGTTAGCCGATATATATTGGTGATGGTAAATTGGGAGGACCTAACAATGGTTATATGCAAATGTCCAAATCCCTTCCGAAATGTTGTTGCCATCCACTGGTGACAATATAACAACAGTTATTAAGGAAACCAATGTTTGTTCATGGTCAATGCTGCTTCAAGGATTAGTAATCCAAAAGGTTTAAAAATTTTGATAACCAACAAAGGTGGAGAGAGTAGTAATTATATTACCAATGTTGTGTACCATGAAGTATTTAATAATTTGTAACATTTTTTTTCTTTATTAAAAACTTTATTTAATCAAAATTGTATACAATTTGATGTATGTCAGTACTATAGTCAAATAACTTTAATTAATTCCTTGCATTACTATCGTCCATGCAGCGCACAGATATATATAATAATACTAGTAGTAATAATACTAGCTAGTAATAATAATAATAATAATAATAATAATAATAATAATAATAATAATATTAAAAAAAAAAAAAAGACAACGGGTATTAGAGGAGTGACAAAATTATCTTTAAACTAACAAATTTATCCCTCTCCCACCAAACAGCGTAATTGGACAATTCATTCAATTCCTTTATTATAACTAAATTACACCAAACCAAACACTCCATTTGTATTTCACCATTTGTATTGTATGCAGATAGAATACAATTCACACACGCGCAATTTTTACTTTTTTTTTTTTTTTCTTTTTTGTATTCCACCTAGGTGACGGACAGCTGGCGCCCAACTAGCCCCTAGCGTATTTTGCAACTTTAGGTATTAATGAATCACTCTAATATTTTAATAATAACAATTTATTACTAAATCGATCAGATACAGTGGTTTACTAATTCACTATATGTGAAAGGGGTGGAATGCTTTGCTCATTCCTAAAGAAGTTTTGAGGGTCAACTTGTGTCTTAACTCTAACAAGCCTTTCAAAATTGCTCTTGAAATACTTGACCCCCCAATTCTTAGACTGCGGACCATAGGTTGAATTACCCATACTATTTCTCCCAATATCAAGATCCCTGTAATTCACATACGCTTCTCTTGGAGACTTGGAGACGAAGGGAGTGTAGTAACGAAACAGCCTTCTTATCCAGCTCATATGGCTTTCATAGGCCTCTTTCCCTGCTTCGCTCCAACTCATAACGTACTGGATTTTGTACAGATTCCCAGCCCTGTGCGGGAATGGAATCGCCGATTCTGAAATCTCCTCCATTATTCCACCGTAGGGGCTCATGATGATCAAGCCCGAGTTGTTCTCTTTCAGAAAGTCCCAAACCCCTTCCAGGCCTTCCACGGGGATTGGGGTTTTTACGTAGTCGGATTTTCCTTTGAAGTAATATGGTTTCCCGTTGTTGATGATAGTGCCCATCAGAGCTTTAGGGTCTGTGCCGTTGGGGAAGCCGTCGATGTTTAGGACGGATTCAATCCAACTCATCTCTCCCAGGTCTTGTCTTGTGGCTCCTAATTCTGGGAAACTTTGTTGCAGAATTGGGAGAAGGGTGTCGGCGGGTCCGAGGTACAGGGAGTTGAATATGGCTTGTACGGTGTTTTGGGGTTTCTGTCCGATTGCGATGATTCGGATGAAGAGTTCTTGGGGGAGGTTTGGGGCGATGGACTGCCATTTGTGTACGATGTTGGTGGCGTTTTGTTCCAGAGTTCTGACGATGCTGAAAGTCGTTACGGTTTCGGGAACATCAATTAGTTCTACTTTCCATGAAAGAACCACCCCGAATGTATTCCCTCCCCCTCCTCGGATCGCCCAAAACAAATCCTCCCCCATAGATTTCCTGTCCAAAATATTCCCCTTCGCATCAACCACACGCGCGTCCACCACGTGATCCGCCGAGAGGCCGTGTTTTCTGAGCATCATCCCGTAACCTCCGCCGCTAAAGTGCCCTCCAACCCCAATTGAATGGCACACCCCCGCCGGAAACCCAAGACTCTTATTCTTCTCCGATATCCTATAGTACAGCTCCCCAACCGTGGCCCCGGATCCGACCCACGCCGTCTTTTCAACAGAATCCACGGCCACGTTGTTGAAATTGATCAGATCAAGAACCAAGAACGGGCTTTGATCACCTTTCTTGGGATTAGTGTACGAGAGTCCTTCGTAGTCATGGCCGCCGCTGCGAATTCGGACTCGCAGGTTTAACTCCGCGGCGCAAAGGATCACCGCTTGCACCTCGGCTTCTTCCTTGGGTGTTATTACGGAGAAGGGCTTCGGAGTGTCCGAGGAATTGAAGCGGGTGTTCTTGATCGGGTACTGTAGGACGGACACGAAGGAGGAGTTGTCGGGGGTGTATATGTCGTTGAAAATGGCGGTTTGGTTTTGGGAGTTGCGAATCAGGCATTGTTTCAGGCCTTCATCGATATACGCTAAAGCTTGATGGCTCGAGTACGAGGACAGACAAACGAAAGAGACAAAGAGAAAACAAAGCGTATTTGGTTTCTTCATATTTTTTTTTTCTTTGATTATTGAAGAGATAAGGCGGAGGAATTGTATGGATATCGTGCATGGTTTTATAGTACCTCTTGCACCAAATTAAGTCAATGTTGTCACCTTTATAATTACGGTTTCGAATGAAATTTGAGTCATTAACGGGATTTGAATATTAGGTGAACGCAATCTGTTACTCTTTTGGGCAGAAGTCAGTAAAGGAAAGTCCATCAATTAGTGATTAGAAAGTTGTTGAGTTGAGATCAGTAAAGGATCAAGTCCAGCATATTGTTTATCGAAAATGTGATGACGGTCTATAAGAAAATAAAGTAAAGTTGCTTTTTCGTTATCAGTTATAACTTGGCTTAGTGATCAACGTTTGATCTTAACACAACCTTATAGCATGATAATACAATTTATGACTATAATTTTAATTTTTGTTTTGTTTTCTTAACTTATTAAAGTGTCTATTTTGGGAAAGTATCAATGGTATTTATTCTGTATTTATGTTATTATATTCAACATAGAGGTGGTTTGGTAAGTGGTTTACTCTCTCACCAATTAATTAAATTAGAGAAAACGTAATTTTAAGGGATGTGCTTAATTTGTTGAGAAAATTAAATTAATTGACATATTTGATGGTATCTTAAACATAACAATTAAATTTTTTGAAAAGTTATTCCAAACATTTGATTTGTATAAATTTTTGTAAGGGAAAAGTTTTAGGGTGTGTTTGAAAAGCAAGAAAATGATTACTGAAAAATGAGTTATTTTTCAAAAAATATTTTCCTTTCTTGTGTTTGGCTATAGAGCAGAAATTTGTCTTTTGTGTGTTTGGTTCATTTTCCAGAAAATTGACAGAAAAATTGTTCATTATCCATCTATACAATCTAAAAATGTAAACTAATCACAACAAAAATATCACAATTATTATACCAAATCATTCATTTGTAACAAAAAAAAAATCACAACAAAACAATTTGTAACAAAAAAAATTCACAACAAAACAACATCTAAAAAAAACTAGCCAAAAAATACCTCCACTAGTTTCCTTCCGACTGGTTTCGCGGAAACCAGTTGTTGGCTGGTAGCTAGTCCGACAGATTTTTTTTTTTTTTTTGGGGAAATAAATTACAACTAAAAAAAAAAAGAAAAAGAAAGAAGGATGATAAGAAGATGAAGATGAAGAGCAGAAGCAGTTGGGCAAAAGATGAGGAAGAAGCAGAGCAATAGTTCCGGAAAATGACTTCCTTCTAAGAAAAAGGGGAAATCATTTTCCTTAAAATGTGGCTTCTTTTCCATTGACCAAGAAGTTATTTTCCATTGACCACATTTTCCTCCTTCCCAAACACCAAAAACCCGAAAATCATTTTCCGAGTTTCCCAACATAGCGCAACCTTAATCTCAAATATGCACCTATTACATAAATCATTTTCCGAGTTTCCAAACACAACCTTAATCTCAAATATGCACCTATTCCATGTAAACAACAAAGGGTTGCAAAAACCCAATGGGGTAACTCAAGTGACAAGTGAGTTCTCTTTGTGGGAAAGAATTCCGGAAAAACCCTTGTTCAATTTCCACAAGTAGATTCTCCCTGGGCCAACTCCCGTGCCTCTCGGAATAACTTTTTCCCTTTCAACAAATCACTCTTAATTGACACAAACTTTCTTAACTCAAAGTACTACGGAGTAAAATATTAGTAACTTCCTTCTTTATTCCATTCTTTCTGAATTTTATTTTGTCAAGCAAATGCTAGGTTACAGTATTATCATAGCATTGTTTTTTTTTTTTTAATAGTTATTTTTATTATAATTATTTTCCTATTTTGAATTGTTTTGTAGAAAATGTATTTTCATTGAATTATTTTGTGGTCAATACCTTTGAATACGAACTTTCATTTATGTGCATGCGTGATATTATCTTTTCATTGAATTATTATGTGGTCAATACCTTGGAACAATATGCTTTTTATTCATGTAGGGCCAAACTTGTGAGAGATTTGTGAAATGAGAGGCGTTGGGTGGATATTAAAATGTACGTAGTAATACTTATATTGAAAAAGGGTTAATTTCATAAATGGTCTTTCGACTATTAACTTTTACCAATTTTTATTCTCGACTTTTAATTTTATCAAAATTGGTCTCTTAATTATTGATTTTGAACCAATTTTGGTCTTTCTGTTAAATCTATGTTAAATAGGTGTTAAAATTGAGGGCAAAAATGTAAAAACAAATATTTTAACCTTTCTTCTCCACTTTAATTTGATTCTCCTGGCCTCCTAGTGCAGTGGTGCCCTTTTCTATCATTTTTGCTATCAAATAATAATTAAAAAAAAAAACACCTAATACAACAATAAAATATACAATAACACTCCACATCTAGTTAGAGAATTTACAAAAAAAAAAATAAAATATTACGGGGTATATATTACATTGTAGTAAACCAAAACAAAATCAAAAATAAAATACAGAAAAAAAATTTGATTACATGAAACAATTTAGCATAAAATGTAAAAAAATAAATATATTGACTCATATTGTTCTCTATATAATCTTGCGATGGAGGAGGAAAAACAAAGTGAAGAAGAAAGGTTAAAATATTTGATTTTACATTTTTGCCCTCAATTTTAACACCTATTTAACATAGATTATTTAACATAAAGACCAAAATTGGTACAAATAGTTAAGGGACTTACTTTGGTAAAATTAAAAGTCGAGGACAAAAATTTGTAAAAGTCAATAGTCGAAAGACTATTTCTGGAATGAACTCTATTGAAAAATGTAATACTAATAAGAAATAAAAAAAAAAGTGTTTGTTTCTTATAAATAAAAATGTAATACTTTTGAATAAAAATGTAATACTTTTTACATTTTGATGTAAAAGTATTGTATTTTTTTTTATATCAAAAGTATTATACTTTCCCTTACAGGTAATGTTGGCAAATGGTCATTAGTTGTTACTTATTATACGGAAAAATGTAATACTTTTGAGAAAATTTATAATAATTTTTAATCAAAATGTAAAACTATTACATTTTTTCTTCAAAAGTATTACACTTTTCCATATAAGTAGTAATAAATATTTTATTCTTGATTGGTATTACATTTTTCAGTATAAGTATTACATTTCATCTTGACCCAACCCATCTCGCAGACAAAGATTCGTGAGATGGTCTCACATAAGTTTTTGTCTTCATGTAGATATTATTATCCTAACTATTAAAATTTATTGAACAGTTGATATTGTTGTTGGGTAGAGGTCAATTTGACCGGGTTTAACATATTGTCAATTTGCTATTGAAATGTGATGTTGATTAATGTATGAGTATAAAGAAATCAAGTTACGCATTTGCTACTAGTCATTAGAGAAAAATTGCTTGGTCTTGAGAATTGCTAAAATGGAAGCCCTCAACACATACACATGCTTAATTGCTTAAACTTGAATGTCAAACTTGTTGAGTTTGTCTCATATAGGGATTAGGAAATTGTCTCATATAAGGAATATGAGTGGAGTGGATCGGGTCGGGCTCATGGTACAAGGATAGATGCTTATAAATACGTACCTTGGTTGTATCCCTAGGTGTATCACCACGATCATCACCATCACTACTAACAAAAGATAAGAATAATTTCAATCCCGTCAATGTAGGCACATCGCCGAACCACATAAATCATGCCTTCTTTACTTTCAACCTTATTATTGTTGCTTGTTGTTGTTAATCTCAACAAATTTGTATTAAAGCATTGTTGAGATGACCAGTTAAGTACAAAATTCGAGATATCAAACTTTGATGGTACATGAAATTTGTAGTTATGGAAGTCTAGAGTAAAGGATCTGTTAGCACAACACGCCTTATGATGAAAATCTTGAAGGTGGAAAAGTCAGCTAATTTAGGAGAGGATGATTGGGGTATTTGAAGGAAAATGCGACAGCAACCATTTAGTAAGCCTCGCTGATGAAATCGTGTATCACGTTATGGCCTTAAAAACTCCAAAAAATTTGGGATAAATTTGAAACTCACGAAAAAATCTCTAACGAACAAACTATATCTAAAGCACATGCTTTATGGGCTTAAGATGCATGAGAGCTTAGACTTAGTGCATCATATTAATGTCTTCGACCTGATAATCTCAGATCTAGCTAGGCTTAATGTCAAGATTGAAGATAAAGACAAGACGACGATCTTGCTATGTTTACTACCTCTTTCTTTTGAACATATTTGATGACTACTCTTACATACGGGAAAGACACAATTAAATTCAATGAGATTTATGCACATGCTAGCTCTTAATAAGCACATGCAGAATATAATGTAGGAAAATGATCTATTGGTGAGAATTTGTATGCTAAGTGAAGTCAGGAAGCAAGAGAGATAATTTTGGGAAGAGAAACTCTAGATCTAGGTCTCTAGAAATAACAAGAAAATTTGGTGTTACAAGTGCAAGGAAATTGTGGACATTAAAAGAGACAATCCAAAGTTGAAGAAGCATGAGGTTTTGAATGTGGTACAGGCTGATAACTCATATTTTAGTGAATGTGATGTTCTAGCAGTTACTAGTGACAAGATCGAACATTGTTTGGACTTGTTGGGTGTTTCTAGATACTAAATGAGAAGGTGGTGAGGGGCGCTGTAGTGTTGGGCTGCGCGGATACCAGGAGAGGATGTGGACCTGGTATGAGTTGGATGTAGAAGATGGTTGAGGGGTGCTGTAGTGATGGGCAACACATGTGTTAGGTAGGGTGAGGACCTAGCATGAGTTACGGCTGATATGGCAGGTCAACGGCTGAGGGCAAACGGCTTGGGATAAAGTAGTTTGTGAACATGAGCTGAGAAAAGCTAGATGGTGCATGGTACATATAGCTGGCTAGTTGGGATGAGCATGAGTCACGGTAGGTATGGTAGGTCGATGGTTGAAATCGAACAACTTGGGGGTGAAGCAGTTGAATTCTCTTTTTCTCCTAAAAGGTATATTCGCTAAGGCGGAGATCGTTGAGTTTGTCTCATATAGGGATTAAGGAATCGTCTCATATAAGTAATACGAGTTTGTCTAATATAAGGAATCAGAGTGGAGCGGATTGGGTAGGTCGAGCAATGGACATGGTTAGATCTCTATAAATACATTAGTTGTATCCTTAGGTATAGTATCACCACAATCACCATCACTATTAACAAAAGAATAGTATAGCTCTCGTGGATGTAGGTACATTGCCAAACCACGTAAGTTATACCTTCTTTACTTTCTGTCATTATTATTGTTGGTTAATCAGATTAATCTCAAGGGTACTTTAATTTCTCGATTGGCTATACTATTCCATGTAAAAAAAAGAAAAAAAAAAAGCATGGAAAGAAAATTCTTCAGAGAGAATAATTTTGGGTTGATGTTATTATAAGATATAAAAAATACATGTCCAATTCTGTATCAAATTGTGTGACTCCTGACAGGTGCAGCAGCCTTTCATATTTTGACCATACTTAATTTTTGACATTATGAATCATTTTGTGGTCAATTCCTTTGAATACAAACCTTCATGCTGTCATGGATATGTCATTATCTTTTAACGGGGCAGGCTATTTATTTATGCATTATTATCATAATTAATAAAAAAAAAAAAAGATTGATTAGACCTCGAGGTGTAACAACAAAAACAAAAAAAATTTAATAATTAATATTGTGATTCTCATAAATATACACTCATTATATATAAGAATGTCAATTCAACTTGATCCTGATAAAAAAATCTGATCCCACTTCAACAAGGCGGGAACGGGGCGGAGATTGTACCCCTATCCTGATCGACCCCGACTCCAACCCCAACTTTAAATCCTATATATACACACACACACATACTAATATTTAATTTTGACTTTTGGTTCCTTTTTTTTTTTTTCTTTTTTTTTTCAAAGTTATTATGTATGGATAATTGGTATTTTGGTTAAAGACGTAAGCAAGGTTTGAACAATTTGAATCTTTAAATATTGTTTAATGTTTTATATATGTATCTTGTACTAGTTGTATTTTTAGATGATTGGATGTTAGACTAATTGAATATTTAAATATATAAATTAATTATATAATTTAAATAAAATATATTTTTTTATTGTGTACTAAAAATTGGGAAGTGCATAATTGTTTTTAAAATCAGGGCGGGGAATCTGGGCCTGTCCCGGAAAAATCCCTACGGGACAGGGATGGGGGATAATTCCTCATCCTTGTCAGGGAACGAGGCGTGGTCGGGGAGTGGGGGATGAATGCGGGGGTTGGGACAGGGACCTCTTTCCCTGCCCTGCCTCGTCGTTATCATCCCTAATTATATAATATAACTTGTCTTAAAAGGTTGAATTCCAAACTCCGGCCCAACAAAATATTTAAGAAGATGTAAATCACTGTAATTGACTTTAAATATTACCTAGTAAATGAATGAATTAAGTCTGTGCAGAACACTGTACAACATAACTAAAATGTTGAGTAGGGGTAAAAATCATTTTAGCTAAATAGTTTTAAAGTACATTTTCTTGTAAAGTAGTTTTTTCATAATTGAATCACAAATTCACAAGACATACTTTTAAGTTGAGCAGCTGACGTCTCATTTGTCATTTGTCATTTGTCAAAGAAAGTTTATCAGGATATGCTCGCCAGAACACAGAAGTGATAATAAAAAAAAGAAAGTTCATTTTCTTGTAAAATATATTTTCTCAACTGAACCACAAAATATACTTTGAATTTTACTAACATATCACATGTAAAAAAAATTAGAATCTATCTATTTCAGCAAGATATTTAATTATTCACATTCATTAATTGAAATATTATGTTTACAACATTTGTCAATTTTTCTAATTAATAGCATTTTGATCATTTTATTGGGAATAGATTCACCATAAATCAGGAAGAAGAGTATAGAACGGGGTAGGAAAATAATCTTTATTATTAGGGCGTGAGACCCGATAAAATACAGTTGTTATACCGTGGACCATGGTCATGATTGATACTGCAATTGTGTTAAATTGTTACTGCAGTTGTGTTGAAAGAGAACTGCAGTTGTGTTGAACTGATACTGCAGTTGTGTTGAAAGGGAACTGCAGTTGCGCGAGACGAAGGCCGTTTAATCCGTCTGTTTTTATTAATCAAAACGGCATCATTTTGATGCGCGGTCCAAAGTAAAATTCGCGAGAAAATATATACAAAAGCCCAATAGTACCAGCTCCAAATGGCGGCCCAAAATAATAAATGGAGAACTAATAAATAAATAACACTAAAACATCACGTTTGGTTCACGGAATGAATTTTGAGGTAATACGAATGCTATTCCATAAGGAATGGAATAGGCAAGGAATAAAATAGAAATTGTATTCTGTTGTTTGGTTCGCGGAAGGAATAGACTTTAGGAATTATATTATAGTGTTTGGTTGGTTTAAGGAATAGAAATGAAATATGTTTTAAAAGACATAAATACTCTTATGTAGTAGTAGTAATAATAATAATAATAATAATGTTATTATTATTTTTTTTTGAATGCTACTGACTCTATTATAGTGTAGTATCTGTTCATAAACTACTATCTCAACCTACTGAAGCACAAAGAGACAGCAACACCTCTACTGAGGCTTGAACCCACCACCTCCCGTATATATTTGTGGTCTTATGCCTTCTAGTTGATCTTGCTTTTGATAATAACAAATTAATTAATCTAATTAGTTACGTTCTCAAGTATTTTTGTAGTACGAATTAAATTGAAGAACTCTACTCTCCAAGATCAACCATTTAAGAGTTTTATATTTGAAAGATAAAGGGCAGGCATGTTTTCAAGATTGAAGGAAGAAGAGCTCAAGACAGAGGATCCATTTTGTGAAAGATTAAAAATATGACTATTAATTTTGAAAGTTCAAAATACTTTATATATATATATATATATATATATATATATATATATATATATATATATATATATATATATATTATTTATTTATTTTTTTGAAAACTTCAAAATATATTTTTAATCACTTCTTTCATACTTTTTGGTGAGTCAATTTTCTTCTAATATTCTATCGAAAAAGATTTTATAAAAGTATCAAAATGATTTGTGAGTCAAATGTTTGAATTTTTTTTTTATGCTATTGTCGCAATGTATTTGAATCCATATCTCAAAGACAAAATCTGCTTTTCAGTTGACAGAATAATTTTCAAATCTTCATTCAAATGCAAATCCTTAATGATGTACGGAGTAATTATCTTTCTTTCTTGGCAAATTATTGCATGGACCATGGTCCACACAGCTGTGTGGATCAAAAATAAAAAGTACATTATTTTTATACTGAAGGTACATTATTTTTGTACTGTAGGTATATTATTTGATAGTATATATCAAATAATGTACCTACAGTACAAAAATAATGTACCCTAAAATAATGTACCTACAGTATAAAAATAATGTACCTTTAGTATAAAAATAATGTACTTTTTATTTTTGGTCCACAGCTGTGTGGACCATGGTCCATGCAATAATGATTGTTCTTTCTTCTTGTGGGCTTAACGTACAGGATTTGAAATGCCGGCATGGAAGCATCTGTTGATTTGTGGAAATGACAACGGGATCCATCAACGGTATGTAGCAACTTGTTGGCATCCCGTTAATGGAAAATTTTTATGTGGACTATAGTAAAAAATATATATATATTTAATATATTAAAAGTATATTATTTGTGTACACTATTGTACTTAAATAATGTATTTTTTCTGAATACATGGTACGTTTTTAATAGAGTCATTTCTATTTTTTGTCATACTTTTATTGGGGCATTGTCAATTTTAGTTCACCTCATTAATTTTTGCCACATTGCGACCAAACTTATTTAGTCCTTGCCACTTTCAGTCCACCGTTAAAATTTTCATGAAATGACCGTCCGAAACAAGGGTATTTTGGTATTTTCATGCTTTGATCATCTCCTTTACCCTTTGTAGTGGTTTTCCTTACACATTTTCATCCAATGAAGAGGACCGACGAAAGCCATGGCTTTGTAATGTGGCTCACATGGCTTTTGCCGGACCTCTTCATTGGATGAAAATGTGTAAGGAAAACCACATTGCAAAGGGTTAAGGGGATGACCAAAGCATGAAAAGACTAAAAATACCTTTGTTTTGGACGGTTATTTGACAAAAATTTTAACGGTGGACTAAAAGTGCCAAGGACTAAATAAGACTGGCCGTGATATAACAAAAATTAATAAAGTGAACTAAAATTATTGGCAATGTCCCAATAACAGTAGGACCAAAAATGAAAATGACTCTTTTTGATATATTAAAAGTAGTATATTATTTATGTACTAAATGTACATTATTTAATAGTATACAAAATAATGTATACATCTTTATATTTAATTATGCATATTTATTTGATCACTTAGAATTGCATTAAATAGAGCACCAAATAAAAAAAGAATTGCATCAAATATAATTAAGGGATATAATCACTCAGGATAAATCGACACATTTTTTTTTTTTTGCCTAATTCACCCCTATTAGGCTAGACTTTCATATATGTGTGTGTTTATCTAAACAAATCATAAATAAATTAGAAATTGCGAAAATTTTTCAATAATGCTACATGATAAATTGACATTAACATTTATAAATAAACTAATCAAATTTTACAAATAAACTTTACAAAATAAATTTAAAAATCATAATTTATTTTAGAAATTAATAATCTATATGGATCATACATTTTTACACACATACATTTTTTTTTTGAAAACAATCATAGTGGCTGTGTAAGGACCACAAATAAAAACAAGTTATTAATTAATTATGCTGCTAATCAACGAATGGAACAAAATTGAAGTTCAAAGTTTTTTTATTTTTAGTCATTTTGACAGTTTTTTTTTTATTACAAAATACAAAATACGGTTTCATGTAAAAGGGAAATGGCAAAATATATATATTATATTGAAAATATAATGTGTATAATTATTATAAGAGCCAAATTTGTGTAACCCTAACCTGCCTCGCGCGGGTTCGCGGGCCCCGCGGACTTTATTTTTATTTTACTTCTAAATTTAAAAAAATGAAATAAAGTGTAGTAGTCTACAATAGGTGTATTACAAATTTACGATACATAACATAGTTAAATACTATGTAGTATGTACTAACATAATATTTTTCTTTTAGCTATAGCCTATAGGCAGATACAAAGTAAATTAATATCTATGATTTCATTTTATATTATTTTCTAATTAAACCATTTCAATTAATAGATAAATTTTAATGCTATACTATATTATTATTATTATTATTATTATTATTATTATTATTATTATTATTATTATTAATTTGGTACGTGCAAATCACAAACAAAACAATATTGCATTTGAAAAGATTATTAAATAGGTTGGGTGGATTAAGTTTACGATTAGGAGTATATACATTAATTTTTACTTGGCCTGCGGGTCAATTTCGGCCTACCCCATTAGGCCCGAATTTTCGCGGGCCTATTTTTTCATGACCCTAACCTGTCCTATCCCGGGGGGGGGGGGGGAGACCCGAGGACTTTGGCCCACTTTGATATTACTATATTCATCTATAATCTACACATTTTAGTTACTCCTTACTCCCTAATCTATGATTTTTGAATTTATGTTGTAGTTCCCATTATATTATTTTCATAACATCCTTTATGAACATATTTTCAATGACACAAAGATATTAGTCATGGCAAATGCAGTAAACTTAATTGATATTGACACAAACTGTGAGCTGGAGGTGTAAAGTTCGTGTCATTAAGAAAAACGAACCAAAAAATGCTATTGGAACTCCTGGAAAAAGTATATGTTCATCGTTTCTGAGGATGAAACTGTAAGTAAATAGTAAAAAAATTCTCCCTTTATTATTATTATTGTTGTTGTTGTTGTTGTTGTTGTTGTTGTTTGTCGTCGTCGTCGTCATTATCATTATCATTATCATTATCATTATTATTATTATTATTATCCTTCTTATTATTATTATTATTATTATTATTATTATTATTATTATTATTAGTTGTAGGGTGAACAACTAAGATTTTCACATATCAATAACCGCTTACAAGATGAACAATATATAATACAATTGAGGTCTCAATCTTATACACAAGTCATAACAACACAAAAACATGGTATCATATGCCATAACATCATTGCACGAATATTCACTAGCTCCAGTAAACAAGATGCAATAAAGACACAACCAGCAAAAAGAAAACTCAACTTCACTAAAGATGGAGAAGATGAAGACAATTTCGAGTCTCAGTAAATGTGCGTTAAGAAAAATTAATTTACTCTACTCAAATTAGTATTTTTTATCGAATTGTTTTCTTCCATTAGTTGATCATGATAGATAGTCATTTATAGTTAATGGTTTATTTGTTTCTACTTACTTTAGTTGTAATTTAACTATTTACAATCTTGTTATGTTTTATTAAAATATATAACCATCGAGACTATTTCTTTGAGTTTTATTAATTTAACATTTTTTTCTCTCTCATTATTATATGACTACTTTAACTAATAAAAGAACACTAATTTAAAACTACGCATTAGACATTGGTTTAATCGCGCAACGCGCGTGTGAAAACTAGTTATATAATAAATAGAAAAGAGTATTTCGTATTTTTGTAATGAAAATGATAACTTTATGATTTTAAAAATATTAACACTATCTTTTATATTTTAAAAAATATATGCGATTTTTTTTTAATATTATAAAAATTTTGATGAATGAAATAAAAAATCATTATATTAAACGACGACTAGTCAACAAAATGGTAGAACAAAAAGAATAAAAGATAGTATAATGACATCATCTTATCGCTGGCATCCAATTCCGAATGTAACGAACGCCCACTAATCCAGTAATCCACGATAGAGAAGACTATCAGTCTATCAGTCTATTACATCAGGGCGGAATAGCCGCCTTTCTTTACCCAAGTCAATGGAAAAACCATAGCTATCCTAAAATAATAAATTTAATCCCTTAATTATATATATAATTTCATTTAGTTCCTAATTTTTTAGTGGCCATTTTAGTCCTCCTTTATTTTTTTTAGTACAAATGAACCATAACTATGGAGACCTATTCCTACTAGATTGACTCCAAAATAGCATATCCAAATTATAAGAAAACCTATAGATGCCACAATAGATGCGACAATTGCGGAATTTACACTCTGCAAATTTAGATTTGTTCGAGTGGATTTCACTTGACTATTTACGCGTGTACTCGGGGTATAAGTTTTGTATAATTGTATCACCATGCTATTAAGTATTTTGATTGAAGTTCTTTATCTTTTTAAGAGGTTGATGTGTTTGGAAGCCCTCGGCCAAACGAGTATTTTACAGAGAGCCGACAAGGAATTCCATTAATAACTGGCCGTTTTGATCCTTTGGAACAACTCGATGAATTTAGTAGATCGTTTTAGTAGGAGGTCCTAATGACTATAGATCGAACCTATCCAATTTTTACAGTACGATGGTTGGCTGTTCATGGCCTAGCTAATATGTTACAATGTAGTATCTGTTCATTACTTTTCTCAATCAAATGAAGTAGAAAGAGTCAATATTGTTTCCACTGAGACTCGAACCCACCCCTCCCATGTAGAGTATATGGCTGTTAGCGAACAGAGCTTTCGACAAACTACTCGTGTTCGAACTCGGTAAACGTTCGTTTATGTTCGTTTATTAAGACAAACGAACATTAACAAACAAAATTTATATATATATAAAATTATTCGTGAACGTAGATTATTTATTGTTCACGAACAAATTGTGTTCATGAACATGTGCAGGTGTTTGGTTATTAAGTGTTCACGAACGTGTTCATTAACGTAAATGAACATGTTTCTTAACGTTTGCGAACACGTTCGTGAACCTATTCGTTAACGTTAACGAACACGTTCGTGAACCTGTTCGCGAACGTTAACGAACACTAACGAACGCTTAACAAACGAACACGAACAGGATTTTCAAAAACCTTAACAAACGAACACAAACACAAACACCCCAAAATCGTTAACAAACGAACACGAACAGCCTCCGTTCGTTTATGTTCGGTTCGTTAACAACCCTAGTAGAGTACAACCAGGTGCCACTAGATCACAAGGTCTTTGGCAGTCCCTTTTAAAATAACTATTAAAATTAATCTTCATTGAAGGATAAATATGTAAATATGTAAGTTCATCCATTTCTTCCAAAATCGCACATCAAGCGTTTGGAAATTAAAAAAAAATGACTTCTGAAAAATATTTTTAAAAAAATTAGTCATTTTTCATAAAATATTTTCATTTTCATTGTTTGGTTACATTCTAGAAAACTATCTTAATGTGTTTGGTTCGTTTTCTAGAAAGTAAGTAAAATCATATAATTAAATATTTTAATTGTTTTGTTAATTTGTTTATAATATAACAACATGTATAATAATAATAATAATAATAATATGATTATGATTATTATTATTATTATTATTATTATTATTTATTTGTTTTATTATTATTATTATTAAAACATGTTTTTTTCCACATTGTTTGTTCTGGAATGCTCTGGTTTCCGACGGAAACCCGGAACCTTTTTTTTTTTATAATAAATATTATTATTTTATATATTTATATTTTAAATAAAATAATACAAATATATAATTATACAATTTCACGCATTTTCTAAAAATGTAAAAACTTGTGTGAGACGAGTCGAGCCGGGTCTGGTCAATGTGAAAATGTGATACTTATACACATAAATGTTATACTTATATGCTCAAAAGTAATACTAATCATGAATAAATTATTTGTTACTTATAATGGTATAAACTTGTGTATATGTTTTAGTCTTACTATTTTCTTAAAATTGTTATTTGCTTAGCTTCTTGTTGATTTCCTTATGCCAGTGCCTAGTTTTGTGATTGCATATTGCGTGCCATAACCTCCGATCCCCTGAGGACGGCATTTCACACCCGTACACTCACCATAACTCATTTTTTGCTACAATCATGGAGATATTAGAAATGATCCAAGAATGGTGACCTTGAGCTCAAGAAGACGACCTGGACGAAGAATTTGACCTAGATCAAGAAGTTGGTCCGAACCAAGAGAGGTGATCCAAACCAAGGGGGTCGGGACCAAGAAAGGCGATCCAAACTAAGGTAAGCGACTTGGATCCAACCCGGAGCATCCGAGGCACGGGGGACGGAATTCGTCCTAATGGAGTGCCCTAAACAATTTTTATTAGTCCGAACATTTACTCTCTCTCATTGTAGACTTCGCACAACCCAAAGAGTGGGGGATGTTGATGGAGATATTGGAAATCGTCCAATAATAAGGACCCAGTGTTCAGGTTCCCATAGCCCAAGGAAATGACCCAGGCGGCCCAAGAAGTTTTCATGATTCGAAGCTTAAGGAGTTGACCTGAGCTCAAGGGAAATGTCTCAACCGAACCAAGGTGGTCCGGACCCGACTCAGGGCACCCTACCATTGCCATCATGTAGTCCATCTCGGGGGCGAAAATGGTGGGTTTGTGGGCTTTGACTCGTTCCCACGGCCCACCATGATTTTAGCTAAATTAGTTAGACTTTTCATGTATAAATAGCTTATGTCTTATCCTAGACAAGGACGTCTCATATTCTTACACAATATTTCTTGTAATGCTCTTGCATTAATCTAGTATTTATCACTACAATTATCCTTTTACCATTTTATCGTTATATTTTATGCAAACTTAATTGATCCACGCATACCTCTGATTAACTAGTACTATCAGGGAACTAGCAAGAATATTAAATTTTTATTTCCTCAACCTTTAATTTAGTCAAAGTGCCCAACAAATATAATTTTCTAATATTTAATTGTTAATTAAGATTGTATTTTGTTAAAAGATTAATAGGTTAAACGTACAGAGTATTTGGTGGAAAGAGAAAACTTCAATTGGCTTACCGCTTTCTCTGCAAAAAACATTACTCATCGAAAATTTTATTTCTTTCGTCCACTCCCTAAAATTTTCTAAATTTGTCTACTCTTTTTCAAAAGTTCCCAAAACCAAGTATTATTCTATCATCAACACCATGCCTTCTTCATTTGATTGGAAACATTTTAGTCGTGAACAAATTTTTGAGAAGGGCTGTTAACAAACCAAACATGAACGAAAAGAGGTAGTTCGTGTTTGTTTATTAAGATTTTTTAAAAGTTTGTGTTCGTGTTCGTTTGTTAAGATTTTTTAAAATAATATTATTTGTGATCATTTGTTAAGCGTTAAATAGTGTTCGTTAACATTTGCGAACAAATTTGAAAACATGTTCGTTAATGTTAGCAAACACATTCACAAACATGTTCGCTAATGTTTGTGAACACATTCACAAATGTGTTCGTTAACGTTAACAAATATGTTCATGAACATGTTTGTTAACGTTTGTGAACACTAAATAGACAAGTGCATGTACATGTTCATGATCATAATTTATTCTTGAAAAAGAAATCATGAACAATAACCAAATAAACAACATAACCACTATAAAAAATAATAATACAAATAAGTCCAAAAGTAATTTTTTAAAAATATAGGCTAAACGCCTAAACAAAAGTAGTATACTAGTATATGAATACTGAATAAAATAAAATAAAATAAATCAATTGTATCCAATCAAACACTAAACGTGCGTATTAAAGAACATTATTAAATGAACACTAAACGAGCTTATTAATGAACATTATTAAACAAACATTAACAAGTTTGTTCATGAGCTCTTAACAAACGAGCTCACAAATGTCCATACTATGTTTGTTTAGTAAATGAGCTCTAACATTTGTTCATTTATGTTCGTTTACCTTAATAAATGAATGTTTACTGAACACGAATACAAGTAGTTTACTGAAAGCTCTATTCGTTAATACATGCACCTAGTGTTGTCTACTTATCATATTATTGTAGTTCTATATATGCTATTGTGCTAATAATAATTATGTCACAAAAACATTCATGAGTGACAAGAGAAAGATGTACACATCGGATAACAATTCAATTCATATACTAATGAGTTATATTAAAACCACTGTATTGCACCAACCAGAACCATAATCGTACAAACTCCAATTTAGTGTGAACAAAAATGAGGAAAAGACTTCACATACACGTACTGGAAAAGTCCTTGAAATACAATAATGCAACAATATAATAGAGGGGAGTAAATTAATTAAATCATGGATATTCAATGGTGCCTTATTATAACATGCATGCGGTTTTCATCTTTTGCAAGAATGAAGCCTGGCGTCTCGATCTTCTTCCAGCGTCACGAGGGTGTAAGTGGAGGAATGCTTTGCTCATTCCTGAAGAAGTTGGTGGGATCAACCTTGGTCTTCACACTAACCAACCTGTCAAAATTATTCTTGTAATACTTTATCCCCCACTTGCGGGCCTGCACAAAGCTTGTGTTGCCTTCATTGTTTATCCCAATGTCAAGATCCCTGTAATTCACGTACGCTTCTCGTGGGTGCTTGGACACAAAGGCAGTTGTGTAAGCATACAGCTTTCTCATCCAACTTATGTGCCTCTCAGTAACAGAACCCTTACTGTCATCTGTATTCCAGTACGCCAAATACTGGATTTTGTACAGATTCCCATCTCTGTGAGGGAATGGGATTGATGACTCTGAAATCTCCCTCATTCTTCCCCCGTATGGGTTCAAGATCAGCTCGGCCGATGCGCCTTCGTCTTTGAAGAAAAATTCCCAGATCCCTTCCAGTCCTTCCATGGGGATTGGGGTTTTCACGTAGTCAGATTTTGCCTTGAAATACTGCACCCTGGATAATTGAACCCTCCGTTGTAAAACGTTTGTGGGTGTTCCGATTGGGAATCCTCCAAAGTATAGACATGATTCGACCCAGCTCATTTCCCTGCAATCTTCCTTGGTTAGCCCTAGCTCTGGGAACCTTTTTTGGAGGATTGGGAGCAATTTGTTTGCCCTGCCGAGGTAGAGGGAGTTGAAGGCGGCTTGAATGATTGGATTTTCGGCGGTGGAGTTCACTCTACTTATGAGGACTCTGATGAACAAATCTTTGTTTAATTTGGGAGCAATAGACTGCCATTTGTGTACCAATCTTGTGCCGATATCGTCCAGATTTTTTTTGATGGTGAAAACCGTGACGGTTTCTGGTACATCAACTAAACGTATCTTCCATGCAAGAATCACTGCAAAGCTATTCCCTGCGCCCCCTCTAATCGCCCAGAACAGATCTTTCCCCATGGTTTTCCTATCCAGGATCCTCCCATTCGCATCAACCAAGCGGGCATCGATGATATTATCCGCGGAAAGACCATATTTTCTGAGCAAAACACCGTACCCTCCGCCGCTAAAGTGCCCTCCGACTCCAACGGTGGGGCAAACGCCGGCCGGAAACCCCAGCGTTTTACTCTTCTCCGAAACCGAATAATACACTTGTCCAATCGTGGATCCGGCGCCGACCCACGCCGTTTTGGCCTCCGCATCGACCGTGATGTTCCTCAGGTTGGCGAGATCCAGTACGAGGAACGGGTTCCCGTAATCCGTAGTGTAGGATATCCCTTCATAGTCATGGCCGCCGCCTCGGACGCGGACCTGGACGCCATGTTCCTTGGCGCAATGCACGACCGCCGGCACCTCGGACTCCTGGCGCGGCGTGACTATGATGCGCGGGCGTGGGGTGTGGGTGGTGTTGAATCTGCGGTTGTGGATGGAGAATTGTAGGATGGGCAAGAAGGAGGGGTTGTCGGGCGTGTAAACATCGTCGGAGAAAGCTGAGTTTTGGGAGATTCGGATGAGACAGCGGCGAAAATGTTCGTGGGTGATGTCGGGTGATTCAGCCCGTGAATTGGAGGAGAAGAGAAGAAGCAGTGAAGAAAGAGACAGAAAGATGGAAGTAGCGGAAGATGTCTGCATCGTTGTCTTGTGAGATCGATCGGATCAATTGGCTGTTATTGCGATAAGAATCCATATTTATAGGGTGAATTTGATTGAATATGTCAATACGTACGTGCATGAAGTGGGACATTTCATTATACTGATGCATGCATGCCATCCAATTCAATTCATCACATCAATTTTTGAACATTCTTCATTCGTACGTCTAGATGATAGATATATTTGCAATGTCCTATGTTTCGTACCTACGTACCACGTGATAATCATCAAATTGAATCTATTGATTAAAAAAGTCAAGAATATAATCCAACTTCAAATGTCAATATTTGTCCCAAGGGAAGAAGGACTAATTGCATACATATATGATACATAGATCTATTGGTATTTATTTCTTATGGTAGGCATTTTACTGCATAGAAATTGTAATCATGCATGCATGGTTGCAGACTTGCAGTAGGCGCCAGGCGCTAGTTGGACGGTAGACTAGCGTTTAGCGCCTAAGCGGTCTAGGCGGCGACCTATAAAAACAAAAAAATTAATTCATGTGTGTGGGTGTATGTCATATATATATATATATATATTATATCTCTTACTTCTCTTACTTATATAAATAAATAAATTTAAACATATACAAATATAATAATAAAAGTAACAAGGCTGACTCGCTCGACTTAACTCGGCTAACTCTGCCGAGTTGGGCGAGTTAACTTGGCCAAATTCGGCCCAGTCGGCCGAGTTCAGCGCTCGGACGCCTAGGGAGCAATTTGCCTCGGTTTAGGAGCGCCTAGTGCCTAGGCAGGGATTTGTTAAGTTACTTTTGTTATGTGGGTCCAAATGTAAATGTGTAGACTAATATTTTGTGTGTAGGAGTAAAAATTGGGAGTAAAAAATGAGAGTACACAGTATTTTCCATGTGAAAATCCCTAGCCCTTAGCTTATACGTCAGGATAACTATGATAAAGGATTAAAATAGAGTTAGATTACCGAACTTAAAAAGAAAAAAGTGGAATTGAATCTTAAAACAAGTCGATCTAAATTGTGCAATAATATAATTACAAAAACTTGTGTGATATCGTCTCACAGTTCCTTGTCTGTGAGATAGCGGGTCGGGTTCTAGACAACTGATTGTGTAAGTATCACAATTACAATATTTATTATTGGTAACAATCAATTTTATCTTAAATAGTATAACAATTTCACATATAAGTATTACTACAATATCTATCATAAGAAACGGTTTATTTTTAATTCAAATTGGTAATAAATTTTCTACAATAAGTATTATAATTTCTTTCGTAAGTAACATTTCACATAGAATATGGTTCAAATTGGCCATTGAATGAAACTTGAAAGTGCAACTTGGTCACTGAACGGAAAAAAAAAAAGTGCAGTTAGGCCACTCAACACTCCAAATGTATATAGTTTCACCTGATAGCAGGTTAACAACTCATCTAGCAGGTTACATGTTGATGTGAGCGATGATTTGGCATTTTTTAAAATTTCCTTTTCATTCATTTTTTTGTATTATTTTTGAAAAAAAAATTCTAGCATAAAATATGTTGTAATTTATATTCAATTTTTTTTAAAGATATATATTCAGTTTATAATTTTATATAATATTTAAGATATTAGTAAATAAAATGAAACATGATTCTCTTCCCAGTGCACTACTTTGGAGCTACATTAAGCAAAATGTGGACCAAACACTACTTTGGTGCTAAAACCCCTCTTCACAGTTCACATCCTACCATTATAATTTGCAAAAACTCTACTGCCCGCAGTACCTAGCTAGTTCTTTTGTATGAACATATACACCCTTCAAATATTTTTCAGCGAACCAAACGTGCTATAAGAAATTGAAACTACAAACTTATGAAACTACGAACGGATAAACTTCAATATGATGAAACCCCGAAGCAACAAGGAAACAAATAGGGATTTTAGGCGTGATTTGAGAATTTCACAGTTGATTTGGAGATTTCTGATTGAAGTTTTTTAATCTTTTTAAAAGAATGATTGAAGTTTAGTTTGCAGCCTAGTACATGGTGGAAGTGCAGCAAATTTTATGCAAGAAAAAGGGTTTTCAAAAAAAAAAAAAAAAAGAGAAGAAAATTAACAAAAAAAAAAAAATGTCAAGTCATTTTCCATGTCAACGTGCAACCTGCTAGATGAGATGTTAACCTACTATCGGTGAAATTGGATACATTTGGAGTGTTGAGTGGCTTAATTGCACTTTTTTTTTCGTTCAATGGTCAAATTGCACTTTCATGTTTCGTTTAGTGATCAATTTGGACCTTATTCCTTTCACATATAAGTATTATTACAATATTTACATTACAATTACATTTTGTAAATATCACAATTTCGGTTATAAGTATTACAATATTTATCATTAAATTAGTTGCAATTATTCTATCATAAATACTAAATAGTATCAAATTAAATTTCACATATAAACTATTATAAGTAATACTCCCTCCGTCCCTAATTGTGTGTCTCATTTACTTTTTGCACGGGTTTTAATGCAACATAAAAAATGATACTAACTTTCCAATTTTGCCCTTCAAAAGTAGGTGTAATTTGTACAAAGTACAATTGTACTTGTCTCATTAATGGTCTAAAAAGTTGAAAAGTCAAAAGGGTAAATTGGGAAATGTAGAATGATAGTTATGTTCAATTTTAGAAAGAGGACATTATTTTGGGACAAACTAAAAAGGAAAGTAAGACAGGTAAAATGGGACGGAGGGAGTAGTTTTTTTTTTTTTTTGAAGTATTAGAGAAAATGGTCAAATAGGCACTTACTGTATTCAAAAAGTCAATTAGACCCTTAAACTTTTAAAAGTTGTAACTTTATAAGGTAGTATCTAGGTCCCATCTTATGACCACCCATTTAGAATGGTAACTTAGGTGTCATCACACTAGTAGTTGGTGATTTACGTACATTCTTTTAAGAGGAGATTAATTTCATATAATTATATACTCAAAATGGTTAATAATTTAAATAAGAAATTGTTTGTTAAAGCAATAGTTTGGGAGAATACTTGTACGACATTGGAAAAAATGTGGGTGACATAATATTTAAGGAGTCATTTTCTTATGAGACTGTTTTACAAATCTATCTGTGAGACAAGTCAAGTCAAGATGAAAATGTAATACTTATACTGAAAAAATTAATATTAATTAGTAATAAAGTTTTATTACTTATAAAGTAATACTTTTGAAGAAAAATGTAATGCTTTTGATTTAAAAGTATTACATTTCTTCTAAAAAATATTATACTTTCTTTTATAAGACAAACACTTTATTTCTTATTAGTATTACATTTTTCAATATAATTATTACATTTTTCATCTTGACCCGACTTGTCTCTCAGATAAGGATATGTGAGACGGTCTACACGAGTTTTTGCCATATTTAAGTATTTGTTCTTATTTGTAAATAAGAATTGTACTGTTAGATCATATGGCTAAGTAATTCAGAAAGAGGTGGCTGAGTAGATATAACATGATTTTATTATCTAAAGATTATAAATTTAATTATTCTTAAACACTCTCTCTATCTAACTGTAACACAAGATTTCTCTGGTCACCTAAAAAATAATAAATAAATAGCAAGTCACAATTGAAAATGTAATTGAGGATTTTGATTTTTTAGATAACCGAATGATATTTATATTGATCATGCAGAATATACATTCTATCTTGTAACTCGGACAACCATATAAATTATAAATTTTCGATCCTGCCCGTATGTGAAACCTATCTGGAGGTTTCAATCTCTGTCCAGTATGGATAAATGTCTACTTCGTTCAGGTTTTGGAGCCAATAACCTTTAAGAAGATTAATGTCAACACGAAGAAAAACTTAGCTTAGGTTATTGAGTTGTCTACGGCTGTGCAAAATCACGTTTGAATTTCTTTCCAAGAAAAATGAAAACCTCAAGAAATACAAATGGAGAAACTTCGATATCTAATTTTCTTGTTTGGTTGTATACTATTCCATGTCATAATATAATTTTCTTTCTAGAAAGGAAACTTCTTTAAAGAAAATATTTTTTCTTGTTGATGTTATTAAAGTTTGAAAAATGTTTAAATGTGTATGAGTGTCGCAAACATTGTGTTCCAGTTCCATTAATGAACATATATCTAAAATGTAATAATTATATTGAAACCACTCAGTGAATGCCATTGTCCATAATATCATAATAAAAGCATGTAATAATTAGATGATGATGTAGCTGGTTTCCCTTGTTGGCGGAATACCATCGGAAATAGGTAGGATGCTGTAATCACTCTACCTGGGTATCCCCTTCCAATTGTATATAAAAAAATTATTTTAGTATACACTTATTAATACTTTTATATTAATTTTTATTTAAATTTAACTTTTAAAATTTGACCGGCCCCCGCAAAGGTCTACGGGTTTAAGGCAGGCCGGGCTCGCTTAGGCCTATATTATTGGCAGGCTTTTTTAGCTAGTCCACAATATGATTTGGGCCAAATAACATCACAGCTTATATTAACGTCCTTACTTGGGCCATCAGCCTGTGACCCAAAGTTGGATAGCCTATTGCATAACAATCGTTATATCATTGACCAGGGTCCACAACACATTTAACCCTGATTCAATACACAGAATTTAACTTCATAAGGCACATAATTCATGTTCATAATGTACATAATTCATGTTCATAATACACATATACATAAACACGATATAATGAACATGCATTCTATGCATTATGAACATGAATTCTGTGTTTATGTATCTTCAGCTATATAATTTTGTGCATTATGAACATAAATGTTATACTTTATAAAGTCAAATTCTGTATATTAGACCAGGGTCCATAGTACATCTTGGTTTACGATATAAATTACAATTGCATAAATAGTGATATGTATTTGGGAAATCACCCTATAGCCCAAATTGCAGACCGTATCACTTTTAAGTTTTCTACTTTTTTTTTTTTGAAAGGTAAATTTCATTAATAAATATTAAGAACGATTACAACAAGGTTCAAAGGAATGAGAAACCATTCCATACAATCTGACATAGAATCCAATTTTCTAGCTAAGCTAATAAACTTTGAATTCGCAGACTGTTTTACATAAAACAAGTTTTGATTCCTGAAGGTCTTGCATACCACCTGAGTCTTTATCTTCATACTGAAGTCCATTGACACTTTGTCATCTTCTTTGCTCAGAATGAGTTCCACATGGGTCAAGACCAAATATATAATAGTGCACTCCAGAAGCACGAACCTCGTCACAAGAACGAGAGGGAGAAAACTCGTCACAAGAACGAGAGGGAGAAAACTCGTATAGAAACGAGAGGGAAAACACAATAAACTGCAACATAAATGCAGAGGGAAATAAAAAACAACAAACATTAAAATAAAAAGATAGGAGAAGACAAAAGGTTTAGGAGCTCGATACACACGGGTCTCGATGCCTCCAAACATAAAGTCAAAACCTATTCCCTATTTATTAAATATTTTATATATATATATATATATATATATATATATATATATATATATATATATATATATATATATATATATATATATTGATACGGATTAATTACTCCATGTATTCAAGTAGATAATAATGTAGGTAATAATGCAAAGGAAATCAACAAAATAGCTCTCAATTCATCTTTTGTATTCATGATTCTTGAGTAGAATAGAGAGAAGAGAGAGCAAGGTGCCCGTTTATGGTCCTCGGACCGATTTTTTGTGGGAGTAAGGTGCCCACTACGGGAGCAAGGTGCCCGTTTATGGTCCTCGGACCGATTTTTGTGGGAGTAAGGTGCCCACTACGGGAGCAAGGTGCCCGTTATGGTCCTCGGACCGATCTTTGTGGGAGCAAGGTGCCCACTACGGGAGTAAGGTGCCCGCTCGGTCCTCGAACCGATATATTACGACGACGGTTGGAAAAAACGCTACGATCGAAAAGTCGGAAAAAACTACGGGAGTAAGGTGCCCGTTCGGTCCTCGAACCGATATATTACGACGGCGGTCGGAAAAAACGCTACGACCGAAAAGTCGGAAAAAACTACTGGAGTAAGGTGCCCGCTCGGTCCTCGAACCGATCTATTACGACGGCGGTCGGAAAAAACGCTACGACCGAAAAGTCGGAAAAAACTACACTCTTTGCACCGAGGAAGAATTACCCTCGTTCGCTTTGCTTTATAAATTGTACACGGTCATATATATATATATATAAGGTTAAGTCGTGTGAAAAGCCCGGTTAGGTTGGCATTACCACCACCGGCGCTATAAGCCCGATTAGGTCGGCATGGCCACCATCGGCACTATGAGCCCGAGACCATATCTCGGCATAAGTCCTACGTAGTAGGCAGTTAACTCCGGTTAGGTCGGCATTACCATCACCGGCGTTGTAAAGCCCGATTAGATCGGCATCATATCGCCATCATCGGCACAGTTAGCCCGGGACCAATTCCCGGCATTAAGCCTTACGAGGTAGGCAATTCAGCCCGCCAGGTCGGCAGTCCGCCCGGGGCAACTCCAATCCCTTGATTGGTAAAACCCGATCCCTAGATCGGTAAAATACGACCTATCAATCGTATCGCAAATCAGATCCCTAAGATCGGTAGGGTTCGGACGACCCTTATAGTCCAAAAGACTGTGCTTAGGGTTGTACTCTTTTTCCTTGACTAGGATTTTTTCCCATTGGGTTTTTTCTTAGTCCAAGGTTTTTTAGCGAGGCAATCGGCATAAGTCACAGACTATATGGTTAGCTTTCAGCCCGAACTCTTCCTCGTTGGCGCTTAAAGTTGTGCTCTTTTTTCCTTGGCTAGGATTTTTTCCTACTGGGTTTTTTCTTAGCCCAAGGTTTTTAACGAGGCAACTAGCGTGAGTCGCGGACCGTAAGGACAGTCTTCCAGCCCGACCCCTTCCTTGTTGACTCGACGTCAGGGCACGGACTGGGGGGGCTACTTGATAGGGAATATACCCCGGGTATACGGCCCTTGGTACTCTATACGTATGTTCGGTGTAGTGTACGGGGTACGTGCCTATAAAAAGGCCCTAGCCCTTCAAGTTAGGGGACTTTTGGCCTCTTGACTCTCTCTCTAATTTAGAACACATGCAATGCTCTCTCTTCTCTCTATTCTACTCAAGAATCATGAATACAAAAGATGAATTGAGAGCTATTTTGTTGATTTCCTTTGCATTATTACCTACATTATTATCTACTTGAATACATGGAGTAATTAATCCGTATCATATATATATATATAAAATTTTATTTCAAAAAAGAAAAGAAAACAGGATAGACGGAGGGAGAGGCGGAAGACGGCGGTGAGTGAGCGGTGGAGGCCGACGATAGCAGGACCGAGATCTGCGGTGGCTGTGGAGGGAAATATGAGCAGCTGCGACGAGGAAGAAGATGCGGTGGTGGAGATCGGAATAGTTGTTGCGGCGGTGGCTGATGGAGAAAGACGAAGAGCTGCTGATGTTGGCGAAGGTACGGTGAGTGTGGAGGGGAGAGTAGAGGGACGCCGGTGACAAGGAAGAGGAGTGCGGCGCCGCCTCCACTAAACTAGCAGAGGCGGCGACCGCCGGAAAAAAAAAAAAGGGGAAGCCGGAGGTGAGGGATGGTTAGAGAGAAGGAGGGGAGTTAGAGAGTGCTTCACGTTATCTGAGTAGTCTGGATCCTCAATAGTCATAACTCATTATGTGCCTTGTACCTTGTCATGTGGACACGCGGGTCAGAAGTCCCGGTGTAGGTCTTGATAGTGAGTAACCTAAAATCTCTTGGGAGGGGCGCATCCATTATACTAGGAGAAAATGGAGCGGTCATCCTCATCTCAGGTTCTGGTGAATGTTCTCTTGCTTCTACCCTTCTCTCTAGCTCCATTTTCGCAGCTACGCCATGGTTCCGGAAAATGACTTCCGGAAAAAAATTCCAGAAGTTGTTTTCTAGAAATTTGGCTTGATTTTCCTTGGTCAACGGAAATTGTTTTCCGTTGACCGTATTTTCCATGCGTTCCCAAACAAAGGAAACCCGGAAAATAATTTCCGGAAATCATTTTCCGGGTTTTCAAACACACCCTAAAGGTCAGTGCACCTGTTATGTTATTGCGGAAGATAGATCATTCTCTTGGTCTTTATAACGGTACGCGACTCATCATCACAAGATTGGCAGATCACATTGTTGAAGCAAGAATAGTTAATGGGACACATGAATGAACCAAAGTTCTTATCCCTCGAATGTCTCTCACTCTTTCTGATACGAGATTGCCCTTCAAGTTCCAGCATAAATAATTCCCATTGATGCTTGCATATGCCATGACTATCAACAAAAGGCAGGGCCGGACACTAACTCATCACGTTGGGTTATTGCTGAAAAAATCAATTTTTAATCACGATCAATTGTACATGACTTTCTCCCGAGTCACCCATCCTGATAGCCTGAAAGTACGTTAATTAGTTATAGACGAGGATGGACAAGATTGTGTTGCTACTACCGATGTTGTCTACAAAGATGTTTTCAATAATGTGTAAATACAACCGGTGATATTATTTTTTTTTTCAAGATGGAAAAATTGCTATAACAAAAATATATCTTCCATACATATGAGTTAGAATATCAATTGATTCCTATAACTAAGTTACTAGAGAACGAATATCCAAAAAAAAAAATTTACTAGAGAACGAGCATATTTGCCAAATTTATAAAAATTCTAAACAATTATATATAAAATATCTAAAATTCCAACACCGCATGCATACATCTACACATTAGCTATTAATTAAACAATTATTTGTTGGAATTCAAACAAGGATAACATCAGAAAACATAATCGATCCAAAACATATATTCAATTGTACTATATAATATTTGATGTTATAATTTATATAATTATATATCGATTCAAATATTCTTAATATATTATAACAAATTAATTTCGTTTATCGCACGGGTGAAAATACTAGTTATTTTAAAGTTATGTTTTTTCTCTTTTTATATTAAATGAATATTTCTATTCTTAAAATAAGTATTTCATTTATTTTTCCTTTCAATCAAATTATTGCTTATATATAGAACCGAAAAGAACACACACTCTTTGTAAATATTATAATTATTATTTCAAACTAATACTAGTAACAAAATTAAGATTTAAACACAAATAATTCATTAATACTAATTAATTATAATTATAATATTAATGTTACTAGCATTGGTTTAAAATTATAATTATTATATTTACAAATGGTGTATGCTCTTTTTGATTGCAGTATGATTCTAGTTCACAATTCTGAGAAATGATAAACCAAAACCGACAATTCTGATTTGAACCGACGGCTTGAACTTTTCTTTTTTTTGGTAAATTCTATTTTTATTTTTAAAATAGTCAAAATCCAACCATTAATATTTTTTCCCGGTTCGTAATTGGAACTGACTGATTTCGAACTAGACGTCGATTCTGGTTTTAATAAAGTGGAAGCGATACCTTTTTAAGTTCCACTTATGAACCGGATTTCAGTTCAGTTGCTACAGTATCCAGTCTGTTTGAACTGAACCGTGACCGTCCTTGTATATAAGCAATAATTTGTTGGTGAAAAACAATAAAATATTTATTTTAAAGGATAAAAATGTATATTTAACATAAAATAAAAAAAATATGTCACTTTTAAAATAATTAAAGGACTATTGTGAATACATGAATAATTCAAAGAAAAAAACGCTATAAACAAATAATTCAAGAGAAACAATTTTCATTTTCCCTTAAATTATTCAATAACAAAAAAAATATTGTAGATAAGAGTCGAATTGTTAGCAGGAGACAGATTGTTGGGCGTTGAGGTGATCGGCCTAGAAAGGCAAACAAGAAATGTTAAAGTTGATAATCAAGTTGAGAGCAGAGAAAACGACAGTTAGAAGAGCGATGTATGAAAACAAAGAACGCCATTACTATCAGATTAAGAAAATGACAAATTGTTAAGGGCCCAATTTCACAAAACTCCCGGAATATTACACGGTAGATTCCGGGCCGGCCGCCTTCATTGTTTTTCTGCCAGCCTGCCTGCACTCATTGGAGCGTTGAACTCAACAGTCTCTCTCTCCTCTCCTCTCTCATCCCTTTCATTTTTATTATTATTCTTTTCTACTCGAACATAATTAAATACCCGGAATTCGAAAACCACCATTTCCAGTGTAGCAGGGGGGAAGACGGATCAGGAATCGCATCAGAGAAGAAGAAGAAGAAGAAGAGGTGGAGGAGGAGCAGAAAACACTCTTTAATCTTTAACCAGAGATGTAAGTGGAGAATTACTGTTTTAGCCATAGGTTTCCCATTTTTCCTGGATAACCCTTTGCTAATTTGCTCATTTGCTATGCTTCTTTGTTTTGTTTTGTTTTTGTTTGCGAATTTTATAGGAAATATTGATGATTTTTGTTCTAGCTTGATGTTCGTGTTGTTGAGTGGTGATCTAGGAGCTTCAGCTCAAGTTTGCTTTTCGTCATTCTTTTTCATTTCGAATAGTTTTTGCATAATAGTTCTGCCATTCTTCTTATGCTCATGTAAAACTAGGGTTGCGTTCTTGGATTGTACTATCTGGAGCTCTTAATGCTTTAATTATTATTAATAAAAGCAATTTTATTCTTACCTGTTTAGTAAATAGTAATGTCGTTGGATTATGAGTTTGCATAAACAGGGAGAGTTGTAGGTGGTGGGATTAGATTTCCAACCTTAATGCCAATTGGGTGACTTCTATTGAGAATTAATTAAATGACAATTCTATCTTAGCAGAATGGTTCTGTGAGCTCTATAATTGCTTTGAGTGGGGTTTTCGACATTGTGGTGGCTTCTTGTTCTTGACAAGAAAGTTGGATTGGATTGGATTGAGTGTGCGCGCTAAGGAGCCGAAATTCGTGAAACTTTTTTCTTTTTCACAAATTGCAGCTTTGGTATGTTGTTCAGTACCTGTAGTGATCATTTGGAGAATGGATCTCTTAAAAATATTGGCTATGTTTTAAGAATTGTGTGGGATAACTGAACTAAGAAGGATAGAAGCCTTCTTAAATGCACACCTTCATTTAAATTTGCCGATTTCCTATGTTCTCTCATTTCTTTGTTTCCTGTTATTATGCTTACCCATTTTCTGCATGTGAGGCTTTGAAGTGATTCTTGTGCAATATTGAACTTTTAGTGGAATTTAATGTTTCAAAGCACATCTCTAAGAAAAGGAAACAAAGGAAATAATCATGATTTAACAAAGAAAGATAATTGCTTTAATTGAATGAACAGAGCGATTTATCTCTCATCTCCAAATTGCCTAATTCTGCTCCCCACGTAGCTCTTCTTTCTCTCTTTTATTATTGAAGAAGATATAGCACGAAGGTGGCTGTCATTCTCTTTCTTTGATTGTCAAAATGCCAAGGGCTTGTAATGACCTCCTCTAATTGCAATAAAGACATCACTTCATCCCAATTAATCATATAAGTTTTCACTGTTCAATTGATTCAAAGAAGCCGAATTTCTTCCTACAAAATGATGTAAAAATCTATGCAAGCTAACAAAAACCTAAACCAATAGAAATGAGGTAGGGGATATATTAAATTCACTTATCAATAATGAAATGGAAAGGCAGCTGCATATCTTAACCATTACACCGAAAATAGACTGCCTTTTCCTCCAATGTTATCCAAAGAGAATTCTGGTTTCCATGATTGATATGGGTTTTGCAAACTTCAGTTTAATACTTTGATTTGATCTGACTTCTAGACTTTTACGGTTTATTGGTTGCCTTTTATTGTTTTAGACACTATAGTTTCTTGTCTACAGATTAATGAAATGTATCAACCAAAAGGGGTTCCTAGTGCAAACTTAGTCCACAACAATGGAGTAGCCCATAATCAACAATTAGACACTGGTGCCGCCTCAATGGATCAAATTAGTGGGGGTAACAACAATCCTAGTCTTGCTTCAAAACAACGTCTGCGCTGGACACATGAACTTCATGACAGATTTGTTGATGCTGTAGCACAACTTGGTGGCCCAGATCGTGAGTTTCTTTATTTTTGCTGCTTATCTTTCTGTTGCGTAACCAGAACTCTACCTCTATATAGATCTCAATTCCTCAGAGCCACTTATTGATACTTACTAAAATTGATCACATTCTAGTTTTGGCTCAAATCAAGAGTCTAAATGCACTATAATTTGTTTCTCATTATGAATGCCTGAGTGCTTTATCACTGTGATCTGCCTTCTCCCATTAATTCAAGAGAGTGTCCAAGTAAAAACAACTATATTTATGTGCAGAGGTTTTTTTTTTTTTTTTTTAAATGCACAGTTTTAAGTTTTGTGAGATTGGTTCTATGGTTCAGGTGCTACTCCTAAGGGTGTCTTGAGGGTCATGGGAGTTCAAGGGTTGACAATTTACCATGTAAAAAGCCATTTACAGGTACTATTTCAAAAATGATGATATATGCAAGTTTTCCTTTTAAAGAGCCTTCTTTCGGTAATTTATGAGGGAACAACTCAGAGCCCTTAGACCTTTTTATTTTTATTCTGTTTTCCAGAAATATCGCCTTGCCAAGTACCTTCCTGATTCCTCATCTCTTGGTAGGTTTATCTATAGTTCCCTACTTTATGGTATGAATATAATTCTCCTTTAAAATTTTGAGCTGTGAATTTTCTAATAAATGGCAATTGCTAGGGCAAAAAGCTGATAAGAAAGAATCAAAGGATATGATTTCTGGCCTCGATGGCTCATCGTGAGTAGATTTTTGCTCTTTGCTCAGCATGTACTAACATGTCTACATATTTCTGGCCTGGATGGTTCACCCTTTACAACATCTATTCTCTTTCATATGATTACTACTATTTTAATTTAATGTGACAAAGAATTCATTTTGACATTAAACAGTGGAATGCAAATTACCGAAGCACTGAAATTGCAGATGGAGGTCCAAAAACGACTTCACGAACAACTAGAGGTTTGCTTTCTTGCACTTGAAATGCAATGTTTTAATCCCTTTTATTGTTTATTTTAATTAAAAGAATGCATCCGACAATGAGAAAAGTCATTTCTTCTATCTGGAAAACTGTTCTCTTTCAAGATCACTTTATCAGTTCTACATTTTACGAAAACGAGCCAAGGATGATTTAACCATATATGGGTTTACAAGACCCTGATAAGATCTGTTTTTGGAGGTTTGTTTTGGCTGGCATAAAAATTAGAATTAATGGTTTAATAGTTCAGGTGGAAAATGAATTATGCGCTTTTTGTGAATCTATGGTTACATGTGAACTTTACGCTCTTGCAACAGGTTCAGCGCCAGCTGCAGCTAAGGATAGAGGCCCAAGGGAAGTATTTGAAGAAGATTATTGAAGAACAAGAGCGACTTAGCGGAGTTCTCTCTGAAGTGCCTGGCTTTGGGACTCCATCAGCAGGCGGTGAGAATGGCCCAGAATCCGATAATAGGACTGACCCAGCAACTCCAGTGCCAACATCTGAGAATCATTACGGTGATAAGCCCGTGAAGGCTCTTGCCACAGCAAAGAGCCTCTCTTTTGACGAATCATTCTCTTCTCATCATGAGCCTCTTACTCCCGATTCTAGTTGCCACAGGACTTCTCCAAGCGGGAGTTCTGAGGGCGAGAGGTCAGCAAAGAAGCTAAAAATGAGCGTCACTGCTGCTTTCAATGAACTAACAAAGCCAGGCACGGTGCTTACTCGTCAGATGTTGGATTCAAGCTTGAGCCTACCAGCTGTACCAGCATCCAGATTCAATTTCCCAAACAAGGGAGCAATTTGAGAATTATATTCATCGGATTATCAGATCGATCAGTGGCGTAAACTTTCAGGTAACTTGTAGTTATTTAATGTGCTGCAAAATAGTTGTTGATTGGCAGGCAGAGCTTTCAGTTCACAACCTTTGTTTGTATGTTGTAATCTTCATAAATTAGATGTTAGGTGGTAGAAAGCTCTTGGTTGCAGTAGGCTTAACTCTCATCATTAGTACACTATTTGTTTGGACTGTTATTCTATGCTATATAATGCTTCAAATGAAACATGTTAATTAAGAATTATAGAAATAATGATTAGGACAAAGGGGTTTGGTTTCCGTTCAATCCTCAACCTCTGAAAGAAATAATGGTTAGGATTGGATTTGGATTCATTTTTTTTTCAATATCATGGCTTGACAACCTTAAATCTTTACTAAACTAATCTAATAAGAACCAATACAACTAGGCCTATAACAGGAATTAAGAAATGCTGATCTAATTGTTTACTGTGAATGAATAGTTCATATTATTTTGATTTTAATATTTTTTTATTATTATTTTCCTACTTTATTCTCTATTATATCATTTTTTTTCTAAATATTTTTGAATTTTGTCAATGTAAACTTTAGTGACAGACTATTATGTATTTTTGTTAACTATTTTTTTTTTTGAGGATAACTATTTATTATTATTATTATTGTTATTATTATTATTATTATTATTATTATTATTATTATTATTATTATTATTATTATTATTATTATTATTATTATTAACTTACTCATTGATTTCCATAAGGAATGTCTCAGGTTCAAATCTCATTCCAATTAAAGTTGGCATAATTATTAAACATATACTATGAATATATTAGACTGTATTAAAAAATACAATATAAAATTTAACATAAGTTTTGGTCAATTAATTAACTAGACTATATACATAGTATTCAAAGATAGCATCAAAGATTACAAGGAATCTTGAAAATTATTTTCTTGCATTAAAAAAAAAAATAAATTTAGGTTAAGTACTTTTTTATTTAATTAATATTCTTTTGATTATTTAGAATAAGACTCAATATTTTAATTATGCTTTTGCATTATTGGAATGATTTAGGTTATTATGATATTAATATTTTTTGTTTGTATTTTTGTAATAATGAAACCAATTGTACTTTACTTTACAAATATTGTATTATTATTTTTTATCAAAAAAATTGTTCTTACATCATTAAAGTTATATATATTTAAGGTTGTTCAGGCGAGAATGTCTAGCCCATGAGAGAAATCAGAACCACTCAGAGTCGTCCACGTGTTGAGATCTAACAAATCAGAAACACTGATTTTAAAAAAATGTCGTGGTATTTTCATAAATAATTGAACATCAAAATACAAGTAATTTTTATTAAAAGTGTAAGTAACAATTTCATATAGTGCATCTAAGTACAAGTAAAATGTATCACAAGTGCAAGTAAAATGTATTACAAGTGCAACAAATAATGTACACTAAGCATCAATATTAAGTGCACTTAATGTTATCATTAGTTGCACCAAACGTTATCATTAAGTGCACCTATCATTAGGTGCACAAATGTTAATAAAGGTAAATTACTTGCACTATATGTAGTGAAAATAGTTGCATTTGTAAATTAAATAATAATTTTATTTTTATTATTTATAAAATAAAATAATAGTATTGTTTTATTCATAATATAATTAATATTTAATTTTTTTTTTTAAATTCACCGTGTCTTTCTCCGTCTGTTTAACGGTTCGAGTCCACCCGCGTTCGCTCCGAGAGGAACGAGAGCTGGCCCATAGGGAACGTTTTTAATATTAGATATTGTACAATATGTTTAACACTTTTTATTTTAGTACGTGGAAGACATCAAACTATTTTTAAAAAATTTACTCATTTATTACGGAGTATCTCTTTTGTTAAGCATTATGTGAATTAAACGACCTATTTACTAGTTCAGGAGTTCGTTTTTAGGCCAGATCGTGATGAGTGATCTTCACTCCCTCCTTTTTTCCTTTGTTAATTGTTATGCTTTAATGGAGGATATTAATTAAGTGATTTATTTCAAAAAATAAAAATAATTCACAAACCATCTCACATCAGTCACATGCAGAATGTATATGGATAATCGATCCATGTGGTCTGGCAGTCACAAACGAAGGCCCACTACACTGAATAATGGAGCCTGTGTTAGTAGCAAATTATAAGTCTACAGTGTACTGTGAATTTCATCTAATACACAGAATTTGACTTTATAATGCATAAATTAATGTTCATAATGCACATAATTCATATTCATAATACATATACACATAAACACGATATAATGAATATGAATTTTATGCATTATGAACATGAATTTTGTGCATTATGAATATAATATGAATTCTATATATTACGTTAAGTGTTTATGTTTCCTCAATTATATAATACACAGAATTCATATTATATTCATAATGCAGAAATTTTATATTCAAAATGCACAGAATTCTTGTTCATTATATCGTGTTTATGTATGCATATGTGTATTATGAACATGACTTTCAAGTATTATGAATTTTGTGCATTATGATGAATAAGAATTATGTATATTGAACCAGGGTCCATATTGCACTGTGAACCCTGGTCCATGATATAACAATTGCGTGTTAGTGCCAATGGAAAATTTTATTGTGTATCATAGTCCATCTAGCAATGTGTACCAGTAAGCAATATAATGTAATTTGAATAATTTAAAAAATAATTGTTAGCATTAGCAATGGTAGACTGCAAATTTTAGTAAGATCTATACAATAGCCTCTTTCATCTCCATTGCAAGCTTCTCATCAACATATCTCATATTTGTTTTTATACTCAGCCTCTCTCATATTCGTTTTATCGATTGTATTCTCAGAGTTTTATCGATCATGGATCAATTAATTAATAGATAAAAGCAATCAAAGTTTAATATAATGTGTTATGTGTGGACCATCCAATTTCAATTGATACACAATACTTTCATTATAACATCACTAAAATTTCATTCTAATTCAACTACAGTTTCATTTAACAATATGCACTCAATATATGAGATATGTTATTTAGTTTCATTTTATACAATTTCATTACAACACCATTAAAGTATTATTTTATTTCAACTACGTATTTATTTGGCAATATACACTCATTATGTGAGATATCCAATTTAGTTTAATTTTATACACGTAGTTTCCTTAATTTTAAAAAATGGACACTTCGTAGATACAGAATTGGTTGTACGTAACGATACTATTTTGAACTATAGTTCACATAATTGTTTGGATTATGATCCACTGTATAATAATTGCGTACCAATGTTGTCTTCATAACGAATATCTCGATGCGATTTCATAAATTTAAGAAAATTCATGTCCACAAGTGTCTTTTGCACTCATTAGCATAATATATATTAGTATGATTGTATTCATATTATTAGATCAAACAGTTTGAAAATTGTTGATTTTTTTAAGTAAAAAAACAAAAAACCACCATCAACATGCCCAGTGGGCGTGTGCATTACATATTGGTGAGGCGCATTTTACTTAGAAAATCTTTTCCTTTACAAGAACTCTTTTCTCCTCTCTCCTGTTTTCTCCATTCACCGTACCCCACCCAAAGATCCTATAAAAACTTTTATTGGGCTTGTTCTTGGTAAATGGTAATTATTTTAGTACACTCCTATTGATAAATAATAGTATCGGGTGCAAAAAGTACATGTACTAATTGTAACTGTAAATTTTCTTAATAAATTTATTATATAAAAAGAAATTATACAAAAAGATTAACATACTCCATTTAGAAGAACTATGTCAGTCTCGACTCTTAACCTTCTCTCAAAAGGTTGAATCCCTAACCTCCGAGTCTTAACCAGACTTGATTCCTGATTTTTTTTCTCAAACTTCATCCTTGTGACCAGTTGAGCTGTCCATACAAACATAGACTTATTCTTAAGCTTATATCAAAGAGACTAAAGAGATTCCATATCTTATCAATTCAGTTTAAAAAAAAAATTAATGAGCAATACTACGTCCCTCATAAATTTCGTTCTATTCTTATTTTGCACCGTTTGATTGATTTTTTTTAATATTTTTTTGTATTTAATTGTTTTTTTTTTTTTTTTTTTTTTTTGTATTTAACTGTTAAGCAGTTAACTTGTAATATTATTAGTCAATTAATAAACAATCAATACATATAAAAAAAAGTATTATTGTCCATTATAATACATTAAAAACTTTTAAGAGAATGTTTAATTAGTTCAAGGGATATTTTGGAGTAATGTAACATTTCTTAAAATTTCATATAACCTAAGAATGTGAGGGAATGTGATTTTTATGAAAGCTACAAAAATGAACTAAAAACAAAATTTAGGAATCTAGAATCTCACATTCTCTGCAATAATCTTACATTTCTTTGAACTAAACTAAACAAGAAATTAAAATATAATATTATCATATTTACATTCTTGTGGTTATCTGAGTTTGGTAATGTTATATTACCTTGTTTGGTTCAAGTTATGAGATTATCTGTTAATATTATATTATCTCAAAGCTGATGTGACAGTAATGTTTCAAGGTAATGTGACTACTCATATTTTCTTATGTAATCTTAGATTACCTTGATAAGAGTAATATAATATAATGAAATACTCCCTATTTTGGAACTCCTTGAAAATTATTTCAAAATGCTTTTGGAATAAAACAAAAGTTGGAAAAAAAAAAGTGTTGTGTGCAATATCTTTATTTCACGCTTAATCTTTTACATTAATTTTACATTTTATACTTATATAGTACCAATTTTTTGAAGAACTAATCCTAAGCCCAAGCACCTTATCCATAGAGCCACTCACTATAGAGGTAAGTCATAAGTCGCACAATCAGTTCACCAATTAGATCCTAGTTTTTATGCATGCAAAAGAGATCCAATTCACAAATTTTAATCATTTTCAATCGTGACATCAAGTCAAGCGAAAAACCATAACGCTAAACTCCGAGGGGTTTACATTAATTTTTTCATTTCTCATTTTGGTGCTATATAAATCATCACACCCGGGGCCAACGTTGTAAACTAAAATTTGGGAAAAGTGTCAAATTGGCCCCCTAAGTGGGGTGGATAGTGCAATTAGGCCCCCTAACTGAAAAAAGCTTCATTCAAGCCCCCTAAACCGGCAAAAAAGTGCAATTGAGTCCCAAATGACTTGTTTATCAGGTTACTACTTCTTGGATTGAAATTTAAGTGAGAAACTTTGTAATTTGTATCACATTTGGTCATAATGTCAAATTAATTTGTATTCTATAAATAATTTTAATAATTTTTAATTTTTTTTAAACAAAAAAAAACCAAAAACAAAAAAAAAAACAAAAAAAAACAAAAAAAACAAAAGTCGGCAATCCCAGCTGGGGATTGCCGACTTTTTTTTTCTTTTTTTTTTTTCAAAAACATTATTTAAATAAATGTTTTTATATTATGAAAAAAGTTTTGTAAAATTATTTTAAATAATTTAAAAATAATTATTTTAAATAATTTAAAAAAAATAGAAATTTACATTTTTCGTCTCTAAAGGAGAGCGCAAAAGAACGAAAAATGCAATGCCAACATATTCGTTCGTGAATTATACTAAAATTGTAAATTTCGTCTCTAATGTTTTATTAATAAAGGCACAAAAAGTGCAACATCAATTATAACTTAGGAACGAAAAATGCGTATGACCAACACTTGGGGACGAATTCCACAAATTAATTTGACAGTAGGACCAAATTATTAAACGGCCGGTGGCTGTTTTTTATTTTTAAATTTTTTTTTATTTATAATAAATAATATTTTTAATAAATAAAAATAATTTTTTTGAACTGAAATAAATAAAAAATATTTGTTTTGAAAAATATAATAAAAAATGAAAAGTGTCAAATTAGCCCCCTAAACTAGGTGGATAGTGCAATTTGGCCCCCTAACTGAATTTGACCTGATAAACAAGTCATTTTGGACTCAATTGCACTTTTTTGCCGGTTTAAGGGGCTTGAATGGAGCTTTTTTCAGTTAGGGGGCCTAATTGCACTATCCATCCGACTTAGGGGGCCAATTTGACACTTTTCTCCTAAAATTTTAAAAATGGTCAAGGCCGTAAGATTTTAACAATGCACGTTTCTAGTCTGGACAATAGACGACGTCCGTAAAATGTGGTCCATTGAAATGCCATGTTTTGTCTGCTTCCATATAAATTTGTCCCAGTTCCATCTCCACCAATTATCATGCCTTCCAGCTAAACAAGTCATCAATATATTGCCCTTCCTGTAATTTATTGTGGGAATGCGTGAGCCATGGTCCAAAACTACGTCGTTTTTATTTTAAAAATAAATTTTCTTACTCTGCACGCATATTAGAATAATGAATATTTTAGGATAAGATAATGTATTTTATGAGTTAGAATAATGTACTTTATATATGTTAAAATAATAAATTTTATGGGTTAAAATAATGTATTTTATGAGTTAAAATAATGTACTTTATGCGTTAGAACAATATATTTTATCAATTAGAATAATATATTTTATGTGTTTTTAAACTGTGATCTACACAACTGTGTGGATGATCACGGTCCACGCAATAATGATTGCAATTTTTTCCGTCATTCATAATTACCATGCTTTCTAGCTAAACAACTCATCAATATGTGACCTTCCCGCAATTTGTTACGTCATTAATAATTTTAACCTTTCATTTTTGCATTTTAGTATTTAGTATCTTTATTGTAAGTTATATTTAGAAAAAAATGTAATTTTACTTCCTCAATTGTTTCTTATTAGCGATTTTAATCTTTATTTTTTTAGAATTACAATATACACTCGTAACCCTTCAAAAAAGTTACATTTTTAATTCCTGAAGTAACAAAACTATTAAACTCTATTAACATTTTATTTGGTACATGCATATTTTCAAATTTTATTATATTTGTTCTTATAACATTGTCAGTTTTGGTATTTCATATGCACAATTGAAATTCGACAACTTTCTTCCTTAAAAATTTTTATTTTCAATTGTGACATATCATCCTTACTTTATCTATACGACTTTGTTAAAATCATTTTTTTTTTTACTTTACAAATGAAATATCAAGACTAAACAATATTATAATTTAAAAATAAACATTTAAAGTACTAAAACACTCATGTACCAAGTATAATTTTAATAGATTTTAATTATTTAGTTGCTCCAAAGATTAAAACTGCAACTTTTTTTAAAGGGGTAGGAGTGTATAATGCAATGGTCAAATGTTTGAGACTAAAACCGCTATTAAGGTACAATTGAGGGACTAAAATTATATTTTCCCCATATATTTATCCTTTGTCGATGATATAAGTAATAAATGATATAATTTTATTAAACATAAAATAAACTTATAAAATATTTTAATAGACATTTAAATATTGTATAGTTTAAATTTTCATTTGTTTCTTATTCTCTAATTTTTTACCCTGCCTTAGGCATCTTCCAAGCAAATTTGAAAACCATATAAAAACAGCCAAAAAGGCATAATCTTTACAGGGGAATTGGGGGATTCAGATAGAATCAATGGAGTTTGCAAATGAATCAAGAATATTTCTCTAAATTTTAGGTATCAAATAACTTTAAAAGAAAAGAAAAAAAAAAAGTAGGTGGTCGGTGGTCCTTATAATCCCACCACAATCATGAACTTGGGGAAGAAGTGGGTGGACATCCAATAAAGATCCAAAAGGCAAGAAATATATAACCTCTTTCTTTATAGACTAGCTATCACTTTTTTCCTTTTCATTGTTTTTTTTTTTTTTTTATATTAGTATTCATATAATCACATAACGTAAAATTATATTAATAATTCAATCTAATCTTGACCAAACTTCATTAAACACAGTTATCTTAAGAACATTTAAGGTGCGTTGGTTACAATATTGGAACTGGAATGATAATGAGAATCAAATATTTGATAATGATAATAAGTTTAAGCAAAAAGATTCTCTTTGATTGTTTGGTAATAAAAAAGAGTTGAAATCAAAATAAATAAAATTAAAATAAATAAATATACAAATATTTTTTTGAGTACTATTAACTCTGTTACAAATAAATATACAAATATATATATATATATTTAAAGTTCCATATATGGACAATGAGCTTTTTCAATTTAAAAGCAGAGAGTAGGGCTGTTAGCGAACAGAGCTTTCGACAAACTACTCGTGTTCGAGCTCGGTAAGCGTTCGTTTATGTTCGTTTATTAAGGTAAACGAACATTAACAAACAAAATTTAGAGCTCGGTTAATAAACGAACAGAGTATGAACAGTGGTAAGCTCGTTTGCTAAGTGTTCGCAAACAAGCTTGTTTGTGTTCGTTTAGTAGTGTTCGTGAACAAGCTCGTTTGTGTTCGTTTAGTAGTGTTCGCGAATAAGCTCGTTTAGTGTTCGTTTAATAATGTTCGCGAACATGTTTATATATATATAAAATTGTTCGTGAAGATGTGAATGCAGATTATTTATTGTTCGCGAACAAATTGTGTTCATGAACATGTGCAGGTTTTTGGTTATTAAGTGTTCACGAACGTGTTCCTGAACGTAAATGAACATGTTTGTGAACGTGTTTGTTAACGTTTGCGAACACGTTCGTGAACGTGTTCGTTAATGTTAAACGAACACGTTTGTGAACATGTTCGCGAACGTTAATAACTATGCTGTTTGAAAATGCTGTTTTTGAGTAGCCCTGTTTGGTAAATAATCGGTCTATCAGTCAATTTTGACTTATTTGACCACTATTAGTTGTTTGGTTAATAACTTCTTTGTAACTCCAAAATACTAAAATTCTAAAGGCTACTCAAAACAGCATTTTCAATTAACTTTTTTAGAAAAGAAATTGTATCAAACAGCTATCAGCTAACAGCTAATCTATCAAACAACTTTTTACAATCAGATAATAATATTAACTAATCATACCTTCTAACCCAAACAGCTAACCCAATCAGCTAACAGCCATTTACCAAACAGGGCCAAAGAGTTTTATAATTATTTAAAGATTTGAAATTTTGAATTCAATAATAGGATAGCAAAAATAGGCAAATAAATATTAATAATATGTGTATCAAATCCCATAGTAAAGTAAAAAAAATTCCAACCAAACACAACTTTATTTTTACTTTTCTGCCTATTTTTCCACTTGAATTGTCTTGCCTCTCCACTAAAAAAAATATTGGTGTCCTAGTTGTGCCAACTACCGGTTGTTGAAAGAATCTTTAGCCACATTTGTCCCATAGCCAACCAATAATTCATTAATAGGACAAAAAATTGTTATTTCGGCCTATAGGCTTTCTCCTCATTGAGCAAAGAAACAAAAACTTAATCCATTATAATAAAGTCATCATTTTTTATTAGAGAATTTGTGAGGTCGTAGGGTTACAGGGGACATATAATAAAATAAAATAATAATAATAATAATAATAATAATAATAATAATAATAACGGTTAGGAATATAGCGGAATAATACGGAAGCGAATAATCATAAATTGAGAATTAAAAGAAGTTAGATATGAATAGGAAAAAGACAAGAATAATTTGAGACAAATTTGGTAACAATATTATCTCTAATAAGATAAGAGATTATTACAAAGAATGTAAGAGGATAAAGATGAATATAAGAATGAAAGTGTGTCTGAAATGTAAGAAAGAATATGTATTTATACTATAACTATTGTAACGTAACAATAATGAGAACTTTGAGGTGTTAGTTGCTTAGTGATGAGAAGATTTCGGTGAAACCATGCACGTAGCAAACAAATGTGTGGTCTTGAATATTTCCAAAGGATTTGAGCCACAAATTTTCTAACAATCTCCGTCTTGGATCAGATTCGTTGTGAAATCAACAACTAGAACAATCAACTAAATTTAAACATTGTTTGAACTTAGTAATAGGTAGAGGCTTGGTAAGCATGTTTGGTGGATTCTCCAATGTGTGAACCTTCTGGACAACAATATCTTATGCAGCTACAACGTCATAGATGAAATAGTATCTGACATCGATATGTTTGGTTTTGGTGTGATATGTATCATTCTTGGTGAGATGGATAACACTTTGACTATTTGAGAACACGACAGTCTAACCTTGTGAACCACCAAGTAGCTTCTTTGACAACCTTTGTTACTGCAATATATTCTGCTTCAGTTGTAGATAACGCAACAATAAATTGAATCGTAACTTTCCAACTGATAGCACAATTACAAAGAGTGAAAATATAACTGGAAAGCGATCGACGTTTGCCAAGATCACCACCATAATCAGAATCTACAAAGCCCACAATGTTAGTAGATGCAGAAGACTTATGATAAAAAACCAAGCCCAAAAAGGAAGTACCCTTTAGGTACCATAGAATCTATTTAACAGCGTCCGAATGTTCCTCACCAGGGTTATGCATGTAATGGCTCACAACACTTACAACATAAGTCAAATCAGGTCTAATGCATACTATAGCATACATCAGACTATCAACAGCACTAGAGTAAGAAACTTTTGACATATAAACCACATCGACATCAGACTTAGGGAATAAATCAGAGGATAACTTAAAATTGCACCAAGTGGAGTAGACACAGGCTTAAAATTAGACATATTGAATCGATCAAGCACCTTCTCGACATTCTTTTTCTGGGATAGATAAAGTTTACTATCTTGATGATCCCTGTGTATCTGCATGCCAAGAATCTTCTTTGTAGCACCAAGATCTTTCATCTCAAACTCATTGCTTAGTTGAGACTTCAACTTATCAACAAGAGACATATAAGGGGAAGAAATGAGCATATATATCATCAACATAAAGTAGCAGATAGACAAAAAGACCCATTAGAAAATTCTTTAAATTAGACACAATTGTCATATTGGCTTCTTTAGAATCCTTGCCCCAACATACAAACATACAATTGCCTTGGAGCTTACTTTAGCCTATAAAGAGACTTCTTCAGACGATAGACACAATGTTCTTTCCCAAGAACTTCAAACCCTTCAGGTTGGTACATGTAAAGTTCTTCATCAAGCTCTCCATATAGGAATGCAGTCTTTACATCAAGTTGCTCCAACTCCAAATAAAAAATAGCAACAAAAGCAAGTAGTGGATGAATAGAGGTATGACGAACAACCAACCGTGTCTTCCACCGTGCTTCCTCAACCCCGGGGATGCCTTCTTTCTTCTTGTAAATCCACTTACAACTCCATGGGCGTTTACCTTTTGGCAACTCTACTAGCTTCCAAGTCTCATTCTTATGGAGACTTTCCATTTCCTCTTGCATAGCAACCAACCGCTTGGATGAGTTGGCACAGGAATAACCTCAGAATAGCAAGATGGATCAACATCAACCTCATATGCTGCTGTGCAACTGAAAGAGCATAAGTAACCAAGTATACTTCATCATCACTAGCATACCTAGCAGGTTTTTTAATTGTCTTCCTAGGCCGATCCTTAGCAATGGAATACTCAAACGAGAGGTGCAGCACTAGTAGATGCATCATCTTTAGTATTACCATCAGTGGTAGTAATGATAGACCATGGCTTGGAGTTTTGTGAGTCAGATTTCAACCTCTCATAGACTAGACTTTAGTCGATCCCCATAACTTGGAATGTATATATTCCAATTCATATTTGGTACGGTGTATAGCAGTAGAGAAACTAACCCTCTATTGTTTCCCAAAAAACACAATGCTCACAAAACTATAATTTACCCATACCTAAATCACCTAGGAGACCTTTCTTGATCAGGATATGCATGTCTTTCTCACTCATATGCCCTAGACACATATGCCATTGTTGAGTGAGATCAACATCAGACATCGATGAGGATACTGCTACTGAACCTGTCACAATACTACTATGCAACACGTGCAAACTTCTAGAATGAGAAGCTTTAGTGAGAACAAGAGAATCTTTTATGACTTTCAGAACTCTACCTTAAACTATGTACTTGCATCCTAGAGATTCCAAGGTGCCCAAGGATATCAGGTTCCGTTTCAAATCACGAATATACCAAACATTGGTAAGAGTCCTGACAACGTTATCATGAGTTTTAATCTGCACACTTCCAATTCCACTAACCTTGCATTGGGTATCATTATCCATCAAGACAACTCCACCATCAATTGGTTCCAAAGAGACGAACCAATCTTTGTGAGGACACATGTGGAATATACAACCAGAGTCTAGAATCCACTCAGTTTCTCTCCGTTTGGCACCGGTGCTAACAGATAACATAACATCGCTTTCTGAATCACTTTCAATAACACTAGCTTCAACACACTTCTTTTCTGTCTCTTGTTTATTCTTCAGTTTGAAGTATTCAATCACACCGTGACCATGCTTCTTGCAGTACTTACAGGATTTGTTGGACTTACGTCTTCTAGACTTGGATTTAGATTTTTACTACTATTATCTATTTCATGTGAACACCCAATAATAGTCAAGCCTTCACCTTTGTCCTCAGACTTAATTTCAATGTCAAACTTTTCTTTAGACAATATGTTTGACTTAACAATGCCAAAAGTTAGGGTATTACTACTATTACCATACAGTATAATTTCTTTGAAATGCTTGTATTATTTAGCGAGAGAGACAAGCAATAAAACAACACGATCCTCATCTTCAATTGTGACATCAATATTCTCCATGTCTAATAAAATAGAATTGAATTCATCTAAGTGAGATTTAATAGAAGTACCTTCCGTCATACGGATTGTGTACAACCGTTCCTTCAGGCGCAGCGTGTTCGCTAGAGATTTGGCTATGCAAAGCGAATCTAGTTCAGACATAAATCTGTCGTAGTCTTCTCACCTACCGACTCACCTAGAACCTCTTTAGACAAGCACAATTGGGTGGTTGAACATGCCTTGTCATCCAAAACTTCTCAATCTTCATCTGTCATTGCAGCTGGTTTCTTGTTCTTCCCAGCTAGCGCTTTCATCAAACCGTTCTAGGTTAGAACAGCTTACATCTAGACCTTCTAGATTGAAAAACTAATTTTCTCGTCGAACTTCTCGATATCGAACATGGTAACAGTCAACATCTTAAAAAATAATTCACAATTAACTTATTATTATGAGTTAATTCCAGTAATGGTCCTCCGACTATGTTGATTTTCCAAAATTAGTCTCCGATTTTTAATTTGGACAATTTAAGTCCCTTGACTTTCAAATTTTTTCCAATGTTAGTCTTTTCGTCAAATTTTAGTTAAACTAAGATCAAATGAAGGGGTAGAATTGTCTGTTCACCTATATAGTGTATTATTACTTGTATTTCTCATGTCCTATATGCTATATATATGAATATAATCTCAGTCAAAGAGACTTTGACTGAGATTATATGGCTTCGATTGAGACTTTTATTGAGATTATACATATATACAACGTATAGGACAAGAGAAATACGAGCAATAATACACTAAACAGGTGAACGGACTATTTTACTCCTTCATTTGACCTCAACTTAACCAAAAATTGACGAAAGGACCAACAATGGGAAGAATTTGAAAGTCAAGGGACCTAAATTGTCTAAATTAAAAGTCGGGGACTAATTTTGAAAAATCAACATAGTCGGAGGACCATTGCTGAAATTAACTCTATTATTATTATTATTATTATTATTATTATTATTATTATTATTATTATTATTATTATTATTATTATTATTATTATTATTATTATTATTATTATTATTATTATCATTACTATTATTATAACATCTACTACAACATAAGGGCATCTTAGTCATTTTGTCGTTTCTTACATTTTAATTCCATATACTCCTATTCCTGCATACCAAACACTGTAATTTCAATTCCTACTTTATTCATTGAATTGCAATTCCACCGAATTACAATTCAATGCCTCCAAATTACAATTCTTTTCCCCCTTAATTCCCTCCTTCAACCAAACGCCCTGTCAGTTCGACATACTGGAGTAGTTGCAGTGCATTCGTGGAGTAGTTTTGGTGCATTCATGGAGTAGTTTCGGTGCATCCGTAGAGTAATTGCAGTGCAAATAACAGTTTCATACAGTTGCATTGTCCATCTGTCCAAATCTAACGGATTATAAAGACTTTTTTTTACTATGGCTGCATTTTTGTAAATAAATGAAACTTTGAAGTGCATGTAAATTGTGTTAAAAATGCAAATAACAGTTTCATAGAGTGCATCTATGTGCACCAATTCCACCAATGTGAAAAGGTAAATTACTTTCACTATTAAGTGAAAATGATTTTGACTTTTAAGTGATTTTAATTGCACACTTGCACTAGTTACTTGCATTTTAACTCATATTACTTGCACCAAATTTCGAGTTATTTATTAAAAGGGTACAACTTTAAAAAAAAAAAGTTACCTTTGATTCGTTAGATCTGGACAGATGGACGGTTGCAATGGGTTCTCGTTCCTCTCTTGGTATTCGTTCTCACCTGAGTTTGTATATGTGTGTAGTCAATTTAAATGTTGAGCTCTTTGCAATTCTGATGATATTAAAAAAAAATGTAATTTGAATAAAATAAATGTAAACCTACAATAACGAACAAATGTTAACGGTAACTTTGATTTTTAAAACAAAAATTCAATAAGCTGGTATTAATAAGCTACTCAAAATAACCTTTTTCATTTTCGTCAATAACTCAAAACAAAAAAAATTATTTACCAAACATTCATTTTGATGGTTTAACTTAGATCAAATAAATCAAACTTTTTTCAAAAAAAAAATAAATAAATCAAACTTTAACTAATAAATCATTTTCCATACCGCCATACGCATCGTAAATATTACCATACTCATTATTATAAATTATTGAAAGACACAATCCTTATCCCAGCTAATTATTTCGAGCTTATCACACTAAATAAAGGTCTCAGGTAAGACAAATAGCTTACTTGGATACATGTGGAACTTCGGGAAGCTTGTGGCAAGAAGCTAGGATATCCACAAAACACATCGCATACGACTCCCCATTAGTGCACCGAATATTCTACAAATTAATGTGCAAAAATTATCAAATAATTTTAAAACTGATTTAACTTTTATTTTTGGTATACGATGTATTCATATTTTTAATGTCAATTTTTAGTATATTATCTAAAATAAATTTTTATTATATTAAAAATAAACATTTATCCATAATTCGTAATATAATTTGCCACAACCATTAACATAATAAAATAACAAAACAAAAACACATTTTGTTCTTAAATTATGTTAATATAATTGATTTAATTTTGTCAACACCTTTTGATCGAGTCCATTGAACAATGTCATCATCAAAGTATTATTCACATTTTCTATATGATTTACATGTTATTATATAAGGGTAAAATTTATTTGTGTGCATTCTTAAATAATAGTTAGAGTTTCTCCCTTGTAACAAAATAAAAATAAAAACAAATTCAAAAGAAGTATCATCATCTCAAGCGTGAGATTTTGTTTTCTAGTGATTGGAGATCGACAAATTAATTGCGCAACAATAGGGTGTTCTTATCTCCTATGGGAGACTTGGAGACTATTTCTATAGTCTCTATTAATGGGCACATGAGACTTCCTCCAAGATAAATAATTTTTAGTGTGTGTTTGGTTCGTACATGAGAATTAGAATTAGAGTTGGAATAGAAATCAAATACTTAATAATTAGAATGAGTTTTGGTGGAAGTATTTTGCATGTGTTTGTAGTAGGGTGGAATTAGAATGATTACTAATATTGTTGTTTGATTATGTATGATCTTATAATGGGAATAGAGGTTTTAAAAATACAAGAACAAAAAATCAAGACAATTTATTCTAATATAAAGACATCTAAAGCACCAATATGAACAAAAATAAAAAATAAAAACAAAAATCTAAAAGAACGTAACTAATCTAAACTTTGAAATCAAATTACCAATTATGAGGGGATAATGGAATGAAACCCTTATTTTATTAGGGAATGAATTTTCTAATTAAGGGGTAATCAAATCTCATAGTAGTGTTCTAGAAACCTGTCAACCAAACAATAACAATGACTTTGATTCTCATTCTTAATAGCTAAATCCATGAACCAAACACAACCTTAATTTTTTTTAAAAAAAATTAAAATCCTTTGATTAGGACGGGAAATAATTGGAAAATTATATCAACATCGTTTTATATTAAAGAGTGTATTCAATCAAGACTTTTAAATATTTTTAAAGTTATGAATTTTAAATGACTTTTGTAGAATTTTTTTAGACTTAGAATCTTTTAAACTTTCATAAACTTTGTACGAGTCTATAAAAATTCATACAACAAACATATCTATACTTTTAAAAACTTTTTTTATATTAAAAAGTATGCAGAAGTCATTAAAACTCTAAATTGAATAATTTTCAAAAAAAAAAAAAAACTCTAAATTGAATACATTCTTACAAACATTTCATAACATCTATTAATCCATTATTTATAATTTTCTTACAAAAATATATTTTTATAAATCATAAATAAATTAATGCATTGCAAAAAAAATAAAAAAAAATACATATTGATTTACACAAAAATAGAGTGTATTATATATAAAGAAAATATAATCAATTTTCATTATAAAATAAATGAGAATCTCTCAAAAAATTCAATTTAACACAAATACATATATTAATAATTAGTGAACATACAATTATATAAAATTATGTTAATTATATAAAAATTTTGAATCAAAAAATTTAGGTCAATTCTGCTGCAGCCAGGCCAATAACAACTTCTTGTTCTTCGCAACAAAAAAATTTGTTGTGAACAATAACAAATAATTATTTTTGTAATAATTTTTTGTTATTACTTTTTTTTTTATTTATAAATATGTATGAAAATAAAGATATAAAAATAAAAAGTATATAAGTATTTATGAAAGGTTTGAAACCCGCCGTAAAATTTGATAGGAATCGATAAAAAGTTTGTTTGGTTCAGATAGAGGAAAAAAGGTTGTAGAGAAAGTTGAAAAGTTTGGGGTTTGAGGGTTTAATTTCAATCTGTTTATATTAGTGAAGAAAAAGCCTACAGAAATTTTATTCTAATAGAGTCTATGAATACCAATAGATTTTTAAAGACTATAAAAGTCTGAATCGAATACCACTATACTTTTAAATACTTTTGAAAAGTCTGAATCGAATACTACCAAACTCTTACAGCATGTTTGGTTCACAGAATGAATTTTAAGGGAATAGGAGTGTTATTCCTTGGGAATGAAATAGACATGGAATATAATAGAATTTGTATTCCATTGTTTGGTTCATGAAAGGAATAGACTTTAGGAATGTTATTCTAGTGTTTGGTTGGTCGAAAGAATAGAAATGGAATATATGTTTAAAAGACATAAATACCCTTTTACAAAATATTATAGTAATAATAATAATAATAATAATATAATAATAATAATAATAATAATAATATTATTATTATTATTATTATTATTTAAAATCATTATTGTTATTTAAAATCATCATCATCATCATTATTATTATTATTATTATTATTATTATTATTATTATTATTATTATTATTATTATTATTATTATAAAAAGTGGAAGAGTTACGTTGTGAATACTTTCCTAGTGCAAGAGAAGCACCTGATGACAAACTAAAATTAGGTTCTTAACCCAAAAAACACCATTCTAAAATCTAAAGCCACCCGCCGCCACCACTGGACAATCGAACTCCCCAGGCCATCAGAAGGTTGCGACTTGCGAAGATCCTCCGGCTGGGTGGCCAGCACCAGTCGATCTGAGCATAAAGTTTATGATGAGATCATAGTCTCCACTTGCGAAGCCAAAGCCTCCATTACCAACGACATCCACAAACTGCGACGGAACGATCTAAAACGACGGGAAGTCGCTGGTGACCGATCGATGATCGGGCCATCTGAGGCTGATCGCAAAGATTAGACGACTCCATCCCTGTCACCCATTTCATGATTCGACGAAAGAGATGAGAAGACAAAGAGAAAGATAGCATAAAGTTTTTAGGTTAACAAGGGCAAAATGGGAAGTAAAATATAAAAACTATTCCTGAGTACCCAGGAATAGCCTAATACCAGGGGGGGCCTGGTAATAGCTATTACCCTTGCAAGGGTAATAGCTCATTCCCAGGAACAATGTTCCTGGGAATACAAATGCGAACCAAACAACGGAATATGCTATTACTGGGAATGCTATGTCATTCCCTGCCTATTCCGTGAACCAAACACCTCGTTAAAGTCGTTAAAATTTTTTAAAAGTTTATAAAAGTTTGGATTGAAAACACCGTACCCCTAAGTCTCAATCTAATGTGTTATGTTTATAAAATATCATCATGTACTATACTCATAAGTCATAATATTTATTATATATCTTCATAAACGTAAACTTTAATGTACATAAACACTAAACTAAATGTACATTATATTTATTTACATTTACTCTATAATAGATTTATAATGTTCATTTTATATGTTCATAAAAATAATGTTTAATGTATATAAACATTATAGTAAAAATGCATTATGTTTAATTACATTCATTATCTACTATGTTTATCGTATTTGTTCTATATAATTATAAATCTAAACATTAATGTATATAAACACTAAACTACATGTACATCACATATATTTTCATTCACTCTATAGTAGGTTTATAATATTAATTCTATATGTTCGTAAAAAAAAAAAAGTTAATGTACATAAAATTATATTACATGTACATCATGTTTAATAACTTTGTCATCATGTACCATGTTCATAATGTTTGTTCTATATGATCGTAAACTTAAATCTTAATGTACATATACACATTAAACTTCATATACTACATATCTATATTTTCATTAATTTTGTAGTAGATTCTTAATGTTCCTTCTATATGTTCATAAAAACTGAGTTTAATATGCAAAAATATTACACTAAATTATGTACCTATGGATTTATTTTTTAAAAAAAATAAATCAATATAGATATTATTTAAAAGATCTCAATTAGAGCTTTTTAATAATATATTTTTTATACATTAATTTTATTTGGACAAAAGGAAAAAGAAAAAATAAATGTTGGTTGAAAAAATTTAAGAAAAAAAAAAATGGGGATGCATTAAGTGCATACAACAACATGCAACATGGTCCACGATATAATTATTGGAAACAATTATAACCAAATCAAATCTTCAATGTTACATCATTTAAGCTTAGCCAGCACAAAGCTAAGCCGGCCTGAATTGTACATCATTATTACTTCATAGCATGTAATTTATTTAGAGAAAAATGCAATTTAGTTTATTTTATTACATACATAAAATACATTTAGAGAAAAATGCTATTTTAATTTCTCAATTATTTCTTGCTAGCAGTTTTAGTCTCTAACTTTTTATTGTTGCAATATACACCATCAACTTAAAAAAAAAATACATTTCTAACCTCTGAAGCAACAAAACTATTAAATTCTATTAAAATTTACTTAATACATGGCTATTTTAAAATTTTATTATCTTTGTTCTTTATAACATTATCAGTTTTGGTATTTAATCTGAAAAATAAAAAATTGATAACCATCTTTCTTAAATTTTTCCTTTCCAATTGTGGCACATCATCTCTATTTTCTCAACACAACCCTATTAAAATCATGTTATTTATTTTACAAATGAAGTATTGAGACTAAACAAGATTATAATTAAAGAAAAATATTTAAAAAGTACTAAATACATATGTACTAAGTAAAATTTTAATAGAGTTTAATAGTTTTGTTGCTTCAGAAAATTTAAATTATAACTTTTTTGAAAAATTAGAGCTGCATATTGTATGCAACAGTAAAAAGTTAGACACTAACTAACAAAAGAATAATTGATGGACTAAAATTACATTTTTCCCATATATTTATATTATGTGTCTCTCTGTTTTTTTTAAAGAAGAGAATAAATATATTATTTTTATCGTGTATAAGTCTAAGTGATATAATTAAAAAAAAATAAAAAATAGTTTACCTTCTTCATTTTGAGAATGCATGAAATATGAAAAGCACAGTATTATAGTCCCTCATAGCCCTAATCCCATTTATTATTCCTAGGGTTGGTGGGGGTCAGTCTGTTTAGAATAAAATACCAAATAAAAGAGGCCAAAAGTAGGCACATGTGACATGACAATGAATATAAAATAGCACTAATATCTTTTTAGGTTTCCTCCCTTGATCGGATTAAAAAAAAAAAAAAAAAAAAAAAAAAAAAAAAAAAGACAAGCGTAATTTTAAGTTAAAAAATACATATTATATATTTTAATTTTATTAAAAGAAGAAAAAAATATAATTCATTTTCTTAAATTAATTAAAACATGTCACATTATCATTGTGTAAAAAATGAAAATGTGTGTATTATTGCTCAATTAGAAAATTAAACGTCACCTATCTCTTATAACGAAAATTGTTAAATTTATAAAATATTTCATAATAATGGTATAAAATGACAAAATAATAATAATTTACAATAAGTGTTAAAATTTTATGTATATATTAAATATACTTTAAATTTGACAAATTTATACTCATAATTAACCAAATTAAATCATAGGAAAGAATACAAAAATTAATAATAGCATTTTTCTGGTAATATAAGGATATAGTTGCTGTGAGCCTTGCTACCCATGACTGTGGGATTAGGACATTTTTCGGTGTCTTACAGCCGGTTTGATTTCTGAAAAATATTAAAAAGGAATGGAATTGAAATTATGGAAAATAAATTTCAAGAAAATTGATTTCATTGTTTGGTAGGTGAAAAAAGAAATTCCTGAGAATATTAAATTTATTGTTTGTTTGAGTTTGAACTACACTTCCAATAGAAAATGTTTTCCATCCGATCAAATAACATAAAACAAAAATTTCCTCCACTTTTAAGAAAATATTTTCCAGCGAACTAGACACCCCCTTATAGTTAGTTTTTTTGTATAAAAAAAAAGTTTCACTCTTTGATTAAAACAAAATGATTTGGTAGCTGTCTAGCTAATACCTTGTAATTCATAGGATCATGTTAATTACGGTGTCATTGCTACTATGATTACAAAAGTTGTTTAAGTCCATATTGTGAAGGTGGTTTGTCCATATTGGTCTCATTATTTCTTCATGTTAATCATCATTCACTTATGACCTACACAACCTCTATTTCCATAAAGCTATATATTATGTCCGATTTTTTTTTTATAAAAAATTATAAAAAATACAGATCAGATCAACTTATAAGGCAGACAAATTCACAATTATTGTTAAATGCAGCTATATTTATAGTTCCATATGGTCTTTGCTGTTACTCCAATTGAAATATCCTTATGGACATTGGAGTTGTTCTTCATAACTAAGGATTATTTAAGTTTTTTAGTTTTGCCATTATGTTGATACGAGTATATATTCCAAATGAGTTTTGCTCCATGGACTTTCAATTTTTTCTCTGGGAAAATATTATTTGTGCTCTATTTTTGTACTCACATCTTTCTCTCTCTCATACAAAATCTTGATGTAGACATTTGTATTGGGACCCGGCATGAAAAAAGTAGCTAATCGGTGTCCGCCACATCAGTTCGAAAAAATTTAGGGAGTAAAAATTAGGAGTTCATATAGTAGGATTCTTTGCCACCACTTTTATTTCTTGAAGTGATAACCATTGATAAATTGTCTTCATTCTATGGGTCCTAAGTAAAATGTCTACCTCAAAAATTTATGTGAAGAAGTAAAAATTAAGAGTGGAATTAGGGAGTTGAAGTAGTATTTTTCCATTTCAAATAGCAAGTTGCATTTCATCATAATATCATAAAGTGTACATTTTTTTATTTAAATATTATTGTTGGATGTATTTTATGTTGGATACACGGTTGAAATATGAGTTACTTTTTACTAACAAAAAAGAATTGGACAAAAATGGCCGCATACTTTTCTAACATATAATGTTTTATTTCTAAATTACTTAATTACCAAAATGGTCCATTGATTATAATGAAATTATTAATTTGGTTCTTGATTTTTTTATTCAATTAAGTCCATCAATTTTATAAATTTTAACCAATTTGATCATTCGTTTGTTTTGTCGTTAGACATCTGTTAACTCAGGACTAAATTGATAATTTTGCTATAGTTAAGGAACTATTTCAGTAATTAACTTTTCATAGAAAATGGTGCTATGATAATCGAAATGGTCCCTTAACTATAGCAAAATTACCAATTTGGTCCCGAGTTAACGGATGTCTAACAACAAAACAAACGGAGGACCAAATTGGTTAAAATTTTTAAAATTGAAGGACTTAATTGATCATAAAATAGTCAATGATCAAATTGATAATTTCGCTATAGTCAAGGAACCATTGCGTAATTAATTCTTTCTAAATTTATATAAAAAAATCTAAAATCGATGAGAAATGATTGAAAAAATCATCTAACTATATGGTTGGATTGAACTTTTGGGCAATTGTTATACCATAGCCACCATGGACCAGCTTCCACCTTCAATTATAAATTTTACTTTAAAAATTATGCATACGTAGTTAACATATTATATGCATTAAGTTAATAAATTATGTGCTGGTAATAAATTGAACGTACAAAATAGATTAACTACAAACATATAATACGTTAACTGCATGTCGTTAAAATATTATGTATGTAGTTAACATATTATGTGTCTGTAATTAACATATTATGTATCTTTAATTTATTTACAAGCACATAATCCGTTAATTGTATACACATAATATTTTAACTACAAACATATAATATCAATATTAATTTGACCAAGGTTCATCATGTAAGGTGAATCGTACTCTATAGTATAATTGGCCACTTTTGGGAATATATAAAAAAAAAAAAAAAAAAAAAAAAAAAAAAAAAGAAGAAGAAATAGTGGCATTATGAAAACTTGAAATGGATAAATTTTTTTGGGTAGGTTTGGTTGCTTTATACGGAGTATATAAGAACGAAGAGGATGAGAAGGATATCAATTTTGGACGGTAAGGAAAAGGAGAAAGAGGAGGTGGAGCCGTGGAGGGAGGGGACAATAAATTTTCTTTCTTTTAATGTAAAAGTGTTCAAATTTTTATTAGTAAAATTTGGAACGTCATTTCGAAATGGACCACAAAAGAAAGTAAACCAAATAGAAATAGGAAGAAAAGATTGAGAGAGTGTATATATTGTATCATATGATGTAAAAGTGAACAAAAAAGTTTGTAATATATATTGCTTTAAAAAAAGTTTGTAATATTTATAAAAATATTATTGTATTTTTTTCCATCATTTTTTCAATTGTTGATCAAATCAAATAGATGGGTGTGTTTTCAAAAAAAAAAAAAAATAGATGGTTGTGGCCATTGCACATTTTTTATAAGAAGGTCTTGTTCTCATATAATCATAATTATAGGTCAAGGATCAGGTGCGAAGGACTCCCCAGCTAAAAATGTGCACAAACTCAGTCATTAAATTTATTCAGATCTATTGCTCTTTCAAAACAATTACATACACTTCGAATTAACAAAAACTGTGCACTTGAAAGTACAAAAATATGCACTTGAAGGCACAAAATGTGCACTTACGGCCAAAATTCTACACTCGAATGCATAAAGATGTGCAACCGAAGCAATTTATGTTACAAAAAAGGGAAGTTATTCAACTTAAGTGTTATTGAAGCAATTACCCTTATAAATGGTTTGTAAATTGTAAGTCTAACAAATTTCTGTTAGAAATTTAGTTATACGTTGTCGAAAAGAATACAAAAGATATAACAAATACTGACCCATAAGTGTGCACTTGAAGGCCACATTTTTGCACTCGAAGGCAAAAAGATGTGCAATTGATGCAATTTTTGGTACAAAAAAATGAAAGTTATTCAACTTAAGTGTTATTTAAGTAATTAACCATACAAATCATTTGTAAATCTCACAAGTTTCGTTAGAAATTTACTTATACGTTATTGAAAAGAAGACAAACATATAATAAACATCTTTCTTATACATTATTGTGCACTTGAAGGCCAAAATGGTTCATTTAAAAGCAGTAAGATAAGGAGAAACTATGCACTGAGACAAAACACATGCACTCGAAGAAGAGAAAAATATGCACATGAAGAATGAAAATGTGCACTCAAAGATAAAGCACATTTGAACTAACTTACACATATTTACCATAATGCCACCGCGCTTTTTTTTTTTTTTTTTTAAAAATTATCTTCGTTCTTGACCCTTGATCTTGACTAGATCAATGTATGAGATTAAACCTTTTTTTTTTTTTACCTAAAGAAACATTCGCATATGATCCGTAATCTATATATATACACACACACTACATTTGTAAATTTGTAATTAATAATTTAATCATACGACAACTTTAACAATAAAATTGTTCATAAATAAAGAAATTAAAATATTTATTTGATAATCACATTCCATCTATCATGCAATAATGAAGACAAATAAGAAATCAAATTAAAGTTACCATTGTCGATTTGTAGTAGCTAGCAACCCTTCCAATACAATATGTTATTGTAGAGATGATGTAGATTGTAGAACACTTTAATTAACCTAAGGCCATAATATAATGTACCTTACCTATGAAGTTTAATAGAGTAAAAAAAAACAGGACAGTTAAGAAACATAAATAAAATGTTGGCTCCATGTTTGCCCAGTCCCCCACACCCCACGCCCACCTTTCACCTTTCTCCTTTAGGCTGTCCTATTAAATTAGTCTCCTTGTTTGATTGCATTATTATAAACCCAATATTTGGGCAATGGGTCCCTTCAACTTTTGAAAAGTTGGTAAATAGCTAATGCAACTATCTGTGGGTAAAGTTGAAGCCAGAGTATCTATTTGAATCCCATTCTAAAGTACAAGGAAGTGGTGACAAAGTGGCATTCTGCAATTCATGAATCATCATCCAATCACATTCCTAATACTCCATCTGCCTTCTTCGTTGGGGAAATGGTAGGGATTTTCCCAAAAAATAAATTTTACAATAACCCACCTTAAATTTCAACTGCTCACGCACCTTAAGCATACAAATTAAGCACCTTAAAAAGGAAAACAAGACACCTGGCCTTAAGCTTTAGGTTCACTTACCATAGGTTTCAACACTGACGCACCTTAAAAAGGTCAATCGCATGGGAACTCATATATATTATACTAGATCTACTAGATCAATGGTTTGAATTTGTCCTTATGTTCTCGCCTGGGACCTGGTTCTCACCTGATTAAGGACCTATATATATATATATATATATATATATATATATATATATTGCAATATGTTGCATTATCATATTTATCCATACTGTCATGCGGATGTTGTCACATCTCAAAGAAGAAAAAGAAGAACAGAAGAAAAAGAAATAGAAAATTGACTCTATAATATTAGCAAAGGTCGGCTGTAAATTAAACTCTTCTACTTTTTCTTTTTTCTTTTTTTTTTTGAAATAAGTTAAACTCTTCTACTATGTTCCCAATTCAGCCAGTCAGGTGCACTATTCTTTTGAATGAGGAGCGTTAAGTTTCTGGTTTAAGAATACTGTTGATATTATTTATTGGTTTGTGATGTTTGACCATTAACTGATAATTAATTGATTTAATTGATAGTTGATAGTTTATTATGTTAATTATTTGAATTAATATCGCTTTTGGTCCCACGACTTTTGAGTTTTATTAATTTTGGTGTACAACTTTAAATTTTTTTCATTTTGATGTCTAACTTAGTTATTTTTATCAATTTTGGTCCTTCTGGCCAAATTGAAGGCGAAATGTTGCCGGATTTTATATTTTTAAAGGTAAAATCATCGCCTCAAGGAAGTATCTTCAATATCTAAACAAAATCACTGTAAAATCATATTTATAGATGTTGACCGATGCAAATAATGAAGAAGACAGACAGAACCTATACATAGATCTATGAAATTTATAGCATATATCGGCAATGGACAAACCTTTCCTTTTTTTTTTTTCTTAATATGATTTTTTCTTTTGTTTAGATATTGAAGATTTTCTTTGGGATAATGATTTTGTCAATAAAATATAATATCCGGCAACAATTCGCCGTCAATTGGCCAGAAGGATCAAAATTGATAAAAATAACAAAATTAGGCACCAAAATTGACAAAAATTTAAAAGTTGTGCACCAAAAGTGATAAGACCTTAAAAGTTGTGGGACCAAAAGTGATATTAATTATAATTATTTTAATAAGTAAATAGTATTAGCAGGTTATATAGATGTGTTTAGTAAAAAAAAAAAATTTAGTACTACTGACTATGTTATAATGCAGTATTTGAAGTATTATATAATGAATCACATTTAGGCCTTGTTTGGTAAATGGCTGTTAGCTGCTAGCTTCTGATTGTAGAAAGGTTTTTGGTAAATTAGTTGTTAGTTGATAGTTGTTTGATATAATTTCTTTCCTCAAAAAGCTAATTGAAAAAGTTGTTTTGAGCAGTTTTTAGAATTTTAGTATTTTGAAGATACAAAAAGCTGATTAACTAAACACTTAATATTGATTTTTTAATCAAGTCAAACAACTAATAATTATCAAATAAGCTAAAATTGGCTGAGAAACTAACTATTTTGCCAAACAGGACTTTAGTGATTTAAGGTTCTTTTTAATTATTTTGGTTCAAACTTCGAAGTTCCAACCAGACACCATTGAAGTGTTTGGTTGGCATGAATTACAATTCAATGCCAATGCAATTCCATAAAGGGAGAAACTACATTGTTTAGTTGGAAGGAATTGCAATTCGCTTAATTTAATGAATTGCAATTCATAGGTTCCCCATATAAATTGCAATTCATCAATACAAAGTAAATTAAAGGGAAAAGGAAGAAAATGACATATTTACCCTTAAATATTACTCCGTATTATTAATATTATTACACAAGGGCATACCAATTTATACAAGGAGATTCCAACTAATCTAGCTAATAACCTCATGGTAAGCTACAGGTTCGGGTCAAGACCTGTGCACGTGGGCTGCAGGGTTAGGCCAAATCCGGCTATCTAGGACCCAGAGATGGGCTCCGAGGAGTCCGGGGCTAGCCATAGAGGCTGGGTCTTACACCTGGAATATTGGACACGAATACTTGCTTCTGGGTACAATTGTATGTCTGGCAGCTTCATTCGGGACGTCTCTTGCTTGCCTTGGACATCCGGGTTTCTTTCACTCGGCTTGGATCCTCTATCTTTCTTGAACCACCAGTTTTAATATCTCCATCGAAAAACTATCCATTATTGTATTGATATTTGTTTGATGAAAAACTTGTGTTGAAATTTCTAGATACATTAACACTAGCAAGTAGATTAGCTTATCCACTAATTCATTTAATTTATTACAAAAAGTCAACACTATTGTTATTGTTAACCCATTTTACACACTATTGTAGAATTTTCTTTTGCAAAGGTTCAAAATTCAAATATACATGTGTACCTTATTGAAATATATTGCTCACTTTATCTCATTTTATTTGTTTACCTCAATTAACAAAATTTTACTTAAATTGTTCACAATCAAAATTTTTGTAATATAAGAATACTTATAGAAAATATACGAAGAAAGAAGAATTTATTTAACTAATAAAAAGTAAATGAGCCAAAATAAAATGAGATACAAATAATAATTTTTAAACCATTTACAAATTAAGCTTGTTCAATTTCATTTTTCGTAAATTGGTCGATTTTAATATAAAGTTAATTAAGTGAAATTCTATTTAAAAGAATTTGATATAAAAATAATTTGTCAAATAAAATTTATTCTACTTTAATATTTATTGACTTTATTAATAACAAGAATTTAAGAATATAATCTCTTAATCATGAATTCAAATCTGAAAGCTATTTTGTATATAATCTTGTATAGATTGTAATAGAGATTTATTAATTCTAAGCATATTGTTTCACATAAAAAATAGAATAATGATATTTTCTTCTCATAATATTGATCTTCATGTGAATAATTTTTTATTCATTGACTATTATGTCCTTATTATAGTGAATTGGTTGATCCTACACGAGTACACGCTATCAAAAAGTTTATTCATAACACTAAGGTTCGAACTCATGACCTCCCATTTAAAATAATGACTTTGTGTCACTAGACAACAAAAAATATTAATTAATTAAATATAAACAATAAAATATTGTTACGTAAGGAAGTAAATTCAGAAATAGAGTGTAATATTATTTTTAAAAAATCTTAATAAACATTAAATCTTAAATTTGTAAACTGAGTTTCCGGAACAAAAGTCACAACATTAAAGTGCTCAAAAATTTCTTCTACTTTAATCCAAAGGCAACCGCACAGTTTGACGTAGTAATAAAATCATACCGACATACGTGTAATCTTGGAGGATAAAGTTTGACGATTTTAGCACAAAGTTTATGGTGCTGTTGACCTTTGCGTCCTCAATATCCATTTAATTTAATTATCCTCAAATTCAAATAAATAAATATTTATTTTCCTTTTCATAATATTTATCTAACATGATTTATTATCATCCCCTAACTACCAATGCCACATAGCTTGTATTTTATATTTTATTTATATAAAAAAAATTATAAATTGACGCGCCCATCACAGTTGAAAACGACATTCCTCTTACTAGGAATGATATATGACTTTCTCCTTAGGTTCCACGAATATACCCAAGTAACATCTATAACGCTCCTATTTTAATTATTTACACTAATTAAAATCAAAATAATAAATAATCAATATAAAAGATAAAGCAAATAAATAATTAATATTAATAATTGAAAAAATTTCAGTGTGTCAATTAGTAGGGTGTCTCTCGCACCAAAAACAATCTAACAGTGAATGAGTAAGGTTTTGAGTTTGTATATGATACGTTAGGAACATTATATTTACATAATACTCGATACAAATCTAAAACTTCTTTCTAAGATTTTTGAATGATACATGATACAAAAGACAATAGAATCTGTATAGTAAACTTTCCGTTAATAATTATTATTGTCCAATATTAAGAATTATGTTCTTTGAAGAATGAGGATGTATCTTGTCTGAAAACAAAGAACTCAAGAGAAGATGTATTAAATAAAAATAAGTAATGTAAAAAATGTAATAATGATTTTCTATAATTAGGAAACTGGTTTATAATTTTATCAAATTGAAAAAACATTGGAAATTTAAAAAATGATAATAATTAGAAATCATCAAATACATAAAGAATTATATAATAGAAAGTTGCTAATGTCATTAACAATTTGGAAGAGAAAACTTTTCAAAAAAAAAAAAAAATTGGAAGAGAAAACGGAAAAAGGAAATGTAAAATTAAAAACAAAATATAAATTTATAAAAAAATACATATAGTATACAAGTTATTATTACAATTAATTACACCTCTCAATAATTTCTTTTTGTTAAAATCATACTCTTATAAAATATATTCTAGTAAATATGAATTGCATTATTCTGAATACCTTTAATTTTGATTTATTTTTGTGATGAACCGACAATGAGATATTTAAATTATGAGTCTTTTATTTAGACAATTAGCTATTTAATTTATAGTTCAAAATATTCTATTTTCACCTCCAGATTTTGCCTTTTATACATTTCTCTCGATGAGGTGACTTTCATTCATTGAGCGTTAATGAATTGACTGACACTGACCTATTACTAATTGGAACGTAAATGTAGCTATTAATCAGATGATGTCATTTAAAAGGGAAGTTTTTAGGAAAATACAGTGGGGATTTATAGTTTATAACGAAAAATTTCAAATAATTTGTGAATAAATTAGACAATTTTAAAGATCTGAATTTAATTGGCTGGGCGCCCCACCCCCATAGAATTAAGGAGAAAAGGAAACCTTAATTGAGTTTAGGTTGTTTAATTGAATTTCCTTCTCATCTTTCCTCTTTCCTCTTACCTAGTTACCTCAACAGAATCAAAGAGATATACGACCGGAATATTGCGGGGGACCATTCCCCAATTCAGTTTCTTTCTAACAAAAGTAGACAAATCCATACCCAAAAAACCACCATAGCCACCTAACACCGCTGCCCCGCCGTGGCGCCACCGAACGTTACGTTTCGTGCGCTCTATCTCTCTTCCATAACGCACAGTAACTAGTTTTCGATGGCGAGGCTTGTAGTTGAGGTGCTGGATGCGAGTGATCTTATGCCCAAGGATGGGCAGGGCTCCGCGGATCCCTTTGTGGAGGTGAGCTTCGATGGGCAGCGCCAGAGGACCCAGACCAAGAACAAGGATCTCTACCCTCAGTGGAACGAGAAGCTGGTTTTCAACGTTTCGGATCCCGCCGACCTGCACGCTAAGACCATTGATGTCACTGTTTATAGCGAGGGGAAACATGGTCACCATAGCAAGTTTCTTGGGAGAGTCAAGCTTTCTGGGTTCTCTGTTCCCTTTTCCGAGTCCGAAGCTGAAATTCAGAGATACCCGCTTGATAAAAGGGGTCTGTTTTCGCATATTAAAGGCGATATTGCCTTGAAACTCTACGCTTTGCCGGGTCTGGGTAACCCCAATCTTGGCGGCCACCAGCCTCCGGCGGCGGCCGCGCCGCCGCCGGAGGTTCCCTTGCCGGTGCCCCAAGATTTTAAACCCGAGCCGATGAATACTGGGATTGGCGCTGACCCTAGAGAAATCCCCATCCCCACCCACGCCCCTCCGCCTCCGCTCCAAGAAATCAACCCTAATTTGTTCGAGGAGGAGCCTAAGATAGAGCTCGAAACCAAGAAGAAGAAAAAGGAGCCGGAAGTACGGACTTTTTTCTCTGTCGGCGCCGGCGGCGGTCCTCCGCCGCCGCCGCCGGAGAAGCCGGTTACCGTCGAGCCCCGGAGCGATTTCATGAAGGCCGGGCCGATGCCTCCGGGGTTAATGCGTATGCAAATGCCGGGTGGGCAAAGGCCGGAGTTTGGCCTAGTTGAAACTAGGCCTCCTCTAGCCGCAAGAACCGGGTATTGGGGTCGAGACAAGACCGCAAGCACATATGATTTGGTGGAACAAATGTATTTCCTCTTCGTTCACGTCGTGAAGGCCAAAGATCTCCCCGTGATGGATATCACAGGGAGTCTTGATCCCTATGTGGAAGTTAGGGTTGGGAATTACAAAGCCTCCACTAGGCACTTTGAGAAGAACCAAAACCCGGTGTGGAACGAGGTTTTCGCCTTCGCGAAAGAGAATATGCAGTCGAATATGATCGAGGTAATCGTGAAGGATAAGGATTTTGTGAAGGATGATTTTGTGGGGAGAGTTGGATTTGATATCCTTGAAGTTCCTCTTAGAGTTCCCCCTGATAGTCCCTTGGCTCCTCAATGGTATAGATTGGTGGGTAAAAAGGGGGAAAGGATCCACCAAGGAGAAATTATGCTGGCGGTTTGGATGGGAACACAAGCTGATGAAGCCTTCCCTGATGCCTTGCATTCTGATGCTTATGGTGTTAGCCCTCATAGCATGGCTCATACTCGATCCAAGGTTTATTTCTCTCCTAGATTGTTTTATCTAAGAGTTCATGTCATTGAGGCTCAGGATCTTGTTCCCGCGGATAAAGGGCGAATGCCCGAGGCTTATGTGAGGCTACAGCTTGGCCATCAGGCCAGGACTACTAGGCCTGCTCAGAGGCACATTAATCCAATGTGGAACGAGGAGATTATACTCGTGGCCTCTGAGCCTTTTGAGGATTATTTGATTATAGATGTTGTTGATAGAGTTGGGCCTGGTAAGGATGAAGTGATTGGGAGAATGATGGTTCCGATACGAGAGATTCCACCGAGGATGGGGGATACCAGCAAGCTTCCCCCTCCTAAGTGGTTTAATCTCCTCAGGCCTTCTGTAGCAGATGAGGACGAGAAGAAGAAGGAAGTGAAGTTCTCTAGCAAAATTCACGTCATTCTCTGTATGGATGCTGGTTACCATGTTCTTGACGAGTCCACGCATTTCAGCAGTGATCTTCAACCTTCATCCAAGCTCTTGAGGAAGCCCAGTGTTGGGATTCTTGAATTGGGGATTCTGAATGCCCAGAATCTGCAGCCAATGAAGGGGAAAGATGGTAGGCTTACCGACGCTTATTGCATAGCCAAGTATGGGAACAAATGGGTTAGAACAAGAACGGTGCTCAACAACCTGAATCCCCGCTGGAACGAGCAGTATACATGGGAAGTGTTCGATCCCTGCACTGTGATAACCATTGGCGTTTTCGATAATTGCCACATCCATGGCAAAGACGATGTTAGAGATCAGAGGATTGGTAAGGTGAGAATTAGGCTCTCAACTTTGGAAACTGACAGAATTTATACCCATTTTTACCCATTGCTAGTGCTTCATCCATCTGGGCTTAAGAAACACGGTGAGCTTCATTTAGCTATACGGTTTACTTGCACTGCTTGGGTGAATATGGTGGCACAGTATGGGAGGCCATTGCTTCCCAAGATGCATTACGTGCACCCTATCTCGGTTAGGCACATTGATTGGCTTCGCCATCAGGCAATGGTCTTAGTTGCTGCAAGGCTGACGAGGGCCGAGCCGCCTCTCAGAAGGGAGGTGGTCGAGTATATGTTGGATGTGGATTACCATTTGTTTAGCCTTAGGAGAAGCAAGGCGAACTTCAATCGCATACTGGCGCTTTTCTCTGGGATTAGCGCTGTCTACCGTTGGTACTATGGAATCTGCTACTGGAAAAACCCGTTCACGACCATCCTCGTGCACGTGCTGTTCTTGATCCTGGTTTGCTACCCGGAGCTGATCCTCCCCACGGTTTTCCTCTACCTGTTCGTGATTGGCTTGTGGAACTACCGTTTCAGGCCTAGGAACCCACCCGCCATGGACGCACGCCTTTCTCTGGCGGATAGCATCCATCCCGATGAACTGGACGAGGAATTCGACTCGTTCCCATCCAGCAGGCCTAACGAGATCGTGAGAATGAGGTATGACAGGCTGAGGTCTGTGGCGGGCAGGGTGCAGAGCGTTTTGGGAGACTTGGCAACGCAAGGGGAACGAGCTCTGGCCATTTTAAGCTGGAGGGACCCCAGGGCTACAGCCATATTCATCGTCTTTGCACTGATCTGGGCCGTGTTTCTTTACGTTACTCCTTTCCAAGTGATAGCGGTTCTCGTGGGGCTGTTCATGCTTCGCCATCCCCGGTTCAGGAGCAAGCTGCCATCGGTGCCCGTCAACTTCTTCAAGAGACTGCCAGCAAAATCAGACATGCTTTTGTGAGACTTTAAGGTTGTAATTAGCAATCAATTTTTCTGGTTCAAGTGTAACATATATGTATGTATGTATGTATGGTTGAGTAAATAAATGGAAGGAATAAACTTGGCAGCAGAAGAAGAGACAAATGGGGATAGCATAGCAGTGAAAGTGAGTCCCCTTTCTTTTCTCTCCCCCCAGAATCAGAATCAGAATCAGAATCTACTTGTGTAGTGTTCATATGCAGCAGGGGAGGGATTACAATTCCTTTTCTTTCCTATTCCATTGTAGATTAGATGATATTCAATATTGTATTGATTATTGGATTATGAGGCCATCAAATAAATTCATATCTCTTATTTCTTAACTTAAATTCTTATCAGATTCTCCTCCTGCTGATGATGATACAGTTCTTCACTTGAAACATGCTTAGTTTTTGTCTCTGTTGTCAGATGAGGAGGCTGAATCCTTTATAATTTCCCTTCCAAAACTGACCAAATTCTGTTTTTCATTTTGACCAAATGAGCTTCAAAAGCTAGAAGCAAACCAAATTGTGTTTTTCATTTTGACAATTGTTAGAGAGTAAAATAGAGAACTTACAGTTTGAACCTTAAATAGAATTTAACTTATTGGTAGAATCCATTATTTTAGATCAACCAACCTCAAATGGAATTTAACTTATTGAGTGAAATTCATTATTTTAAATCAATTTGCAGTATAAATCACTTGAACTTTTGAGCTGACTAGACCATCCAGGTCGCAGTCGTGATACCATGGACCATGGTTGATACTGCAGTTGTATTGTACGGATACTGCAGTTGTGTTGAAAGAAAACTGCAGTTGCGCGGAACAGAAGCCGTGTCATTCGTCTGGAACTGCAGTTGTGTTAAACTGATACTACAGTTGTGTTGAACGGACGGATGAATGGTCTCTGTTCCGTGCAACTGCAGTTTTCTTTCAACACAACTGCACTATCCGTTCAACACAACTGTAGTATCAGCCATGATTATGGTCCACAATATAATTTGCGTCCAGGTCAAGGGCATTAACTCCAACGACAAAATGATAGACAAAGTTGTTAGATTCAAAACGTTTAAACTGCATTTAACAGGAACAAATAATGGGATACAATAGTAGTTGAGTGATGAAATAAAGTGAAGTTGAGTCAACTGCATACTGAAAGGGACTGAGGAGGGAAGGGGATTTATGATCACAATTATCTCATCAACCAAACACAACCACCGCCATTATGACTATTGAGACAGATGAGATTCCGACAACATAAATACAGTTTCAATTCGTAGATACTAATGATGTTTGGTTTTTGAGAAAAAAGTCAACTAACAATTAAAATAGCACATGCACTGATAGCCCTCTCGAAGCTTGGCTAAGCAAACTCCATTCCCATTCTTCACTTGGAAGCAACGCAGCTTGCACGAAGAAAGGTTACATCCATCTGATTCCATCACTGCCATGCACCTCCCTTCATCTTCAGTACTCATTATTGCACTCTCCCCTGAAAAATCAATGAATAATAAACTTAATTCACAAATTTATTAAAGAAGCTAAGTAAATATAATCCCTTTAGTTTTCTTTTTCTTGTTTGTGATTTATTTGTGTTGAATTATGGCAACATAATAATATAACACATACAAGAAATTCTATAATATAATGTTTGCATTGCAAGAATCTTTTCTTTAATAATACCTGAGACGATAATAATTGAATTTGTATATTGTAACTTTAATCTAAAGTTACAAGTATATTGTTAGGATAGATAAGGGCGCCACATTTTCGCGAGGTGGCTATGATACCACTTGTTTAAATTATGCCAAAGCTATATTTCGTAGCGAAGACGCAACTAACTTTATTTTCTTATATACAATCACATTTTCGAGAGGCAGGGTACTGGACTTGGACTTGGCCTTGGCCTCCGCCCAACAATCTCCTTAGCCACCAATACTTGGACTTGGCCCTTCACTGGCCTCTGCCCAACATATATACTGCTAGTCTAAAAGTCAGTTTCACTACTAAGACGATATCTAAGTTATTTTGTGTGTGTAAGTGGAATCATAGACTAAGAAGATTTGCAAGAATAAAGTTTGAAAATGTTTATAATCACCTTGGTGTGCTATTTAATTAGTGGCTAAAAATGAAAATAGAAGGATTTTTAAACCTGAAGAGACAAGGATAGCCATTGATAAAACAGAAAGAAGGAAGAAATGTTGGAGCTTCATCTTCAACTTCTAAACTGTTGTATGAAGTGCCCTGATTTCTACAATTCTTACTTGTCTGTAAACCTACCTAGCTTGCAACTCGATCCAAAGTGTGTTGTACTAAGGTGCTATATATATGCACCAAACTCACACAAGTTGGAGTTTATATATGTTGAAATCCATTGTATAGTTATCATATGAAAAAAGTGAGATTAAAAATGTGTTATTTTCATTATCTTTAGACAAGAAGAAGAATATTATTTTAGATTTCCTGATATTAGCAAAATGATTGTTGGGTCACATGCTTTATGGTATGTATGACCCTCGGGAGAAAACACTTTTTTAGAAATTTATACGGGAGGTGGTGGGTTCGAGCCTCAGTGGAGGCGTTGCTGTCTCTTTGTTCTTCAGTAGATTGAGAAAGTAGTTTATGAACAGATACTACACTGTAATAGAGTCAGTAGCATTCAAAAAAAAGAAAAAAAAGAAATTTATAAGTGCATGTCTTTTAAGAGTAAAACTCTAACTACATGTTTAAATTTTGTTAAAAAAATGAATAAAATTTGTGATCTGCTTATTTTTCTTAACGGATCACATCGAGCATTTCATGTCAGTAGTAATAGATGAAAATATGTAAAAAGTGAAAGCATGCATGTATAGCAAAGTGTTACTCCACTTTTTGATTTGCAAGTGGGATTGTGGAGCTGGTAAAGCTTAAAAAAGAGATATCCATGAATACCTTTTTGGCAAGTGGGAGTAGCTAAAATAACATTCAATTTGCCATTAATTAAGTGGCTGAATTTATTGGAGAGAGGGATTAGCTAATATAGGATAATTAGTTGATAAGCTCCCACCAAACCTAGAGTGGCTTATTAACATTGAATTGGTTGTGAGATTGAAAGGACACTATATATGTATCCTAAATCATTTCATGACTCTTGCTAATACTTAAGAACCATTACCAATATACTGTGTGTCCAAATATATATAATGCATTTAATTTCTTGTTTATCTAATGACCATGATACTGATTTGATTTGTCATTTTTTATTTTTATCACTACTTTTAATGTTACTCTTCACAATTATATACTTGTACACTTAGCATTAAGAAGAAACCAAATCAAAAACACAATAAGGGAACCAGTATCTCAAGCTCCTGACCAGTTTGAGAATCATAACAAAAGTATGTGGTATGAGGTTCACTCCAAGCAGCCAAATTACTCTCCATAATTATATATTTATATACTTGATACTAGTATATTTTGTATGATCGAGTTTGAGGACAAAATGATCTTAATGGGCTAATCATCATAGTGAACAAGTAAGGAGGACATGCAGTATAAGAGGCACTATATCAAGCTTTAAGCAATATTTACAACTCAAGAACAAGAGTTCAACCCATCCAAGTGGATGACCAAATTGTCACAAGGCATAAAAACTCGAGCAAATTGTCATTTTGGTCTATAGAGTATAGGGGTCCTATTAATTTTGGTCCACGGCTTTCAAAAGTGTTAATTGCATACCAAGACTTTAAAATTTGTATCAATTTTAGTCACTCCGGCGGAATTGCCGGCCAAATGTCGCCGGATTCTCTTAATCTCTCCGATCAGGCTTAATTGTAGGGACAAAAATGTACTTTCCATCCCTAAACCCAAAATAACCCAACCCAAACCCCACTGGGTTTGAAGTGGGCCGGGGGAGATCTGGAGCATTCTGGAGAATATGTTGCAGGCCGGTCTCTTCATTTCCTCGTCGAGAATTAGCTTCGGCGGGGCGAAGACGGCGGAGCTAGTGGCGGTTTCCGACACCGCAGCCGCCGCCGGATCATTATCGGAGCAGGCGAAGAACGCGGCGGAGGGAGGCGGCGGCGGCATGGCTAGCTCCTGGAACATCATCGGATCTCTCATGTGAGAAAACGGATCCCCGAAATCTCGGTGATCGGAGTAGCAGTTCATAACCGCCGCCGCGATATTATCGTTATCGCCGCTGCTATACTGCCACGTGTCGGGAAGCGCCGGCGGCTCGGCTTCCTGAGCGGCGTTTCCGGCTAATCCGCTGCCGCGGACAATATCCGCTAAATCTCCCTGGTAATTCTCCATGCCGTGCAGCTTAAACTGGCTGCACATAATCAAAAACAAGAACAAATTTCTTTGGTAAAATTGTTGTTTGGGGAGATTAAGAATATAATAGAGAGTTGGGTATGTTTTGCACCAAACAGACGTAAAGAACATGCAGTAGACTATGTTTTTGTTTGGGTTGTATGTATGTATGTGTTGATTAGGCTATGGAAGACTTATGTGGAGAAGAAGAGGAAGGTGTGTTTTTCGTTGATAAGGAAACAAGATAGATTCATTCAATGGAACTAATGTTTCTCCCCTCTCCAAAATGTAGAGAGAGAGAGGGGGGGGGGGTACGGGGTGGGGATGAGCTGAACCGGGTTGGGTTTGGGTTGGGTTATTTTGGGTTTAGGGATGAAAAGTACATTTTTGCCCCTACAATTAAGCCTGATCGGAGAGATTAAGAGAATTCAGCCACATTTGGCCGGCAATTTCGCCGGAGTGACCAAAATTGATACAAATTTTAAAGTCGTGGTATGCAATTAACACTTTTAAAAGTCGTGGACCAAAATTAATAGGACTCCTATACTCAGTAGACCAAAATGACAATTTGCTCTAAAAACTCAGCAGGATGAGTTTCAATTCCCGAAGAAAGAACTAGCAACTCACAACTTAATCATGGAAAATGATAAGACTAATTTTACTTTTCATCCTCTATCTTATGATTTTGTTATTTTTAGTCTCATCGTAGTACTATAAAATTCATCATTTTTAGTCCTAAATGATCTAATTTTAGCCATGTTGATCTCGGATAAGCTACAAGTTTAAAAGTAGGTTGAATAGACTATTAAATGGTTTTTGAATTTTTAAAAAAGAAGTTCAAGGCCAAAGACCTTGTGGTCTAGTGGCACCCAGTGTCCCGGTTTACACTCTCACAGGGATGATGGGCTCTTTGTGCTTCAGTAGGTTGACAAAATAGCTACGAACAGATACTACATTGTAACAGAGTCAGTAGTACTAAAAAAAAAAAAGAAGTTCAAGAGTATGTCTTTTGTACGGGCAACAAATGATACTATAGAGGCACAACATTTACTTCTCAAGCATCATGGTCCGTTGAAAGCCGAACAAGTGTGGGTCGCATGGCATCCACCTCCGCCCGGCTTTGTGAAGATTAACACGGACGGAGCCATGAAATCGAACTCGAGGCTGGCAAGCGCGGGTGGTCTTTTCAGAAACCATCAAGGTAATTGGATATTGGGCTTCATTTCCAATATAGGGCGTACAAACAGCTTCATGGCTGAGTTATGGGGTGTTAGAGAGGGACTCGGCATTGCTAAAATCCATGGCTTTGTAAGGGTCATTGTCGAAGCAGACTCTGCGGTGATGGGGCTCTGGAAAGCGATTCAACCCCCTCTCTACATGACAATACCTTAGTCAAAGAGTGCAAACGTATCATGGAGTCCTTTCAAACTATCAAGGTGGTCCATGTTTACCGAGAGGGAAACCAATGTGCAGATCTCCTCGCGAGTCAAGGGCAAATTTCGGCTTGGGGTACTACCATTCTCGATGGACCGCCCGATGACCTGAGAGACCTTCTCAGCCGCGATTCTCAGAACGGCGCTTCCTGTAGAAGACGCTAGCCCGGGGCCTGTGGGTCCTTCCATCTCACCAAAAAAAAAGAGTATGTCTTTTGCTTGTCTTGTTTATGCAAAATTAACAACTTGGTTTGTAAATTTTGTTTGCACATAAGTGTTTTTTCCAAAGGACAATTGTTTAAAGTTATAGATCCAAATAAACATCAAACGTAAAGTGTCCTGTAAGAAACAAGTAATCAAATGAAATTGTGTTTCAAGAAACTCCTCCAACAAAGTACTATTCCCCATCAATGAATACTTCTCCCCCTTTTTGTCAGAATAATAGAAAAACTAAGATGCTGAGGGTTCCTCCTCGTTGACCTGTTCAGCAGTAGCATTTGGTTCAACATCTACCAGACTCAATCGAAGTAAAATAGTAGCAAGATCAGTGCCAGCAATATCCAATTGTTGATTGATAATTTGACTGGCTACTTCTAGATCATTCACTGTTCGCTTTAGTTTGATAGAAATACGTAGGTCACAAACATTAGGGGTGAGATTTTCTTCATCAACATTTGATGGCGGTGGGACAAGGGATGGGGTTACTGGTTCAACATCTTTAACATGCTTTGCACCCATCAGTCTTTCATCAACTCGATACTGTGTTGTATTTTTCACTGTAATCTCATGGGGATACAACGGTAGTCCCTAAGCATTTAGTATTCTAAGCTCGCCTCGCCAAAGCCCGTGGGTTAGGCGGGGCGGGCTAAAAAGCTCGCCTAAATACGTGCCCAAAATATCAAAGCCCGCACTATCCTTTTCGAGAGACGGGGGTGGGCTAAACCCGTTTTGTCGGCTCGAAATTTAGACGTCGATTCTAACAACGTCTAATGTTATAGTTCAAACAAATAAAAAAATAAAAAAATAGAGGCATTTTCATTTTTGGTCCTATTGTTATTGGGGCATTGCAATTTTAGTCCACTTCATTAATTTTTGCCACAATGCGGCCAGTCTTATTTAGTCCTTGCCACTTTTAGTCCACCGTTAAAATTTTCGTCAAATTACCATCCAAAACAGGGGTATTTTTGGTCTTTTCATGCTTTGGTCATCTCTTTGACCATTTGTAGTGGTTTTCCTTACACATTTTCATCCAATGAAGAGGTCCGGTGAAAGCCATGTGAGCCACATTACAAACACATGGCTTTCACCGGACCCCTTCATTAGATGAAAATGTGTAAGGAAAACCACTACAAAGGGTAAAGGAGATGATCAAAGCATGAAAAGACCATAATACTCCGATTTTGGATGATTATTTGATAAAAAATTTAACGGTGGACTAAAAGTGGCAATGACTAAATAAGATTGGCCGCAATGTGGCAAAAATTAATGAAGTGGACTAAAATTGGCAATGTCCCAATAACAGTAGGACCAAAAATGGAAATGACTCTAAAAAAATATTACATTTAGCCTATCCAAAGATATTCAATACAAACAATTGTCCGTAACAATTCATCCAAAAGTACCTAAACAATATCTAACAACATTACTAAAACATCATCATCTTAATATAATATTACAATCACCACCAAACTTTGTGAAGATAACTCACAAATTAAAGATATTATTAGTATGCATATTCTCTACATACATTCACCACTTGCAAAAGAGATAAAGTTTATACTCTTTCAAGACAAAAGGGATGTATCAACCTGAGAAGGTAGGAGCTCGTACGAGGACAGATAAAAGAGTTGTTATACACAAGCCAACTTGTTTGACACCAACTAGCTACAAGAAAAATTCATGATAAGTAGAAAGAAGTCTTTTTGAACCAAAATGTGCTTATATAATATTAGGAAAACGGTATTTACCCTATGGTTCATGGTAGCACATATCAAGGAATTGACACCGAATTTTTGGAGATTGTGGTAGATTTTAGTTGGCTACCACTTGCTGAGAGACATTGGGAAAATTTGAATTTCAAGTTGGCGCTCTACTCTCCTCATCTATAAAAGGAGGACCCCAAGCTTAAAAGAAAATGCTGGTTGAAAGATTTATGAGAGAGTTCATTAAGGGTGTGTCTGAAAACCCGAAAAATGAATTTTGGAAATCATTTTCCGGGTTTTGGGTGTTTGTGAAGAGCAAGGAAAATGTAGTCAATGAAAAATAAGCTACTTTTGAAGGAAAATGAGTTCCCATTTTTTTTTGGGAAGTCATTTTTCAAACCATCCGCTGCCTTTGGTTTGCCCTCTCACTTTCCCAGCGGCTGCGCTTCCTTCTTCTTGCTATCTTCTTCTTCTGAGCAAAAATGAGATTGATTTCGCAACCAGTCCGACAGACTGGTTTGCGAAACCAGTCCCACGGAATGGTTTGTGAAACCAGTCTCACAAACTGGTTTCGCAAATTAGGGATTTTTTGATTATATATATATATATGTGTGTGTGTGTGTGTGTGTGTGTGTGTGTGTGTGTGTGTTTTTGAGATATTGTTATTTTGTTGTGATTTTTTGCTATAAATGAATGATTATTTTGTGATATTATTGTGGTGATTATTTTATGTTTTTGGATTGTATAGATGGATAATAATTAATTTCCTATTCATTTTTCTGACCATTTTCTGGAAAATGAACCAAACACACAAACACAGTTTTCTGCTCTGCAACCAAACACAAGAAAGGAAAATGATTTCCGAAAAATGAAAATGACTCATTTTCCGAAAATCATTTTCCTGCTTTCCAAACACACCCTAAAGCTTTACCAAATATTCTAAGACAAAAAAGAATCATCTTGATTTTGAAATTAAAGCCCAAGACTGTACTCAAACATCAATAATCTTTCTCAATTGAAGGAAGTTAGAAGATCATCCTAGTAATGCGACTTGGTGGCTAACCCTTGACTAGAGTTTAGTTAGGTAGTGAATATTAAGTCAACAAGATGTTCATAACTTATTCCAAGAACTGTTACTGGAAGAAGCAAGGCTTCTCTTCACTTGTATTTTGTCGCAATACATAAACACATAGTGAAATTATCCTTGGATTATAATGAAAAGAGTGGAGTAGAATTTTCTCAAATTACTATAAATCTCTTACATTACTTTATATCTTATCTTGTGACTAGCTAATTACCTTCATACTCAATTTCGTACGTACACTCACAACAAAACTAAGCTACAAACATTTTCTTTAAACTTGACAAGTTTATTAAGATTTCCATTGGAAGGAAATTTATTTCCTTAATTAACTCACTTTAAAAATTGTTTAAAGTCTATTCAATCTCCCTCTCCTCTCTCCCCTACCCCCACCCCTTCTAGACTTTAACTTGCTCGGGACCAAGTGACGTATCTAGGATTTCGGTTGAGGGGGGCGAAGAAGCAAAGGTAAATTAAATTCAAAAATGTTTTTTTGAGTACTACTAACTCTGTTACAGTGTAATATATGCTCATAACTACTTTCTCAACCTATTGAAGCACAAAAAGTCATTAACAGTCGCCCCACTGAGGCTCGAACTCACTCTTTTCCATGTGGGAGTATAAATCGAGTGCCACAAGATTCAAATATCAAATACTAATAAATTCTTAAATTACAAAATACATTATAAATATTGTTTGATATAGGCGGAAAATAAAACACATCAAAACTTTATAAAAATATTTATAACTCTATATAAAATATAATTAATTTGATAAAATAATTCAAATAGAAAACACATTATAATTATACATCTCGTCATTAATATGTACGTATACAATTGAAAGGAAAGCAAGTGCCAAGGCTAGGCTTTGAACACTCACCATTTTCTAAGTAAAACCACACGCCTACCAACTCTACAAGCTTATCAATTGTTAATTTTCATCTGTTTTCATATATTTATATATAAAACATGTAATATATATACATATATACATACAAAGACTATATATGAGGTGGGGGTGGAGTGAGTGGGGGCAGCTGCCCCCACTGCCCCCAGGTGGTTCCGTCAATGGGACCAACATGCAAGTATAGCAGTACGTCTTAACTCTTAAGGGCTAGAGTCAAAGGCCCAATCTAATTTGGAAATAAACTCTTGTTGGACTGGCTTTATTATTTATTTATTTGTAGTCTAGTTAAGTTGTTAATGTTATCGGTCAATTTGTATCTTTATCCAATTAAAAATAATGAGTTTTAATATGTATTATGTATATTATTTTTTATTCATAATGTATTCTAAAACATTTAAGATAATTGAAACTTGGCATTTATCAGGAACTGATTACATTTATTAAGAAAAAGAAATACAACGTAACATAGTACACACATTTGGGCTTCAAACATTTATTACAACACTTCTGATCTGTTATTATATATATATAGATAGATAGATTATATTGATAAGAAACCCAAATTAGTTCGTGTTCATGGGCACATATATCAGCCATCCAACATCAATGAACCCTGGATTTTTCTTCAAATGAGGGTTCAACTTTAGAATATCACCAACTTGAGTAGAAAGCAAATCAGCAATACTCGGCAGCGTATCTTGTGGCTGAACGGTGTAAGTCGTCACCAAAGGTGAACTCCCACCATTATTTCCCACGCACCCGCACAGCAGATTCATAGTCACAGTTTCTCCAGCCTTATACGACGTTTCTTCTCCCCCAACCTTCCACGCTTGGCCGCTGTAAGAGTTAACGGACACGGATTCGAATGTGTCATTTTGTTGCAACGTGTAAGGGGTTTCGTAGAAGTACGCGACAGTGCCATTAACATCCTGGCAAGAACATGGTGCTAGTACGAGGTAGTCTTGTTTGGTATTTTTGTTACGCGATATGGGGTAGATGTCTGACGGGTCCACAGAGTAGAGAGTGGAAATGGATTCTATGTCAAGCCCATTGTGCTGGTAAAGAAAAGAAGGGCACGATGGGGTGGTAGTAGAGCAGGCAAAAGGATTTATGTTAGAAATTTGAGTTGGAAGGCCGTGGACGATATTGAAAACGAGGCACAGTAAAAGAATGAAGAAACTCAAAGGTGGGAGTTTTGCCATTTCTATCTATCTTATACTGTGAAAGAACTTACTACTACAAGGGGAAGGGTTAACAAATGGGGTATATATAATGTATGAGGAAATTCATGAGATGATAACTTTTTCTGAATGGACAAATTCTTCATCATAAGTTTAATCTTCTAATCAAATTTTTTTACTCCTTCCTCGATACTATCTAATCTTGTGAGGAATGGAGTTTCATCTTTCTTGTGAAGGTGAAATCAATGCTTTTATTATTAAATAGGTGGAATAAGCGATTAAAGAGTAATTTCTTTTTTAAATTTTAAATAAATGGTTGAAAGCCATTTCCTGGAGGAGTTTGGTTGGAGGGAAGGAATTAGGTGGGAAAAGAATTACAATTCTATAGAAAAAGAATAATGCGGGAATAAAGTAGGAGTTTAAATTCCAGTGTTTGGTTTGCAGGAATAAAATTACTAGGAATTTCAATTCCAATGTTTGGTATAAATGTGAATTGAGAGAAAATACGTGATATAAAGTCTAAAATGTTCATGGTTGTTTATTATTATTATTATTATTATTATTAAATGACAAATATCTATTGGACCCATTTGCATATTCAAACCCCAAAAAAATAACATATTAAATTCAAAAGCACTCATCTACCATATCTCTTGAACTAAAAAAACACAAGCATTTGATTTGGGTAGTCAATACTTTGAAGAGTTATGCATATAAAGAATTTAAAGGAACATACACGAAAGTTGTTGTATATAAATAATGCATATAAAGAATGCAAATTTTGAATAGTTGCTGCACATAAATATTTAAAGGAACATAAAGGGAAGTCAAAGAATAATATACACAATAATTTGGAAGGGAAGGTCATACATCAATTTTAGGTTAAAATAAAGGAGGGGTAATCTTGTCTCAGGATTATTTTTTTTCATCCTAAAATCCATGGAATTAAAATCTCAGGGGAAGATGGAATTGCAATTCCCTCCAACCAAACGAAGAAATTTAGTTGCCTTCAGAATTAGGTAGGAATTAAGTGGGAAAGGAATTATAATTCCCTCCAACCAAACGAAGAAATTTAGTTGTCTTCAGAATTAGGTGGGAATTAAGTAGGAAAGGAATTGTATTTCCCTCCAACCAAACGCCCTGTAAAAGAAATGCATTAAAGGTTAGCTATAATACTTGATGTGCTCTCTAAAAAATCTGTAATACTTGATGTGCTTTTATATATGTAAAATATATTTTAAATACTTTAATTTAACTTGCAGTCGAATAAAGTATATATTTTGATACATATACACATACATACGTGTGTGTGCGCGCACGTGCGTGCGTGCGTGGAAGGATTCATTCTTATAAGCTTCATACATATACCAATTAGAAATGAGACTACTCAATCTTAATTCTCTAAGTTGGAGATAGAAGAAATTTATTTTGAGTAAAGATCTCTAGATAGGTAGATAGAAGGAAATAACACAGGGGAGTTGTGAAATCCTTAGATTAGTGTTGGTTTTGTGATCATTGCACTAAGTCTTGTTCATAAGAGAAAAGCAACAAAGGATTTGTGAAATCTTGAGATTATTAATGTTGGCGTTTTGTGACCAAAGCACTAAGAGTTGTTAAAATATCTTGTACCGAAGTGATGGATCGGATATACTAAATTCTTGGAGATAAAAGTAGAGTGAAGTAAATTAAAGGATTACATACACCTGTGAGCTACTATAAATCTCTTGCCTATTACTTTTATTTTTATTGAATTAAATTCCTGGTTATTTTATTTCATCATCATGTTTTAAATGTTCAATCACATCTTATTATGCAAATTAATTCCTCTGTGCACTGTAGCTAAATTTCAAGTTTCAAATAAGTATTAGAAATACTCTAATCTATACTTATTTTCTTAAATGGAGCTCAACTGGAGTAGGATTTAAAAATTTGTAAAGTCTGTTCACTCTCTAGACTTTTATCCTATCAACCGGGAGGAACAACTTTGTAAGCATTAATTTTGGATTAATAAAATTTATACTTAAAATTTATACTTAAAAAAAAAGTTCATGAGTACAGTATCATGAACTTATAATGGGGGATATTTTTCTCTAAGACAGAATATCTTATTGTAATTAACATACCTGACCTGTCCATTCTTAGCCTTGCTGGTCTGTCCTAAACGCTCATGGTAATCATCACAAACAAATAGTTAAGGTTGATTTAGTCTTCTCGTTTATGTATAGTTTTTGTCTGTTATCCTTTGGACATGTTGTCTTGATTGTAACATACATATAGATAACGTTAATTTTATCAATATGGTTTTGCTTTCACAGGTGTGATTAACGAACCGGTTGTCTTCTTCCTTTTGTGATTTTGTGGGACAGCTATTACAACGTTACATTAATAAATTTAAAATTTATCTTCGCAACCTCACATATAATATGACTAACTAATCAAATTGTTGGTCTCAAGTAAGCAAAATGTCTAGATTCTTATTTATTTTTATGCTAGATGCATGGGTGCTTAGACTTGACCTTCAATTCTCCCTTCCTAGTAGTGCCAACCAAGTTTTAAATGTTACATAGTATTACTTATTCCAAAAGCTATAGCTAGTAGGGAAGGTGTAACTTTACTTTCTTATAGACTACCATTATATTGCTTGAGACACTGGGTGCTGGACTTGGCCCTATGGCCCTTTACCGGCCTCCGCCCAACAATTTCCTAGCCACCGGGTGCTAGACTTGGCCTTTACCGGCCTTCTCCCAACAAATTCCTTGTTATTTTCCTTATGATCATGAGCGAGTAATCTCCAGGGAGATAGGGATGTCAATTAGGTTTATGGAAATGTAACCTTGAATTGGTTAAGTAGGAGAGATGAGACTTGGCTTTGATGATGTTGATTAACCTGACTGAGTTCCGATTAGGAAGTGATTACCTAATCTAGACTCATGGGGCTAATTGACTTTACTTCACCTGTGAGAAAATGAGAGTTTAGACTGTCAAGACCAAGGTGTTTGATGAAATGCCTATTAGCTACTTATAAGTCATGAGAATGTCCTTAAGCTCTAAGAGTGTAAAATGACCTTGAGAAAGAATTCCTCCCAATTAAAACGCATCTGTTATGAAGCTAGGTGACATAAATTGTGAGGAATGGAGTTTAATCTTTATTGCGAAGGTGAAATCAATGCTTTTATTATTAAATAGGCTGGTGGACGGAATGAGCGACTAAAAAATAAATGTTTTTATTTTATTTTATTTTATTTGAAAGAAATAGCTAATATTTAATGCATTTCTTTTAGTAGATCGAAATCTATTGACAGGCTCCAATTTGATATGCTTTTATATGTGTAAAATATATTTTTAAACAGTTTAATTTAATTTATATATTTTGATACATTATATATATATATATATATGATGTCATAATCAGGTGTGACCGCTCCTTAACTTGAGGTCAGTGTGGCCGCACCAATATGTATACAAATATACATCACTCAATGTTAGAAAATACATTAATACACCACAAGTATGCATCATTAGGTACACATCACCAAAAACCACACCACTAAGTATTCAAATATATACCACAGAGTGTTAGCAAATGCACCATTAGGGGCATGAAGTTATGGTGCATTATTTTGGGTGTGTGGTGTGTTTTTTGGTGTTCTTGTGTATTTTCATTGTGATGCGTTTTCTAACCTTGAGTGGTGCGAACCGCACCGACCGCACCTGGAACACCGCACAACCACACGGGAGACACTCCATCGCACGGGAACTGAATTATATATATATATATATATATATATATATATATATATATTGTATAAGAGTGTTTATATCTTTTAAAAAACATATTCCTTTTCTATTCCTTAATTCCTTAAACTAACCAAACACTGGAATACAATTTCTAAAGTCTAATCTTTCAACGAACCAAACAATAAAATACAATTCCTGCTTTAATTTATTCCTTGTCTATTCCATTCCCTATGTAATAACATTTCTATTCCCTCAAAATTCATTCCGTGAACCAAACGTGTTGTAATAGATTTAAAATTTATCTAGGCAACCTCACATGGAATATGACTAACTAATCAAATTCTTGGTCATGAGTAAGCAAAATGTCTAGAAATCGGGAGGAGGGGGGTTGAATAGACTATTTATTTATTTTTTTTAAAAATGTAAATGCGATCAAGATTTTTCGCAACTGAAGGTTGAAGATTGCATCGTTTGATTTGTAGCTAATTTGAACTTTTTGCAATAGTTAGTAAATATTGCATATGTGGTTGAGTTAAAGCGACTAAAAAAATAAAGATTAAGGGATCAAGAAATTGATGAGATACTTTTATAGTGGTACGAGAATTACCTACTCCAACCTTCTCCTCAACACGAGGAGGCTTTACAAGTTAAGTATGAAGAAAACATCTACAAGGTAGTTTGTGCTATCACAAGCCTTCATGCATAACAAGAACTCGTGAGGGAAACTTCAAAAAACCCTTCTTTGCTCTCACTTGGATCCATTATGTGTAACCATTGTTCGTGAGGGCAACATCAGAGAGGTAGTTTCTTCTAGCATGAACTATCATCACAACATGACACAGTGGTTTGAGAAAATCTTCCGCAAGGTGATCAAGGCCATCACGAGGTGCCGTCATGGTTGGCCAGGCCTCGTGATGTAGTGTAATCTGGGAAATATAAATAGGAGAAGTTAGATTTTATTTGAGGACTTTTAGACTTTTGAAATTTTAGATTGTGTACTTTTGGTTCTTTTTTCCTTTAGACAATAGTTGGTTATTCTCTAGAATTCAATTTCCAATTCCGTACAACCCTAAATTTAATTTTCCAATTTCAATTACAATTGCACTTTCAATTCAAGTTTTAATTAGATTAAATTTCCTTTTCATTGTTGAAGCAAGAATTGAATATTGGATTCACGTTTTAATCATCAAATAGATAAGCCAATTCTACTTTTATTTCCTTGCAATTTTCTTATTTGTTTTTAGTACTTTGATATTATATTTTGTGCTTATTAGGGATTGCTTATTTGATCTTGAATTTCTTGCTATTTTCCTTATGATCATGAGTGAGTAATCTTGTTTAAAGGGAGATAGGGATGTTGATTAACATGAACGAATTCCGATTAGGAAGTGAATATCTAATATAGAGTTATGGGGTTAATTGAGCTTACTTCACATTTGAGAAAATGGGAGTTTGAGATGTCAAGAGTCTACAATGTGTATAAAATGAAACTAAATAGCATGTTTCACATATTGTGTGTATATTGGCCAAGGACTTGTGGTCCAGTGGCATTAAACCCTTCCCGGGAGGTGGTGGGTTCAAGCCTCAGTGGAGGCAATACTGACTCTTGTGCTTCAATAGGTTGAGAAAGTAGTTATGAGCTTTAGTAGTGCTGTAATGAAAATATAGTGTGTATAAAATTAAATAGCATGTCTCACATATTTAGTGTATATTGTCAAATGTGGTGATGTAATGAAAATATAGTGTATGTAAAATGAAACTAAATAACATGTATCACATATTGAGTGTGTATTGTCAAATGAAACCATAGTTGAATTAGAATGATACTTTAGTGGTATTGTAATGAAGCTACCGTGGGTATTAAATGAAATTAAATTATCCACATAGTTATTGAACTCTGGTTGCTTCTATATGTTGATTGAGATCCGAATACACTCGACGAAACAAGCATATGAGAATATCACAACAAAGATGAGAGAGACTACTACGGCCTCAACCTTTCAATATTTAAACACTTGCCTCAATCTCTCTAACCCTATACTTTGTATTTTTTATTATTTATCTTGTTGGATATGGTATTACGGCCCATAAAGATAAAATAACCAAAATATATATGGTGGCCCAGTTCATATACAGAGCCCAGTTAGAATTACAGCTCGTGTGATGCAAAGGATGGCATAATATCTACCACATAATGGAGTATGAGGTAAGGAATGACATAATATCCACAATAATGGTGTGTTAGGTAAGGGATGATATAATAATGAGTGGATTTTACACCTTGAACTTGAGGTTAATTACAAGATTAACCCTAAAATCCACCTATAAATACCCTACTCATTTCTCATTCTCATCATCCCAAAATCACTCACAAAATCTCCTTTCTTATAGTAGTTCTCCTTCTTTATATCAAGAGAGAAATCCTCTATTGTCTCTTCCTTGTTATATAGAAAGATATTGTAATATTTTCTTTATAGAAAAGTACTTTCATTCTTGTTCGTGGTTCTATCCTATCGGGTTATACCTATAGAGGTTGTGTTTCCATGCTGTTGCTATTTCTCTCTTACTCAATATTCATTTCTTATACCATTTGTAGGAATTGATCCTGGTAGAGTGATTGTACATGTCTAGGAAAAACACTGGTTAAGACCTGGTATTTAAGTAGTCCGTTGGTGACTCACATCTCTTATCCAGAAGTATTTTCTTGGTGTACTCTTCATAAAGCTAGTATTGGTCTACATTTGGTATTATTTGAGTATCTTGTGTTAAGATAAGTGGCACTTGAATTGGAAGTAGCCACCGGCCCGATCTTGGATGCATATATTATTCGTTGAAATTACGGTAGTGTTGGCCAAGCCGTTGACTAGCCCATTGGTCACAAAATCAACATATTTATTCAAGCTTAACACAAACACTGACACACACATGCACACGCGCAAATGTTTCCAAGTAAACTGCTACAAAATCATTTAGGCTGTTTTCTTTAAGCCTTTTGCAACACACTTCGATTTTTTGATTGAAATAATATTTGAAAAGGTTTAAAATTTTACATTTTGAAATTTCAGCTCACTAAAGATATTTTCAAAAAATCATACAAAGTGTATTCATCCCCCTCCGCCCTCCCCATTTCTAGACTTTCTCACTACCTTGAGACCAACAATGATAATTTGAAAAATGTTATTATTACGTAAATACTTTGTTTCCAAATAATAGTCCAATACAACACATTTAGATTGTGTCATCCTAATGGTAAGATGGGTAGTATAATAAGGTAAAATTGCTTTTTTATTTTAAAGGAAAAAAAAGGTCAAATAGGCTCATGAACATTACTCAAAAAGTCAATTAAAGTTGTATTATTTAAGCCTTTAAACATATTATTTTAGAGCAATTACGTCCAAAAATAAATTACAGGTCATTAAGATTCCGCCGAACCTCCGACGATATTCTAGCAAAAAACACCGGCAAAATGGTCACTGGTGTGGATTGGTTGCCTTCTCCTTCACCGAAGAAGGCAACCAATCGACACGGGCGACCGTTTTGTCGGTGTTTTTTGCCGAAATATCTTCATAATCGATCTTAGTGACCTATAATTATTGGTCACCAACCAATTTTTTTGCCTAATTGCTCTAAAATAATATGTTTAAAGGCTTAATTGCAACTTTTAAAAGTTTAAGGGCTTAATTGACTTTTTGAGTAATGTTTAAAGACCTATTTGACCTTAATTTTTGGATATAATTAGAGATAATTCCATTTTTTGTCCTAGATTTATATGTGGCAATCCACTTTTAGTCATTTTTTATTATAACATCAACATTTGGTCCTAATATTATTGTGACATGACTATTTTTATATCAACAAAATTGTTGAAATATTGTTAAATACAAAGACATTTAATCTTTTTTTATACAAAATAGGTTGAACTGCTATATTTTTTTAGGTTTAATTTTTTGAGAACATCCATAATTGAAGACCAAAATGTCATTGTATTTAACCATATTTTAACTATTTTGTTGATAAAGGACAAAAAATGATCATGTCATAGTAATACTAGGACCAAAAATGGAATTAACTCGATATAATTACATCAAGCAAAGTGCAAATGTTTAAATTTTTTCCACCAATAAACCTTTATATTTTGTTACCCTATTTCAAAATGCTTTAAGTTTTTCCCCATTGAACAATATTTCTAACTTCGCTCCTCCATTACCTATCTCATAACAATGCAGTGTACTTACATGTATCACCACCAACATTTTATTAATATTAATGACATGTATTATTTTTTTTTGAAAGAAAATAATTTGAATTAAAAAATTTTGTATTTTGAAAATTAAAATATCATTGAACTTAAACACATTTTCAAATTTTGAATTAAAGATTTTTTTTTTTTTTTTAAAAAGAAGTTTTTAAAAGTTGAAAATGAAAATAGAAATTTCCTTCTATTATTGTTATTCATCTTAAATTGAAAATGTGAAGTGCGATCATTGTGTTGTGTTGGTGGAGCAAATTATCAATCATTACACAGTTGGCCATGGTTCACACGGCAACCGTTACGTTTAATGGGTCCACATGGCAGCAGTTACGTTCAACGGGTCCACGCGCAACAGTTACGTTCAACAGGTCCACACAGCAGCAGTTACGTTCAACGGGTCTACACAGTAACTATTACGTTCAACAGGTCCACAAAGCAGCTGTTACGTTCAAATGATTATATGTCTATGACATGCTCAAAATAAAATGAAACTACAACTCAAGACCAAGGTGCGTGTTTGATGAAATGCATCATAGCCACTTATGAGTCATGAGAAATTGAGAATGTCCTTAAATGCTCTAAAGTGTAGAATAACCTTAAGAAAGGCTTCCTCCTAGTTAAAAGGCATATGTTATGAAGCTAATTAATTATATTGACTTTTTCAATTCCCTCATTTCCGGTTTGGTTGCATTACCTAGACATAATCCTAATTCCTATTCCCCTGCTCCTTTCTCATCATTGTTATTCATTACTTGTGTTTGTTTGTTACTTGCATCAACCATCTTTTATTGAGGGCTAGATTTTCACAAGAGGATTTAATACCTTGTGATTGACAAGGTTAAGCTCTACATCTATCACGCACCCATGGTTTGAGAACCAAAAAACTCACCCCTTCAATATGCTATCACCACCCAGCATTTGATAACATATCTTGAGGAGAAACTGGATATATATAGAGATGAAAGTCCATTATTCCCCTTATAAAAAGAGGAATGAGTCTTGTAATGATGTGAAATAGACAATTTTAAAAAGCTAAAAGAGTATAAGCTAAGATCAATTTTGCAAAAATCACGTGCCGCCATATCCGTGTCTCGGTTCCTAGCTCGCCTAGTCGCCAGTTGGGCATTATTTTTTTTTTTTTTAAATTTAGTAATTTTAAACATTTAAACTATTATTATTATAATTTATTAACTAATACACTAATAGTCTAATAAGTAATAACTTAATAAAATAATAAGTAATAACTAATAACTAAATTAAAATAATAACTAATAACTTAATAAATACTAACTATTAACTTATTAAGTATTAACTATTTAACTATTAAAGCATAAAGATTTAAAATATTAAACACTTTACAATTATTGACTCATAAAATAATTTTTAAAAAAAATTTTAAAAAAAAATTAAAAACAAGTGAAAAAAAAAAAAAAAAAAAAAAAAAAGTCTACCTTCGAGGGACCGAGTATACTACCATATCTAAATTATATTGCCAATATGCAAGGATACAAAACTTTATGTTTAGTTGATATATATTTGACCGTTAGAATGGAGATTGGGTGTTGAAGATCAAAAGGTGATATCCGGATTGAAGGAGTACCATTTCAATTTTAGTTCTTTGCGGACACGCTAAGATCGATTCGCTTGTATTTTTGCACATAAAATACTATTAAAATAATCCTCATTAGACGTTAAGGAGAAGAGTGGAGTAGGTAGTTGCCGAACAGGACCACTATAATATATATATATATATATATATATATATATATATATATATATATATATATATATATATATATATATATATCCTTTTACTTTATGCATTTTTTAATACTCAACTAACGTAACCGAACCAGACAAGCACATTCGATAATAGATTTCAAGTTGTTTTTAACGTAAATCGTGCTACAACTTTGTTTAAGACTTCCATTATCTATCACTTGCTACATCAGCTGGTGATAAGCTTTGATTTATAAAAATTGTTTTACGTTAAATTTCAAAAAATTAGTCTATTCAATTCCACCCCACCCCTCATTCTAGACTGTTTACAACCTCCAGGACCAAAACACTCTCAAACTTCTTTCTCCATAGAAAGGGTGAGTATGTTAGGTTAGCTTTCAATTCAATTCTAACTTCAATTCAGGCTTTGATCTTCAATCAGCATAACATTGGATCAGTGCTAAGTATTCATTACTTTTAATTTCGATTCATTCAATTCCTTTATTTGTGTATGTGTTTATTTTAGAAGTCTAATCATGAATATAGATATTTTCGATTTCTATAATTTCGATTGGGATTGGGACTAAACTTGTTTTTATTATAGATATTTCTATAATTTTAATTGCACAAAGGGATTATGTATTATTGAATTAGCAGGGTTCTTCTACATTGTGAATATGCTATTAATTAATCTCTTGGATGATTAAGGATCCAATTATGCTTGAGAGTCATTAGAGTTGTGCGTTGCTATGTGAACGGTGCACTCAATTAGTCACAATACTCATAATTTCAATGTCGCTTTGAGAAAAGAGGATTGGAATAAGACTTGTAGGTTATGCTTTTGACAAAATGCCCCAGCTAGTATTGATAATAATATTCATATTTCTGAATTTACTTTCTACCAAACTAAAATAATATTTATAACTTTACAACTTCAAATATTATTTAAGCTTTAGTCCACCTGAAACATTAATCTCCATTACTACCACCTGAAACATTAATCTCCATTACTATGTAAATATCTAACACAGATTCATGTTCATAATACACACACACATAAACACGATATAATGAACATGAATTCTAATTCTGCGTATTAGATTAAGGTACACGATACAAATTGCGGTGAAGGAATGCACAATCTTAATTATAATCATACACACACATAAACACGATATAATGAACATGAATTCTAATTCTGCGTATTAGATTAAGGTACACGATACAAATTGCGGTGAAGGAATGCACAATCTTAATTATAATCATAGACAATTTTTCTTTTTTGAAACAATATAATTACTCTGCGTATTAGATTAAGGTACACATACAAATTGCGGTGAAGGAATGCACAATCTTAATTATAATCATAGATTTTTTTTTTGAACACTACTAACTCTATTAGAAAATTTTTCTTTTTTGAAACAATTATTCTGCGTATTAGATTAAGGTACACGATACAAATTGCGGCACAATCTTAATTATAATCATAGATTTTTTTTTTTGAACACTACTAACTCTATTAGAATGCAGTATCTGTTCATAACTACTTTCTCAACCTATTGAAGAATTAGTATTGCCTCCACTGAGACTTGAACTCACCACCTCTCATATAAAAGGAAGTGTTTGATGCCACTGGACTACAAGGTCCTTGGCATAATCATAGACAATTAGGCAGGTTTGTGTGATTATTCGGGCAAGGGAAGTGCGAAATATGAAAAGAAACGCATTATGTGTTTGACAAAACAAAGGAAAACGCTTTTTTTCCTTTCTGTATTTTCCTTTCAAACATTTACCTCCTGATATATATGGCTTTCATTCACTGAGTGTCAATAAATTGATTAACCCCACCACTAATTAAAAAGTAAATTTAACTACCAATAAGATGATGTTAAGAAAAAATTATTAGGAAAAATACTGGAGGAATTTATAGCATTCTTCCTAAACAAAACTTCAATAGTTTAATTATACTATCCCTTGTGCTTATAAAGTTCTTTGCAAATGTTGCAATCTTCTTCATAGAAAACAAGAAACGAATGACTGCCCTTATCATGAAGCGAATTATTACTTGTTTTGTTACTCCCAAAAGACGTAGATATCTAAAAACATAATAAGTCTCAATTAAGGTTATATCCTTGATTTATGTCTATTTTTTAAATGCTAATAAATGTGTACATTTTACTTTAAATGTTGTAGATTTTAATGTTATTAGACAAAATTGTCCCACCTACATTCTTGTTATACAAAACTACCTTACACCGTTATAACACCGTTAGTTTTAACTCCATCATTATTACCCTACACCTATATCTATCATATATCTTTTTCCTATTCTTTAATTGTCATTTTATTAAAATTATTATATAATTAATTTAATGGTTGATTATATTTTAATTAAATTTCTATGAATGGTAAATCATATATGTGTGTATAAAATACATATATTATTTGTGTATATATAATTTGTATTATACATTTTAATTATTTGTATTTATTAATATTTTAATATTAGGCTAAAGTTTTCGCGCATCGCGCGTACAAAATACTAGTCAAGAAAATAAATGTCATCAAAGTATTGTATACGTATATTAGGAACTATAGAAGTATTGTTAATTATAGATAAATGGGGGTGTTTGGCAAACGGCAGATAGCTGGTTGGTTTAGCTAGTAGTTGATGGCTGATTGCGTTAACTGGTTTGACCAGCTGGTTGTATTAGCTTGTTATAAAAAACTGTTTGGTAAATTAGCTGTTTACTAGTAGCTGATTGAATGTAAAATGACATTTAAGGATATTATTATTATTATTACTAGTATTTTCGCCCGTGCGTTGCACGGAATAGATTTACTATAATATGTTAAGAATATTTAGATTGATATACAATTATGTAAATTATAACGTGGAATATTATATAGTATAATTGAAGAATTGAATTTTATCGATTATGTATTTTGATGTTATCATTAGTTGAATTTGAGTAAATAATTGCCCAATTAATAGCCAACGTGTATATATATGCATCCAGTGCTGAAACTTTAGACATTTTATATATCAATGTTTATGATTTGTATTAATTAGGCTAATTATCTCGTTGTCTAGCAACTCAGTTATAGAAATTATTTGTACGAATGATATATTTTCTATGTAGATATATATATAGCAATTTTGTCATCTTTGTATAAAAAGAAGACATAACATAACTGTTTTGAATTACACGTTATTGAAAACATTTTTGTAGACGATCGACATTGGTAGTATATTGTATATTGTTATTGTAATTTTTTATACTTATTTTACATCACTAATGAAGTAAATTATCCAAAATTATAGCTTTTTAGTGCTCTATTTCAGAATGACTGGAGTAAACTATCCAGGACTTTAGTACTTCATTGATTATAAGATATTTCTAAAGCATGTATGTATAGATTAGCTCTGCTTTCTTTTAAGTGTATAGATTAACCTTATTTCATGAATGTTATATTTGATTTATCGGCATGCTTTATTTGTTGTGTATTTTTGTCTAATAGTTGGGTTGTATAATGTATTAAGAGTTATAACTCTATCTAAACATGTCAAACTTAATTTGGCTCTTTACGGTATACTTTATATTTATCCTTAGGGTTTTATTTGTGTAATTAATTTGATTTTTTTAAAATGTAGGTGTAATAGTTAGAGTTCTTAGAGTAAGATAATGATGTTTGGAAATTTATCATTAATTCCAATAAAAATGAGGTCATTTTACTATGATTACTATATGGTAATTAAGGAGTATACATTATTCTTAATTAATATTCTGCTAATTATGATGTCCGTTTAATTATGAACGTAATATGTGTATGTTTAATTTCCTTTAATTATGTTCGTAATATTTGTATGTTTAATTTTCTTTAATTATGTTCGTAATATGTGTACGATAAATTTCCTTAATTGATTAGATAAAATTCATATTACGTCAAATATAAAAAATAGATTAATAAAAGTATAATGTGTGAATTAATTTCTTACTTATCATAATTATTAAGATTTTATTCAAAAATAACCATTGGCATAATTTTATATGTGTAATAATTTGCATAATTATATGGACGTAATTCACAAGCATAATAATATGTGAATTGGAATAATTATCATAATTTTTTTAATCTCCTTTAATTATGGACGTAATATGTGTATTACCAATTTCCTTAATTTATTAGATAAAATTTATATTACGGAAAGTATTAATTCTTTAATTGTCATAATTTTTAAGATTTTATTTAAAAGTAGTCAAAGGAAGTGCAAGGATAATTGATATTATTTAAAGTAAAAAATAAATAAAATCGTCGTAAGAAAGTATTCTCTATGTTTAATTACCATAATCAATTTTAGATGTTATATAGGATTGGTAATTACCACGGGTTATTTAAATGGTAAATACTATATGCTTATTACCTATATAGATTATCATAATAAACAGATTAACATATGGATCAATAATATAGAAAAGGGAGGAAGCTTTTTAGGAAAGATATATTAGGAAAAATATCAATTAATTAAAATATGATAGAAAAATTATATTAGAAAATTATATTAGGAAATTGATTAGCTAGTATCAATTATGCTAATTTTTTCTAATTTTATATTTGTAATTAATGTTATAAACGAATTTAGTAGGAAAATTTAATTATGAACTTTTATTAAAGAGTTTTGGATTATTATTATTATTATAATTAACTATTATTATTATTATGAAAATTATTTTAGGAAATTATATTTAGAATTTTGGATTATCATTATTATTACGGAGTATATTATTATTATTATTATTATTATTATTATTATTATTATTATTATTATTATTATTATTATTATTATTATTATTATTATTATTATGAATAGATTTTAAATTGAAGATACAAACCAACCGGATAACAATGAAGAGACTGCCTAATCATAATATTATCGCGAAAAGAAAAAAAACTTGTAATATTTTTCATTCAAGTCTTTTGTCCTAACATGTAATTCTTTCATTCTCTTATAAACTCTTATAGTTGAATTATTATGAAAAAAATAAAAATCAAGGATATTATGTATGTGACATTTTTTTGTAGTACAACTATTGACTAAAAGTAATCATGCCACAATAATTAAAGACTGAAAGTAAAAATTATACTTTTAAAAAGATCGTATTTCTTAGAAAAATTGAAGTTGAGGATTGGGAAAATAGAAGTTAATCACAAATTCATGAAAACAATATTGTAAAAATACTTTTCAATACATCTCAAAAAAAAAACAAATAAATAATGTAAGAAAAAATAAAAATTCTGTATATACATTAAACTATGAATAACAACACCATTACTGTATGCCTTCAAACCATCCTCAGGTTGTGAATATCCTTCTCACTTTTGTCGTGTTTAGGGATAAATTTCATTGCAACAATCTAAAAAATAACACCCATTTTCAACAGTGTGCGAATTGAATTGAAAAAAACCTACAACCAATTTACAACTAAAGTGTGAATTAACAAAAACATTGTAGCAAGGAAAGAATATCTGGCATGTATACTTTTATCTCCCTTTGTAGACCTCTCTAAAAGATCCCTCCCCCACATGCTCTATTACATGGTATTTTTCAACCCAACCCCCATGTTCTGCATCAAGGGAGAATATTAATTAACTTGAATACAATCATATAGAATGTTCTGGGATCAGGATTTAGGAAATGTTCATAGAAGTTCCGCATGACTCATACTTATAAATGCATTATCAGCGAATGATTGTCAAGGAGAAGATTTGTGGTAACTTGATATTAAAATAGAGACAATTGAATGCTTGTGTAAGTGCTAAAGAAAAAAGAATTAAAATCAACCAAAAAAAAAACTGTGCAACAAATAAAGCAGCTCTATAAAATTATACCTAATGTTAAAATCGATTCGTAAAAATTCCACATGAGCACTTTCATCAACAACAATATAAAGTTAAAATAATTCCTTCATCAACAAAATAAAACATATTAATCATACCTCGGCTTAAGATCTTCCTCTCCCCAATGGATCCAAAACTAAATCAATAGAATAAATTTATAAAAGCATATCTATCAAAACATAGCGAAACAATGAATTAGCTAGTATCAATTGTGATTTTCAAAGTCACTAATCCATTGTATTTATAGGTAGAAAATGTGAGTATTATAAATTTGTATAAATTTTCAAAAGGAAAGTATAATTAATTTTAATTTCTAAAGGAAAGTGTAATTTATTTTAATTCTTAACATTTTTATTCTCAATATGGTTTATTATAAAATTATATTATTATATTATTTTGTAACCTCCATACTATTAATACTTATGAATAATGATATCATATTATATTATTATTATATATTATATATGTAACCTTTATATACTATCAATACGTATCAATGGAAGAATGGAAGATAACCAATTATAATTAATACATGGCTGATTTAGATAACCAATTATCATAATAACTAATTATAATTAATACATATGAATGGCTAATTTTTATGAATATTATATATATATATATATATATATATATATATATATATATATATATGGATAATTAATAAAATAAATGGTTTTACTAAAATGCCCCTAACTTTGGGCGGGAAAATTTGGGAGGAGGATATTGTTTTTATATATAGTATAGATTATTATTATTATAAAATAACAAATACACCACTCATTTAAAAGTAAATCTCATTGATTTTAATGGATAAAATAGTCAATATATCCATTGTTCCAAACCAGCTGATACAAAAAGCTACATTCATTAGCTTTTCAATTTTCAGCTTATTGGCCCAATAAGCCAAGGCCAATAAGCCATTTACCAAACACTTCAAAATAGCTTATTAGTTGGTCAAAAAGCTAAACTTGGTCAAATAAGTTAAAATTTTGCTTATAAGCCAATAACCAAACACCCCCAAAGAGTTTGATATTTGTTAATCACTACACAAAGCAATTAAGGGGAGATCATTAATTATGGTTACACATTGATATTTGTTAATCTAAAACAAAAAGGAACGTCCAATTGCGGGGATAGCTCAGTCGGGAGAGCGTCAGACTGAAGATCTGAAGGTCACGTGTTCGATCCACGTTCACCGCAATCCCGCGTCAATATTTTTTGGGAAAAGGGTCAAATACACCCATGAACTTTATACAAGAAGTCAATTAGGCCCTTGAACTTTTAAAAGTTGCAATTAAACCTATCAACTTGTTATTTTTAAGCATTTAGACCCAACAGCAGGTTAATCTATCTATATATAATAACATTATCCTCCTTCTAAAGTTTCCCGCCCAAAGTTAGTGGCATTTTGGTAAAATCTATTATTCTATTTATTTATTAATTTATTTCTTAATCTATTAATTATTAATTTATTATGGTTAAATGTTGGTGATTGAATAAATGGATTTATTAATTAATTAAAATATTAAAAAGGTAATATAATATGGTAATATTAATTGGTGATTAAATAATTGATGATATAATTGGTGTGATATAATTGGTGTGATATATTTGGTGATATATTTGTAATATATGTAATATATGTAATAGTATAAATAGAATGAATATGTGATATATTTGGTGATATATTTGTAATTTCGATTAAGTTATTTCAATCAAATAAAATTTAATACATAACATAATTATATATGTGATTTAAGATTGAAATAAATTCTTTTTTTTAAAGATATATATATATCGAATTTGTCCAAAAGACACGCCAATGCCACACTACCTTTGAGTAAATAGCTAACTTAAGTCGGATTTGAGATGTGGTCTATACTAACTGCCGATATTATTATTCAATTAGTATGTATATCCACATATTTCATAAACTTGACTATAAACCACTCGAACCCATATCCTATCAAGATTCGATAGTGTCAAATACCGATTATATCATCGATTAATTGACATAGTAAACAAATGAGTCATGAAATAAAAACTTGCTTTTGTAGTCAAATGCTGGAATAGCTCAGTTGGTTAGAGCGTGTGGCTGTTAACCACAAGGTCCGAGGTTCAAGCCCTCCTTCTAGCGTTTTTGGCTTAGCATGCCGTACCCCACCTGAACTATATTAACCAACGTCGTACATCCTCGTCTAGGATGAAGGTGTTACATTAACTGTGATGCGTTGCGTCAGTTACATTAACTGATGCGTTGCCTCAACATTAATCGATACATTAGCTGATGCGTTGCCTCAACATTAATCGACGCCGACGCCAGGACAAAGACTGCCCCCTGATGCGTTGCCTCAACATTAATCGACGCCGACGCCAGGACAAAGACTGCCCCCTGACGCGTTGCCTCAACATTAATCGACACGCCAGGATGCCCCCTCGACGCCAGTTTTGCCTCAACATTAATCGACGTCGACGCAGGACAAAGACTGCCCCTGACGCGTTGCCTCAACATTAATCGACGCCGGCGCCGTTTAGACTTATCCAGGACAAAGACTGCCCCCCTTCGTCTAGGTTGGAGGAAAGAGGAGGCTAGAGGTTTCCATGGCTACCCCCCTTCGTCTAGGTTGGAGGAAAGAGGAAAGAGGAAAGAGAGGCTTCCATAGCTACCTTCCCCTTCATCCGTTGTGGACGAACTAGCAAAGGAAGAGGAGGCAACCTACATCCTCGTCCAGGATGAAGTTGGGTTAGTTATGGTTGCCTCCCCCTTTGTTGGGCAAAGGAGGGGCAACCATCACCGTCCCTACTTTTGTCGAAGTCGTACTCATTTCTCTTTTTTCTTTCTTTTTTAAATTTTAGATATAACTTGACGTGTCATTGCTACATTTTTAAAAAAATTATAAGAATATTATTTTTGACAAGAAATAGCACACAACAACCATGACCGCCAGTCGCCATCTTCAAATCGCTGAAGAAGGAGACCAATGGTTGCCTTCAATTAATATCAAAGGTCGCATTCTATAGGTCAAAATAGAAGGTGTGGTTACTCTTTTAGGTTGACAAAGAAGGCGACCAACATATATATAAGAAGATGGCGGCCAGTGAAACAGTCGCTGGTCACTTACATGTATATATGGGTGGTTATTTAATTTTTTTCTGGTAAGAACAAGTTAGCTGCCAAACTGTTGTTTATCGGAGGTTAACCGGTTGTTAAGACTAAATTCACTAAAATTAGGAATTGATTTGTTTAAGTGTAAATTTTTATTAAAATAATTTAATTTTCATATATTGATTTTGTTGGAATCTAATTGCCGAACGACACTAAATACCTTGCTATACATACACAGTATACACTGTAGTTAAAACGTAAGTTTATATAACAACTTCGATTTCTACTCTATTTCATTGCAAGAAATCATTTTCTTCATTAATGAAATATGGTAGAAATCATTCAAAACATCTATATAAAGAACATGTCAACATTTTTTTTCCATGTCAGCAAATTAGATGGATTACTTGTTAGAAATATGTTAAAAATACTAAATGAAAAATAATTAGGAGTATAATAGCCTACATAGACCATATTTTAATTCATGATGTTGGATGAACAATCAGTATTAGTATATAGTCCTATTTGACCCTTTTGCCAAATTTAAATTAACTCCAATAGTTTTATTATCCATTGGAAGTTGAACTGCCATAGTTAATTAACATCTCTCTAACTTCCTTATCTTGGAATTCTATGAATAGACGACGAATTGGATGTGTGAACTAATGGTGGATTATGCCAAACCAAATCTATCCATAATGGCAAAAACTTGTGTGAGACCGTCTCACCATGAGACGGGTCGGGTCGGGTCGGATCAAAAAGCAAATGTAACACTTATATGCACAAATGGCATACTTATATGCTCAAATGTAATACTAATCAGGAATAAAATTTTTGTTACTTATTAGGGTAAATGTAATACTTTTAAGGGAAAATACAACACTTTTACATTTCGATTTAAAAGTATTACATTTTTCCTCAAAAGTATTATATTTGCCCTTATAAGTGAGAGGCACTTGTCAACATTACTTATTATGAAAAATGTATTTCTTTTTCTCTTATAAGTAACAAAAATTGTATTTTTGATTAGTGTTATATTTGAGCATATAAGTGTGAGATTTGCACATATAAGTATGACATTTGCATGGTGCTTTGACCCGACCCGACCCGTCTCACGAATAAGGATCCGTGAGACGGTCTCACACAAGTGTGACCCATCCATAATATATCTTCAACACAAATTATGCAAATTAAACCCTCATTGAAATGGCCGGAACTCGAACTTCAGACCTTCTTCAAGAAAAGCAACATGTTGGATAATCGGTTTCAACTTATAAAATTACCCCCTCATTGTATCTACAAAATCCTTGATTTTGATTCATGGGCACGTAAATGACCCAACCAATATCAACGAATCCTTGAGTTTGATTCAAATAAGGGTTCAACCTTAGAATGTCACCAACTTGAGAAAAAAGCAAATCAGCAATACTTGGCAGTGTATCTTCTGGCTGAACGGTGTAAGTCGTCACCAAAGGCGAAGTCTCACTATTTCCCACGCACCTACACAGGAGAAACATAGTCACATTTTCTCCAGCCTTATACGACGTTTCTTCTCCTCCGACCTTCCATGCTTGGCCGCTGTAAATGTCAACGGAAACAGTTGCGAATGAGTGGTCGTTCGTCTGCAATTTGTAAGGGGTTTCATAGAAGTACCCAATGGTTCCATTAACATCCTTGCAAGAACATGGTACTTCTACGAGGTAGTCTTGTTTGGTATCATTAACGTTGTTACGCGAAATGGGGTAGATGTCTGAGGGGCTAACGTTGTAGTGGGTGGAAATGGATTCTTTATCAAGGGCGTTGTGGTGGTAAAGCACCGAAGTGCAGGATTCGATGGTATTAGAACAGGCAAAAGGATTTATTCGAGAAATTTGTTCTTCGGCAATTATGCTTTTTGTGAATGTGGAAAGGGTGATGAGAATCAGGCACAGTAAAGGAAAGAAATTCAAAGAAGTTGGGAGGTTCGCCATTTCTTTCTTTTACTGTGAAAGCACTCCAAGAGGGAAAGGTCAGCAAATGGGATATATATATATAGATGTATGACGAAACTCATGCGATACAATTTTTTTCTTACGACAAATTCTTAATTTATAACTTCAATCTTATAAACCCAATTTTGACTCACCCCTCGATACTATCTAATTTGATGATTGAGGTTTTATCTGTCTTGTGAAGGTGAAATCAATGCTTTTATTATTAAATAGTTGGAATGCGTGATTAAATGAATGTTTAGTGAGGAAACAATAGTAAAACTGTAAGGGAGTAAGAATAATAAGGGAAAATGATCAAATAAGCTTCTGAACTTTATACCAAAAATTAATCAGACCTATGAATTTTAATTAAACGGTTGTTGTTAAATACTTAAATTCAGTGAAAGCCTGTAATCAAGTCCAGTTTAGTTGTAACCCATTAGCTTACCAATAAAAAGGCAATGACAATGTTTCATTTTTAGAAAATTATAAGAATATTATTTTTCACAAGAAATAGCACACAATAACAACCACGATCGCCAATCGCCATCTTCAAATCGACGAAGAAGGAGACCAGTGGTTGCCTTCTTAATATCAAATAAGGTCGCATTCTACAGGTCGAAATAGGTGTGTTTACTATTTTAGGTTGACAAAGAAGGCAATCGCGCGCCACATAAGAAGATGGTGAACAATGAAACGGTCGCTGGTCACTTACATGTATATGTGGGTCGTTATTTTGTTCTGGTAAGAACAAGTTAGCCGCCAAATTGTTGTTTATCGGAGGTTAACCAGTTGTTAAGCCAAAATTTACTAAAATTAAGAATTGATTTGTTTAAGTGTAAGTTTTTAAACGTTTAGGGACATAACTACTTTTTGGTGTAAAGTTTAGAAATGTATTTGTCTTTTTCCGTAATAAAAATAATATACATATTAGTAACACAGAATAAATAAATACAAAATTAGGAAGAATTTAATTTAAACCGTTTACAAGAAAATGTATGATTTAAAAAATGATACAATTAAAAAAATATTGTAAATATACAATAATTGAAGTTCATTGTGCAGTTTAGTTATTACTATTGGAATCTTATTGGCTTTAATTTTATACAATTTATTGGATAAATATACATGATTAGTTTAATACTACATATCTCTATAAATGCCCAGAAAGGATAGTGTAGCTGTGTAGGCTTACACAACTATATATAATGTATTCATTAAGATAAAATATTTTATGCAAATTAAAAATAAAATTATGCACAAAATAACTTTTCCGCAGAAACTAATATTAAGTAGTCGACTTCAATATATTGTTTTAAAACAAAATATGGAATAGTTTCTCAAATGATTGACACTAAACTTTTGATATATAAAGAGATCGTGTATGTACCATGAAATTATAATGGAGGATATTTTACTAAGAATATCATACTTGTCTATTTTTTGGGGCTCTTCTGTAATAGACTAGGAATATTCTATACACTATATTTGACAAAGAAGATGTTGGAAAGAATCTAACTCGTAACCCTTTTGTACTAATTAAGAATAATGTTTCATCCCACTTAGTCACACTTTTCGGAGTTTGAACTAAATGTTCATGGTAATCATCACAAAAAATAGTTACGGTTGATTTATTCATCTGTTTTATATATAGTATTGTGTATTTACTTCTTGTCTTGATTGTACATAACATATAGATAATGTCAATTTTATCAATATGGTTTTGCTTTCACAAGTGTGACCAATTAACGAGCCGCGGTTGTCTTCCATTTCTAGATTTATGGGACAGCTATTACAATGGTACATTCTATAGATTTAAAATTTGTCTACGCAATTTGGCAAATTATATCGTCTATCAATATCTACATTGCATTTCCTGGTCTGAAATCACATCACTTTATATTAAGTGTTAACTTGTACATCATGTTTAATAACATTATCATTTACTATATGCTCATAATATTTGCTCTACATGTTAATAAACCTAAACGTTAATTGCACAAATAGTAAAGTAAATTTTATCATATTTATTTATATTCATTCTATAGTATGTTCATAAATTAAAAACAAAGCTTAATATACACAAACATTGAACAATAGACGCATCATGTTTAATAACATTTATCATGTACATATACTATGTTCATAATATTTTTTTGATCTATATGATCCTAAATCTAAATGTTAATGTAAATAAACACAAAACTAAATGTGTAGTATATGTATCTCTAATCACTCTGGAGTAGGTTCTTAAGATTTCTTCTATATATTCATAAAAATAAAGCTTTATGTACACAAAATTACATTATATGTGCATCATGTTTAATAATATTAATCATGCACTATCTTCATAATATTTTTTTTGTTCAATTTAATAATAAGCATAATGTAGTAAGTTCATAATGTTATTTCTATATGTTGATAAAAATAAAGCTTAATGTACATAAACATTATGCTAAAGTTATGACTTTATTTACCTATAGGTTTATTTTTTAAAAAAATTAAAAATATATCAATATGAACATTACTTAAAATATATCAATTAGAGCCTTTTAAAGATATATTTTTTGTACATCAATTTTAACTGTAAAAAAAAAAAAAAAAAGGAAAAACAAATTTAAGATGGAAAAAAATTGAAGTAAGAAATATAGGGATGTGTTAGGTGCAGTTGCTACATGCGGCAAATTATACCATACACTTGGGTCTGATTCAAATGACATTTAGGGTGCGTTTGGAAAGCAGGAAAATGACTTCTGAAAAATGTTTTCTGGAAAATATGTTATTTTCCGGAAAATGATTTCATTTTCCGTGTTTGGATGTACTCTGAAAAACTGTCTTTGGGTGTTTGGTTCATTTTCCGGAAAATGAGTGAAAAGTTGGTAGAAATGTATAATTATATAATTTTATTATTTTCTTTAAAATATAAAAATATATAAACTAATAATATATAAATATATATCGTTTTCAAAAAATAAATAAATATATATAAAAAATAAAAAATAAAAAAACAATAGCAGCAGCCGCTGCTCTGGTTTTCCGGTCCCCTGCCGGAAACCAGAGCCAGAAACCGGACTGAGGGAGGGACGGCTTCCATGTTTCACTCTGCATTTTCCATTCCGGAAAATGACTTCCAAACTTTTTGTCCGGAAGTCATTTTCCGGAAAAAACCTTTCATTTTCCATGGTCAACGGAAAATGATTTCCGTTGACCATATTTTCTGGGTGTTGCCAAACACCAAAATCCCGGAAAATGATTTCCAGAAATCATTGGAAATCATTTTCCGGGTAACCAAACACACCCTTAGATTATGTACTTGTAGTTAACAGATTATGTACCTATAAATAAATTGAATGCACATAATATATGAATTGTTGCAGGTATATTACTCCATATTTATTAACTATATGTACATAATATATTAACTGTGAGTGCATAATGTTTTAATTATAGTAGTTGTAATAGATACATAATTTATTAACGAGAGCCTGGAGGTACATAACATGTTAATTAGAGGTACATAATATGTTACTAGTAGATACATAATATGGTAATAGTAATAAATAAATAATTTATTTTTTTAAGCCATTACATAATTTATTAATTGAATTGAAGATACATAATATGTTAACTATAGATATATAATCTAAATATTATTTTAGAGTAGGATCCACAATAGAAGATGAACTCTAATCCATAGTATAACACACGCTGGTCCACTTGGGATATAAGTATTGAGGCCATCCCACATAGTATATGAATAACTAATCAATTAAGGGTAACACTTGTTTGACACCGTATCACGGGTCTCAATCCGTGAAACGAATTGAATCTTTGATTAAAGGGTCGGACCTTTGACCTCATTATTAATCAAAGATCCCACTCATCTCACGGGTTGAGACCCGTGAGACGGTCTCATACAAGTTTTTGCCATAAGGCTTTATAACTTGTGATTATGCATGACTTTACTTCGTGTTACTATATGAACATTACTCAAAGATATAACTATAGAGTCGTTGTTTTATGTAACTTGGGTCCCTCCCTCTCACCAAAAAAAAAAAGAGTCGTCGTTTTATGTAATAGTTGTTGAGCAAGAAGTTGAAAGACAAAGTAATGCATTGTGTTTGGTCTTCACGCCGCATTAAATGCCGAGTCAATTAAAATGTTGGGATCCACAAACCTGCGAAAACTCAATACTTTGCAGGTAGGCTTGTTAACGAACTGAACATAAACGAAGGGACGTTGTTCGTGTTCGTTTGTTAAGGATTTTGGGGTGTTCGTGTTCGTGTTCGTTTGTTAAGGTTTTTGAAAATTCTGTTCGTGTTCGTTTGTTAAGCGTTCGTTAGTGTTTGTTAACGTTCGCGAACAAACGTGTTCATTAACGTTAACGAACACGTTCATGGACGTGTTCGCAAACGTTAACAAACACGTTCACAAACATGTTCATTTACGTTCATGAACACATTCGTGAACATTTAATAATCAAACACATGCACATGTTCATGAACACAATTTGTTCGTGAACAATAAATAATCTATGCTCACGAACAATTATACTACGTAATATATATATAATATGTTTGTAAACATGTCTGTGAACATTATTAAACGAACACTATTAAACGAACACAAACGAGCTTGTTTACAAACGCTACTAAACGAACACAAACAAGCTTGTTCGCGAACACTTAGCAAACGAGTTTACCATTGTTCAAACTTTGTTCGTTTATTAACGGAGCTCTAAATTTTGTTTGTTAATGCTCATTTACCTTAATAAATGAATGTCTACCGAGCTCGAACACGAGTAGTTTGTCGAAAGTTCTGTTCGCTAACAACCCTATTTGCAGGAGGTCTTTTTTTTCTCTCACTCTCCACATTCTCACTCCTCCATATCACGTTACATTTTTTAAAAATCGTGCAAAAACGTTGCAATATCTACTAATGTAGATGCTCTAAAGTGTTGGTGTAGTATTTTATGTAATTGATTAGTTTGCATGCTCTTCAAATGAAATCAGTTAGCCCATGGACGTAATAATCGTGCCTATGTTTTAATCGGTTAGAAGATGCAATAATCACTACACAAAGCAATAAGGGGTACATCATTAAACACCGTTACACAATGTCATTTGTTTGTTAATTTTAAAATAAAAAGGAATTATCAGTTGCGGGATAGCTAAGTTGGGAGAGTGTCAGACTGAAGATCTGAAGGTCACGTGATCGATCCACGTTCACCGCAATTCGTGTAAATAACTTCATTCTTTCAATATGTTCTTTAAAACGTTCTAACATATGATTTGCAATCACTCCGTTGTCGTCCAGCGGTTAGGATATCTGGCTTTCACCCAGGAGACCCGGGTTCGATTCCCGGCAACGGAAGAATTTTATTGTTTATTCAATCTTTCAAGTTTCGAACGTGTAAACTGCAGTCTTTCTGTCAATTTGGTGAAGATTTGGATTGCACAGGTATGTAGCTAATGTTGGTTAGTAATTTTAAAAGCCCACTCTTCTATTTTTTATTAGGAAGGAATTTATCAACTAAAATTTTCTTTTGAAATAAAATTCATCAAGTAATTTTTTTTTTTGAATAAAAACTCATCAAGTAATTTATTACTACACAAAATGTGTTTCTGTAAATGTCGACACATTTTTTGACTTTTTTTTAAAAAATATTTCTAAGGTGGCTATACTTATCCCTACAATATTCTCTAGCTTTAAAAAATGGTCCCACTTTCAATAAATAAGTGTATATATATATATATATATATATATATATATATATATATATTTATTTATTTATTTATGGTAATTTTATATATAAATCATAGCCATGTGAAAGCTCTCACAGGTGAAACACGCGGATTAATTATAGTCATTTATCTTGCAAAAATAAACAGTTTAGAATGAAGATAAATTTTTTAAAAAGAATGCGGTGACATTATGGTAATGTTGCGTATTGTTGAAAGTTTAATGTGCGTTAGTTCTACACTTATGGTGCATAAATTCTACAATTAAGGTGTGTCATTTTAACACTTAAGGTGCGTCATTTTAATACTTAAAGTGCATTAGTTCTAAACTTAAAGTGCATAAGTTGTATACTTAAGGTGCGCGATTATAACACTTAAGGTAGACATTTTAACACTTAAAGTGCGTCATTTAAATACTTAAGGTACACCAATTAACACTTAGGGGCATTAGTTTGACACTTAATTAAGGTGCATCAATTTGACACTTAAAGTATGTCAATACGACACTTATGGTGCGTCAGTTTGAAACTTAAGGTGCATAATTTTGAACCTTAAGGTGCATAATTTGCATTAGTTCAACAATGGTAGGAGAAGAGTGCATCTAGTTTCCAAGAAGCGCGTTGTTTTTTTTTTTTTTTAACCTTCTTTGATTTGAGCCGTTGATCTAGTTTAGATCAATGACTTAGATCTTACCCCATCTTTCACCTGGGAGACTCTTCGTACGTGAACCATCCTCTATATACATAAAATTACATTACATATGCATCATTATGTACATTCAGTTAACGGATTATGTACCTATAAATAAATTGAAGAGTAAATACCAATGGAGGTCCTCCGACTTTGATGGCACCGCCACTTTTAGTCCTCAACTTTTAAATTAATCACTTTTAGTCTTGGCACATCACGTTGGTGTAAGCTACACCTACTATATAATATAATGACACCTTTGTTACTATTATAAATGAGTGATCACATGACCGAACAAGAATCATGAATGTTTCAAAAATATAGAATACTAAATTTAATTTTTAAAAAGAATTTAGAGAGAGAAGTTAGAGATTATTTGATAATACATATATATATATATTTATTTATTGATGGAAATTTTGATTTTTTTTTATGAAAATTGCTAGTGTGACAGTTTGTGTATGGCCGCATTTATCTTTTTTTTTTTTTTTTTTTTTTTTTTAATTAATGTTCTTATGTTAAACCTCAATCTAATGTGCCAAAAGTAGTGATCAATAAGGCTTTATAGCACTACTTTGTTGTGATTATGCATGACTTTAGTTCGTGTTACTATATGGACCTTATTCAAAGATATAATTATATAGTGTTGTTTTTTGTAATAGTTGTTGAGCAAGAAGTTGAAACGCAAAGTAATGCGTTGTCTTTGGACTTCACGTCACATTAAGTACCCAGTTAATTAATTAAAATGTTGGGACCTACAAATTTGCAAAAATTCAATGCTTTGTAGGAGGCCTTTTTTTTTTTTTTTTTTTCTCTCCACATCCTCACCCCTCCACATCACATTACATTTGTTTAAAAATATATAAAAATTTTACAAAATCTACTAATGTAAATGCTTTAAAGTGTTTGGGATAGTAGTTTTTGTAATTGATTAGTTTGCATGTTATTCAACTGATTAGCCCATGGACGTAATAATAGTGGCTATGCTTTAATCGGTTAGAGGATGCAATAATGGGGGGACATAATTAACTATCGTTACACAATGGTATTCAGTTTGTTATATTAAAGTAAAGAGTTATTGTCAGTTGCGGGGATAGCTCAGTTGGGAGAGCGTCAGACTGAAGATCTGAAGGTCACGTGTTCGATCCACGTTCACCGCAATTCAGTTTCTATTGCTTTTCAATGTAAAGCATATAAATATCTTTATGTGCCTCTTAACAGAAGACGTAGACAATTGATCCGTTGTCGTCCAGCGGTTAGGATATCTGGCTTTCACCCAGGAGACCCGGGTTCGATTCCCGGCAACGGAAGAGTTGCTTTGTTTTTATTCAAATGTGAAAACTGCAATATTTCAGTTTAGTGAAGATTTGTTTGGATTGCACAGGAAAGTAAATGAGCTAATAGAGTGAGTATAGAGATTTTTATACTAGGGAACTGCGCGGGTTAGTAATTTTTATAGTCCATTCTTCTATTTTTTATTAGAGGAAGAAAATTTTCAAGGAATTTTTTCTTTTGAGGTAAGTATATGAGCTAATAGAGTATACTAGTTAAATCTTGGTTAGTAATTTTTTGTAGTCCACTATTCTATTTTTTATTAGGAAGAAATATATCAAATAAATTTTTTTGAAATAAAATTCATCAAGTAATTTTTTTGAAATAAAATTCATCATGTAATTTGTTACTACACAAAATGTGTTTCTGCAAATGTCAACACATTTTCTGACTTTTAAAAAAAAAATATTTCTAAGGTTATCCTTATTCCTACAATACTGTCTCGCTTTAAAAAAAAATGGTTCCACTTTCAATAAATAAGTAAATAAATAAATAATTAATTAATTTATTTTTTGAGAACAAATAATTAATTTATTAAATAAACAAATATATATAACATAGCCATGTGAAAGTTCTCCCAGGTGAAACATGCAGATTAATCATAGCCATTGATTTTGTCAAAATCAACAGTCTAGAATGAAGATAAATAAATAATAAATGTGGTGGCATTATGGTTATGCTGCGTATGGTTGAAAGCTTAAGGTGCGTATTTTCAAAGTTTAAGGTGCGTCATTTTAACACTTGAGGTGAGTTAGTTATACACTCAAGGTGCATAAGTTCTACAATTAAGGTGTGCAATTTTAACACTTAAAATGCGTCATTTTAACACTTAAGGTGCGCTAGTTCTACACTTAAAGTGCATAAGTTTACAGTTAAGGTGTGCAATTATAACACTTAAGCTGCGCCATTTTAACACTTAAGGTGCGTCATTTTAACACTTAAAGTGCACCAATTCAACACTTAAGAGGCGTTAGTTTGACACTTAATGTGCCTCAGTTTGACACCTAATGTGCGTCAATATGACACTTATGGTGTGTAAGTTTGAAACTTAAGTTGCATAATTTTAATTCTTAAGGTACATTAGTTCAACAATGGTTGGAGAAGAATGCATCCAGTTCCCAAGAAGCGTGTTTTTTTTTTTTTTTTTTATAAATTATTTGATTTGGGCATCTAGATCAACGACTCAGATCTTACCCCATCTTTTACTTGGGAGACTCTTCGCACGTGAACCATCCCCTATGTGTATGTGTGTGTGTTTATGCTTATAGTGTCAAATGTGTAGAAAATGTGGACATGAGGTGTATTATACTTAATTTTGTCAAGGTTGTGGTCAAATACAAATTTAATGTATTTTATTTTAGAGAAACTTCTCAAGTATTGTGATTAATATGTAGTTTTAATTTTAAAATGACAAATCATGAATTATGAACCAAAATTCTTTTTGTGGAATTTGGTAGAAATTGATCCATTATGGAATTGTTGGTTTGATTAAAATATATTAAAATGCAAAAGTGTGATTTTGAGCTATTGAACTTCTTGTTTTTATTTTTGGAGCTTTAGGGCTATTGAAAATATTATGAGATAGTTATTTGTGCTATTTCTTTGATTTTAAATGGCATTTTCATCAAATTGTGTTTAGTAAATGAATTGTTGAAATAATTGAATTATGGTAAAGTGTGATTATTTGGTTTGTTGTAAGTTGCGCAATACGAATGACCAAGTATGGACTTTTGATAAATTAATTTTTGGACAAATGATTTTGGAGCCTAAGGGTCACATTCTATTTTATAAAGTATTTTCTAAACTTATGGAATATATGATTGTTGTGGGATATTTGGTCATACTAAATACTAGGGCTATGCCCTGTTGGGAAGTGGTTAGGTTGTACCTACCTCCAAAGTCTCGGACCCTGTGTTGTGGAGTACTCAGTAGGAACATATCACATGTACTAGGACACTTTGTTGTCCTGTTGGTTTGTGGAGTAGTTAGAAGGTCCTACCACTAGGGTCTATGTATCCTGATTTGAAGGGTAGTCAGTAGAAACATATCTTGGCTACTTGGACTTAGTAACTTCCCGGTGAGGCTTGGAATCTTCACTTGGGGGTGTGCACACTTAAAGTTAGAGTCCAGATTCCACTGAAAATGGGAATTTGTGGAGTGTTCAAATGTGATTCTGTTCGCTAGGGCCTAATTGTAAAGGACCCTACCCCATTTATGTGATAATGCTCTTCCACATGCATATATTTTTCTCTTATACTTATAAAGTGAATTACAAATGATACTCCCTCTATCCCGTTTTACCTGTCCTATTTACTATTCATTGGTCAAATCAACTCTTTCTTCTTTGCTTATTTTCTTTAGTAATTTTTTATTATTTTTAAATTTAATTTTTTGTATTTAATAGTACTTTTAATGTAGTTTCTAAATATATAAATTTTATATATTAATGCTAAACTTAATAATATGAAAATTTTGATTAAAAATTACATCAGTCAAGCCTCGTTAAACGAACCAGATAACCAGTTTGGGACGGGGGTAGTACTAGTTTTGGAAATGTGATTGATTGCACCTTGAAGGGTTTCATTTTGATACAAAGGTATTGAAAGAAAAAGATTTTGGATGATTTTGAACATAAGCCTTATGGCTATTATTTCGAAACTTACATTTATTTCAAAGGTGCAAGGTATGACACAAATTAAAGTTGAATTTTGAAGAATTGAGTAATGTTTTGTAAGCAATCCGTGTGGCTAAAGTATTTTAAAAATATTTAAAGTACCCAATACTTTTTCTATATATATTATTCTGCGGGCAAAGTAGTCTCTTACTTAGCAAGTGTTGCTAACTCCTTTTAATGCATGTTGTTATTTGCTTTGCTTTGAATAGTAGGAAGTGAATGAAGGAATTGCCTGAAGAGAGAGTTAGAGTATATTGAAGCTTATGTAAGGGGCTAGTTGTGCATTGGTCGTGGTTAAAGATTAAATTTTGGGATCGATGTTTTAAATTAAAGACTTTTGTTTTGAGAATTGTTAATCTCTTCTATTTTGTAGTTAGCCTTAGCACTTAGGTCTGTTAGTTGCCTAAGTGTGACAGTAATACCCTCATTTAAGTTTTAAAAAGCTTCCGCATTCTAAACAAATTGTAAATTGAAAAAAAAAATTAAGAAAAATTTGGTCTAAATTTGGTCTTTAAAAATGGGGGTGTTACATAACACTTAGAAGTTATAAAACACAATTCTCAAATTATTCCACCAAATAAGAGCTTACCACTCAGATGCACACCTTACGGGTGCAAAAGCCACAGTTCTAAGTAAATAAACCAAATCACACGTTAGCAACAAACACACGCAAACATCTCACAACCTCACATTGTTCCTACTGAATTTAGAAACCTAAAAGGAATCTTAAAATCTTAAGGTCTCAAACTTAATTAAGTCCTTATCTTCTAAGTCAACTTCCAAGGTTCTTATAATCAACACTTAACAATCCTTAGGGCCTATAACCTAGGACTCTGATACCAACTTCCAACACCCTAGAATTCTAACCACTAAGCCTAGAATAATGATATAGTTAAGATAGATAATAATACTTAAACTTAGCATATATATTAAGTTTGAAATCATATCCTAAAACGTTCATGGGGATGTTAATGCTATAGTTATCCACGCTAGGATAACTACCCGGCTAAAGGTTCACAAAATATTCTACATCATCAAATCAAGGGTTCAACCGGGGTGTCCATGCACCATGCAAAATATTAAGTAGTCAACGCTACATCACAACAAAGCCAAGCTCCAAAATGCTACTCATAAAACCCAATGAAACAGGGAAGGGGTTAAGCAAAACTACTAGACTACCTAATTAAGGAAACACTACAACTAGTGAGTCCATATCTAAGAACGCGCTCTTCATCCATCATGCTAAACCTAAAAAGGGTATTAAAAGATTATAAGGAAAACAACCCATTAGCATAAACATGCTAAATAAATATAAATCATTCAACCCATGTAAAATATTAGTATATATATAAGTCTGAAAGATAGGTAGTTTAGTCAATCACGTCTCAATAGTGTGAGAGTTTCATGTGGAGAAATACTGCTTATAGATTTCATGTGCCAATCCACATCATAACCAACAATGGAAGGCTGCTTGATGAAGGTTTGTTCTTCTAGAACTTCCCGACGAAGATCAGTACAAAAGCAACTTGCACATCTGTTGCGTTATCCACAAGGTAATTGTCAAGTCGAGAATAATGCTAATAGGGTGTTACTAGATGGACTAAATAAAAAGTTACATATTGCTTGATGAATTTGGGTGAGGAACTTTTGTACACCCATGGGTTTACCGGACAACGACTAAGGAAGTGACTAAGGAGACTCTGCTTTCCTCGGTCTATGGTGCCAAATTTGGACTACCAGGCCAATTGAGGCATGGTTACCAAACTTCCCAAGAATGGCGGTATGATCCTAAAGAGAATGATCAACAAATGGTTGTCGACCTGGACCTCTTGGAAGAAAAGCGACATCGAGGATAGCAGAGTATTGGTAGCACACCAAGGTATATTATGATCGATGTCTGAGTACGACCGTGATACTTCCAGATTAGAATGTGCATTCGCGTGTTGGACGAAAATTCTGACCTACTTTCTGTCAACTCATCTTTAGTGACGAAAATTAAGTTGAGATTACCGATCAACATCATTGTTGGATCAAAACAACGAGATTTCCAACAGTGACTAATTAGATGGTGGCAAGTTGTCTTAAAATTGGGAGCGCCCGAATGTAATTTCAACCATTATTCGACCTGGAACATACGAATTAGAGACCACGCCAGGAAAATAAGGTAACTGGATTTGGAATTCTGACCACCTCACATGCAATAGACTAATTGTTCTATCAAACGTAATAATTGCAACATAAATTTAGAGATGCACAAGTCTTTACCTTTACACAGTAATTGCATCACCAAAATCTAACACGAGAAAATGTTGCACGATGGTTCGTAGTAACTTAGCTAGATAGCTTGTTCATTATGAGCTTAGCTGTTCTAGTACGTCTCAGCACTCTTCATCATAGGCTCATGGAAAATTAAGAAATTAAATCATACGTCAACTTCTATTCTAATATGATATATTATATATTTATGTGTCTATTCTATTTTATTAATTATGTTTGATCATAACTTAAATAATTAAAACTTGTCTATTTTTCTTAGACTTTTTGTATTCTTCTGCCATCGAAGATAACGAGTCTGTCTTTTTGGTTGGAGGATTGAGAGTATCATTTCTCAAGTGAACTTTAAATAAGGACGATACTATGTGTTCATTAACGTAAATTTTGCGTGAAATCAGCACTCACATTTTATAAAAGGATTATGTTCTTATTTGATCTTACCATTATATAGTGGAAGGTTCTTTCTCTGTAAAATATGTGGACATATCCACATCCTTCATCTTGAGAAATCAAATGTTAAGATCTTACCATTAATAAATTTTCAAGTTTACAATAATTATATATAAAATGAATTTCGCTTTTAAAAGTTTTCAATAATTATAAAATTGACCACATGTTCTTTTTTAGTATAACCCTCAACCATTAATGAATGTTGATGGACGATTGAGATCATTCCTCATTTTTTACATAAGGATCATATTTTCATTTGATCATGCTCCTTGATGGTGTAAATGTAAACGGGGGTACGGATTTACACCACGTGTTGTTTGGTTGTGTACGATGTAGTCTATTGAGTGTGTATGGATGAATGCAGGGAGATGGGGAAAGGAAGTCATGGCTTCCTTCTTGGAGAAGAAATGTCATGAACTCTATAGTGAACAAGAGAGAGGGAGAGTAGAGTGAATATTGGATCATTGGATCCCGAGAGGCAAAGAATGAGAGGGTCCCATTACAGTGGAGGGTCAGGTCCTTTATATAGAAATAGGACCTGACCCTTCAGGAATATAATACTCCCCAAAGGTCACTTGCCCTTTAACAATTCCTAAGGGACACCCGACCTTTTAGGGGTACAATAATAATACACGGACTATACACATCACAAGTAGTCCCTTGGGGTATTTACCCATCACTCCTATATAAGAGAGAAATAAGAACCAATCCCAGCTTTACATCTGTAAAAATTCGATGAATCTGACCATATTTAATAAAATATGGTGGTATTTTTGTAATTATCATCTACTTCACTATGTAAACTTGAACACTTAAATATACAATCTATATCAACTAAATATGCAAACCTAGTAAATTTTAAAAAATCAATGAAAAAGCTAAATTTTAAATCTAAATCGTAAATGTTAGACTTTAAGCAGCAAAAAGTGAACCACTACTTAAACCAAATAAAACCAAAAACTCAGTCATAAACTCTAAAATCGAGACCCTAAGTGCAATGCACTTTTGCATTTTTTTTTTAAGTGCAATATAATAATCTTTTAATATTAAATATGCAAAATGTTAATTAATACTAAATGTGCACAATGTTAATACTAAATTAAATGTGCATAATGAAAAAGTCTGAGAATTTCAAATTTTAATGTTCAAGTTTGTACAGTAAAATTGGTGATAATTATGAAAATATCATCGCATTTTTTTTAATTTGATATTGTTTTTCCAATATAAAAAATATGAGCTCAGAACACAACTTCTGAAGAAAATTAAGAACCAATCTTAGTTTTAAATTTGAAAATATCGAAAGGATCATATCAAATTTTAAATAATAAATAAATTGTAGTGGCATTCTTGCAATTATCTCAAATTTTACCATACAACTTTTAATGCTATATTTTGCACTTCTCATGATTTTCTATACATGCACATTATGTTGTTAAAAAATTTAGAGTTTATGACTTTGTCTATTGGTTTTATTTGTTTTAGAGCTTCACTTTTTACTGCTTAGGTTTAGTATTTACCATTTAACTAATTAGTTATAAAATTTAGTGCTTTTGTTAATTTAAAAAATATCAAGAAATGCACATTATGTTTTTAAAATGTGTGTTGTATAGTGTTAAAAGTTGCACGATAAAATTAAATTAGCGATAATTATAATAATGTCACTGTATTTTTTAAGTTGGCGATAACTACAAAAAATGTCACCTTATTATTTTTTTTAATTTTATCTTATTTGTCCAATTTTTACGGAGGTAAGACAGAGATTGATTCTTAGTTTTCTCATGAAGTGTATGTACTTTCATGGGAAAAGCCTCTCTCTCTCTATATATATAGTATTATTATTAGTTTAATTAAATTTTTAATTAAGATAAAACACTTTTTTTAATTCTTGTAATTTTGCTTGTGTTGGCTTCTACACTCCATTAACATTATTGATTAATCCCGATTCCACTGTTCTTGAGTTGGCTTTGAATTGGTCTTGATTCTTTATGAAATTTCGTTACATTTTTTAGAGAGAGATAAAATAAATGCAACAAACATTACCAAATACTTATTGATAAATCAAATGCATAAAAAAAAATTTGGGGTTAAATAAAATAATTTCAGTACCATACCAATGTATGCGTAATCCAATTGTCGGGGTGGTTGGGGGGGGGGGGGGGCAACCCTTTGTAATCTTATTTAATTTTATAGATGATCATCTTTGGATAAGAGCAACATGCAGTTAAAATTTAAATACAGTCTATTTCAAAATATAATAGCAAGTATATATATTACTGAATTCTTTGCTTATTTTCTTCACAATACACAACATTATGTCCCCTTAGAGTTGTATCATAATATATATATCGAACGAACCACAATATATCATCATAAGTCATTTAAAACCATTTGATAATTGTCTACCCAGGTCTATGGAGTTGTGATGCCTGCAGACAAAAGGAAGAAAAGCAAGAGTCAGGTTAGCTAGTATACATAAGAATTTCTGTGATCACGATATGGGACTCTATTTGACATGCCTAGCTGAAAACTGAAAGTTAAAAAGCTAGTAGCTTATAAACTAACTAATTGAATTTAAAGTATTTCGTAAAATTAATTAATGAATTAGTTGATAAGTGAAAAAAAAAAACATAAAAGGATAAACAAAGATATTATAATTTTGATTAATGAAGGGTAGGGACGCTGTTATTTTTGTAAATTACTCCATAATAAAGATAAAAAGGAAAAAAAAATGTTACAAAATTAGGAGCTTATTTTGAAACACTAATTAAGTTAGCATTTCAAAATAAAATATTATTTTATGTTTTTCATGTTTTACCAAACAGAATTTATAGCTTATTTTTATTTTAAAATAAAATATAAGCTCTGCAATAAATCGTAGCAAACAGGACAAAATCTTATTGTGATACCAAGATCCGTGAGACGGGTCGGGTGAAGATGAAATGCAATACTTATATTAGTAAATGCAATATTAAATCATAAATAAAGTATTATATCTTATCTTGACCCAAACCGTCTCAAATATAAAGTTTTGTAAGAGGTCTCACACAAGTGTGACTTGGCAAACAGATATTGCATACAAAAAGGGAATTTCTTTTGGAACTTACTTCCACACTTGAAATGACGAGGGACTTGCCTTCCACAACCTTGGATAACCTTGATAGCATAATTGACATCGATGAGGGCCGCCAGTATTGGAGTAATGACTGGGCAAACGCACTCCACGTGCGTCACCCTCAGCCTTTCGCAGCAAAACGCCGTGGGCGGCCGCTTCGTGATCACTGCCTTACACGCATTCACCAGAATTCTCCTCTCCTCCTTGCACTCCGCCGCCGTCAATGCATCAGCTCTTCCCCCCTTCCAACTCGAAAAACCCATTAGGAAAAGAGTGAAGAGAACAAACACCACCTTTGCACTGTTCATGTTTTTTTTTTTTTTTCTCACAAGGTTTCTGGTCTCTTGTTTTAATAGTTTTCACTCAATTTGTGTTAATCCCAACAACATGCCGGCCTGAATTTATAGGAAAAATGTATGTTGTGATAAGCATTTAAAAAGTAAGATTCCATTGACTATATAACTCCACTGGTAAACGCAATTATTATTGTTATTATTATTGTTGTTATGATCGTCCTAGTCTAATATGTTATTCCATTGTCACACTTTACATATCCGGCCAACTTATTATTTATTGATCAAACTAACTATTGATCTTCTTTTTGTTTATTTTCTTTAGTATTTTTTACTAATTTAAAATTTGATTTTTTTGTGTGTTTAATACGGAGTAGTACTTTTCGTGGGTTTCTAAATATATAAATTTTGTATACTAATACTAAACTTAATATTATGATAAATTGGATTAAAAATAACTTCGTTCAAGGGTCTTTAATCGAACTAGACACATAAAATTGGAAGGAGGGAGTATTTCACATATGTTATGGAAGATTGGCATGTGTGGCAATGTAAAGAGTGGAGCAAAGCCGAACAAATCTAGAGCAACATCACCTATCTCCATGACTCCATGGTTTGAACCCGAACCGAGTTCGCTGAGTTGGTCGAGGGTGCCAGGGCAGTGGCCCTGTGGTATGATACTAATGTATTGTTATCTATAAATATGATGCTTCTAAACCTAGATGTTTCATCATCAAAATTAATAAAAACTCACATTCACTCCTATGGATGTAGGCTCTCGGTCGAACTATGTACACTCCTCTTCTTCTCCATTTTATTTTTGCTCTTGATCACGTTTAATTTTTCTCTACAAATTAGTCTTAGATTATTGCTAGTAAGGTTATGTCAGGTGTGAAATTTGAAATTTCAAAGTTTGATAGTGTAGGAAACTTTGGGTACCATAGTCTAGGGTTAAGAATATATTGGCGCAGAAGTGTCACCTAAAAGCCTGGAAGGAAACAAACACGGCAAGTGTAAGCGGAGATGATTGGGAAGATCGTCTAAAGTAGTGTGCATTAGAAGCCATTTGGAATTGTACTTCACGGATTACGTTATGTACCACATTATATCCTTAAAAGCTCGGTCTGAAGAATCAAATTTGGGATAAATTGGAAACTCAAATAATGTCGAAATTTGTGATGAACAAACTTTATTTTAAGTAGGTTGAAAATGCAAAAGGGTTCTGCTTAGTTTAGCACGTTAATTCCTTTAGTCAAATAATCTTATTTCTAGCCTCGCTTAATGTCGAGATTGGCGAGAAAGACAAGGTGATGATTTAGTTGTGTTCACTATCTCTTTATTTTGAACATCTGGTGTGCTGGTCCTAAGGTAGTAAGAAAGTCTAGAAGGTAGGGTCGAATAGAGTTTCTTCTGCTTTTTGATAAATTGTTCGAAGTGAACTAGAATTTAGAAAGATAAGAGAATAAAACTATTGTTAAGAAAGTTTCACTTAAAGAGTGTGTTGCAAAAGACTTATAAAACTTCTAAAATGTTTGTAGTGGTTTGTTCTTGATAACAATCGTGGATGTGTGTCTAGCTCAAACAGATAAGAGATCAAAAGTAAAGAATAAGGGGTAGTGCTAGAAATCGAGCCAAGAGTTTATAGTGGTTTGGGAAATCATTTTAAGCTCTCATTAGATATCTGTCTAAAGATAGTTAGTGAGATTGAAGATATAGTGTATGTGTACTCATCCTAATTTGGCTCATGTTGTTAGTCAAGTCAACAAGTTTGTGACTAAACCAGAGAAGCGACATTGGGAGGCAGTCAAGTGGATTCTTCGTTATTTGAAGGGTTTCATTAAACATGATATTGTCTTTAGCAGTCAACAGAGTGAGCCTTTGGTTTGTAGGGGATGTGGATTTGTACTATGCTACCGATTTGGATAATATAAAGTCTACAACTGGGAGAAGGCATATTGATGTGAGGTTCCACAAGATTACAGAATACTAGAGATATATTGTTGCACAAAGTTCATACTAGTGAGAATGTAGCTAACACATTGACAAAAATAATGATTATTACTGACAAGTTCAATTATTATTTAAACTTATAGGTGTTTCTAGTTTCTAGAGACTTCATGATTATTTTCTAAAGGACATATTTGAGCTAGAAGTGGATCAAAACAATAGCACTTGTCTACATGGTTCGAATCTGAACCAGGTTGACTGAGTGGATCAAAGTGGCCCCGCGGTATGGTATATGTTAATTTTTTAAATGTATCATATATTAAGGTTGTCTATGAATAGGATGTTTGTAACCCTAGATTTTTATCATCACAATTAATAAAAGATCTACTTCATTCTGTGGATGTAGGCTCTTGGCCAAACCACTTAAAATCTTCTTTTTCATTTTCATATTATGTTCTTGATCTCCTTTTCTCATGTATTATTATTGTTGTTGTTGTTGTTGCTGGAATTCATTGTTGTTATTATTATTATTATTATTATTATTATTATTATTATTATTATTATTATTATTATTATTATTATTTGATTGATTTCGTTTTGTCAACTCAAAGTACTATCATTTGTAGGTATTCACAAATTAAGCGTCTGATCTAAAGCGTAAAGGCAAAAACTTGTGTGAAACAGTCTCATCGTCAAACCGGTCTGGTCGGATCAAGATGAAAATGTAATACTTATATGCACAAATGTCATACTTATATGCTCAAATGTAATACTATTCAGGAATAAAATTTTTGTTACTTATAAGGGTAAATATAATACTTTTAAGGGAAAATACAATACTTTTACATTTCGATTTAAAAGTATTACATTTTGCCTCAAAAGTATTATATTTTTCCTTATAAGTAAGGGGCATTTGTCAACATTACTTATTATAGAAAATGTAATACTTTTTCTTTTATAAGTAACAAAAATTGTACTAATGATTAGTATTATATTTGAACATATAAGTATGACATTTGCATGATACTCAGACCCGACCCGACTCGTCTCACGAGTAAGGATCCGTGAGACGGTCTCACACAAGTGTGACCCAAGAGTAAATAGTATGTGTACAAGATTTGCTAAAATTATTAATTCTGAGTATTTGGTGCATTGGAGTACAATTATGTGTAGTGAATTGGGAAAGTAGGCAAAGCAACAATATAAGAATTAGAAATTGGATATTGGTTTCATTTATGTAACTCTCTTTTTTTTTTTTATACACATTTAATAAGTAAGTTTTCATTGACTATGTCATAAACACAATTATTTATTTATGTGGATATTGTTGTTTGCTTGTTGGACAAGAATGAATCATTCTATTTTTGTTCAAGGTGGATATATACCTTTAAGGAAAGTTCTCGAAAGTAGTAAAAATAAAATTATATGGAAAAGTTGCAAACAACCATTCGACACAAACTACATATGTCAATCTGAGCATAATATTTTCATTGCAAATGGACAATTTGAATTTGTTTATTTACAACAGACGGATTCAAATCACGACTATAAATAGCAAGAATATGAACTGAAAATACATAAAAGATATATTCAAGTTTACGAGTTGAAGCTTTCATAAAGTTCGTAATCGTCATTCATTAGATTCAAGAGACTGAAACTCAAACAAAATTCGTTTAAATCTTTCAAAAAAGACACTTAGCTAGAATTGTTTTTTTAGTATTAACTTGCCAACCTCCGAGTAATTTAGGTGGTCCAGGGCTAACCACGAGACTAAACCTACTTTGATCCCCTAAATAATATGACAAAATTAACAATATGATTCGCACAATTTATTTTTATTGGATTAACTAACAGATCGATACTTTCTACATATAGGCTAACAATTTTAGGGTCATGGCATATCATATCACTGCCATAAAAACAACGAACATAATATACAAATTGCCGTTCAAAGATTACTACTGCATACAAAATTTGAATTAAAATAACACTGAAGAAAACGTACGATACTTATCATCAAAATCACTCCTATTGGTGAATTTTTTCTTAGTTCACTAAATGTGGAGTAAAATATAAAGCGGATATCATTATTAAATTAAACTTAACTAATTGACTGGCTATAATGTGCCATTGACTCCAATGATAAAGTTTTGTCATGTTGCGTAGGACATGTAGTGCATATGACCCAGTCAAGCCAAATTTTTTACTTCAATAAAGTTTTCTATAAATATGTATCAGACTATCAGATACATTTTTCTATAAAACTTTACACCCAATATAAGTAATATGAGTTTTAGATAAAACTCGTGAGATATAAGAAATTGATAAATTACTCAAATCGTAATACAAGAGGAGAAAAAGTAAAGAACATATCTTAGAATTTTCTTGAATTTATACTAAATATACAAGCTATAAAAATCGCAATAATGGTGGTGATAAAATCGATCAGACATGGAGATCATGGGTGTGGTATGGTTATAAAAAATTTTCAAAACTTCTGCTATCAACCTCTCACAAAAAAGACAATAATTTAACACAAAATAAATACCTTTACTGTAAACTTAATCAAGAATTTATTATATTAATCAATATAATATGCATCATTAGAAATATTCACCAAAGATCTTATGATTCCCCAAACTTTACAATAAACCTTTCTAAGAATATTAGATGTTAAAATTGAATTAATCCAAAAGATTTTGTCATTAATAAATATAATATGCATCATATCATTAGACATATTCACCAGAAGAAGTTTGTAAAATCTGTTAAGTCTATTCAACACACCCCTCTGGACTTTAATATTCTCAAAACAGGACCATCATCAACCTTTTAGCTCCCGTCAGAATTGTGTGTGTCATCATCAAATAAATAAAAAAAAATCTTTAATTGGTGCTAAAATATCAATATAAGAAAAACTCAAACTTATCAACAGAAAAATTGATAGGTAGTAAATTAGTAAAATATGCATGGATTTAATTTACTAATGGCATCACTTTATAAAGCACTAAAATATATATAGATATTTAAACTGTATCTATTTAATCTCTATTGCTAAATGTATTGACATTTTGCTTTTCTCTTATAGTCAATGCAATAATACTAATTTCTAAATTTTTACATTGTCTTAATTAGGGTAAATTCAAATTGTGGGAAATAGGCAAAAGTAGATTATGTTTTCTTATTAATAGAAATTCGGTCTACGACATGTTACAGGTTGTTTTTCCAACAACGGTAACAAAAGAGAATAAATTGCAGAAATAAATTAAGTTGAAAGTAAATAATCAAAACACATAATGATTTTGATTCTGTTTGACATGGTTTATTTATGAGTTCGGTAATGTTATCAAAATAAGCTAAGCTAATAGCTTAAAATAAAAGTTTATTTTGAAACGCTGCAGTTTCAAAAATAAGTTACTAGCTTCCTAACTTTTTTTGTTCAATCTTTATCCTTATTATTATATTTTAAATAAATGGTACCCCTCTCAATTAAAATCCCTTTGGCCTTTTCTTATCTCCTATATTTTTATCCATCCTATATTACTAGTATTTTCACCCGTGCGATGCACGGAATGGATTTGTTATAATATATTAAGAATATTTGGATCGATATATAATTATATAAATTATAACATCAAATATTATATAGTGCAATTGAAGATATGTTTTGGATTGATTATGTTTTATGATGTTATCCTTGTTTGAATTCCAGTAAATAATTGCTTAATTAATAGCTAATGTGTAGATGTACGCATGCGATGTTGGAACTTTAGAGATTTTATATATCATTGTTTGGAATTTTATAAATTAGGCAAATATGCTCGTTCTTTAGTAACTCAGTTATATGAATCAATTGTTATTCTAATTCATATGTATGAAAGATATATTTTTGTGTAGATATATAGCAATTTTTTCATCTTGAAAAAAAACATAATATCACCGGTTGTATTTACACATTATTGAAAACCTCTTTGTAGACAACATTGGTAGTAACAACACAATCTTGTCTATCCTCATCTAGAACTAATTAACACTTTCAGGCTATCATGATGGCTGACTCAGGAGAAAGTCATGTATAATTGACAGTGATTAAAAACTGGTTTTTTCAGCAATAACACAATGTGAGTTAGTGTTCGACCCTGACTTTTGTTAATAGTCATGGCATATGCAAGCATCAATGTGAATTATTTATGCTGGAACTTGAAGGGAAATCTCGTATTAGAAAGAGTGAGAGACATTCGAGGGATAAGAACTTTGGTTCCTTCATGTGTCCCATTAACTATTCTTGCTTCAACAATGTATCTGCCAATTTTGTGATGATGAGTCGCGTACTGTTATAAATACCAAGAGAATGGTCTATCTTCCGCAATAACATAACATGTGCATCGACCTTTAATTAATGTCAATGAATGATTAAGAAAATCATACATTCTCAAACTATTAAGAATTTATGAGTGTGTACTTCTAATAGATTTTCACTGTCTGGTTCTGCCTTACACAAAGAGTTACAACTTAAATATGTTCATCCTTTTGCAATATTCATGTCGCACATGTACTGATTAATTTGATCAACGACATCTAAAGTCGGCGAGCGGATCACTGACTTTCCAGCTGCGACTCATCAAGCGTGCCATATAAAGCAAGTCTCTGACTATTGTGAGAAGTTAGTAACCTTGAGTCTAACATACAACATAAAGCATTGTGTGATAGTAGGCAGTAACTTTGAGGTAAGACCATTCAAGCATATAAGCATGGTTCAAGCTTGTTTCTATGCTCTCAAAATTCAAATCATCATCCTGACATCAGGCAATAAACAAAAACATATCAAAATGTATGAATCATATATCTAACAGTTAATCCAAACTTCACTCCAGATTACCAAATGGAGTGTATGGCTTTTTGGAATGATGTACATCCAAACTGTTGAAATGCGATATCCATAACCATTGATTGGCATACTACTCATGCTTCATATTTCATCAAAGTATCCGTTTCTTATGATATTATGATTTATAACATATAAAAATCGACAAATAAACTATAGTATGAGTCTTCCTTGCATGCAACAAATATCACAAAAAATTCAGTGTTCTAAAATAAGTGTATAAATGCAATATGTAGATAATTTGCATTGCATTATATATCATTAATTTAATTACTTGTCGGTTAGTTATTGCAAGATCTTGAGGTACACTTATATTTTGATATTCAGTAAGTATAACTATATTAGAGAAAAATTTACATGGGAGTAATGGGATAATCAGTTGAGTGATTGTTGGTTGACCATAGAGCGTTGTGTTGGAGGAAGAAGATGATATATAGTGAATATGATATTGCCCTTCACTATATATAATCTTCTTCCCCCAACACGTTGATATTCTCTGGACAAATAACTGTTGGAAAAAAATTAGAGTTAATTCCATTTTTGGTCCTAGACTTATTGTGGCTTGGAAAATTTTAGTCCTCCATAAAAAATTTTGCCACATTTTAGCCACTCTTATTGTGATAGTGCCACTTTTGATCCCCCGTCTAAATTTCCGTTAATTGACTGTCTAAATAAGGGGCATTTATGTCATTCAATGTGTTCTTCTTCTCAGGGTAATGCAGCCACCGCCGATGATGTGGATGTTGGCGTCGCCCACCGACGAAGATGATCCAGAGGGGCTCTGCTTGGGTCACGGTGTGCCGGAGCGTCCCCTTGGCTTCGGCTCCACGATTTCCTGGTCGTAGGAGTCAGACACTATGTAGATCTTGCCGCCTTTCCCTCCCATTGCTACTTGCTTGAACCTAATATAATGTCGCAGTCCACCAGCCGCAGGCGATTGCTCGCCCAGTCCTCTGCGTACCAAAAGCGATTCATTAACCGTAATTTGCAGACCAAATGTTTCACAAACATATGCAGGCCAAATTTAATGTTTGGAAACAAAATACACTAAAATTTTCACAAACATATGCAGACCAAATGTTTGCAAACAAAATACCCAATCTTTGTAAAATTTTGACGTCTTGAAACTGATTCATTTACTCTCCTGTAATTTACAGACCAAATGTTTTTGAAAATTTTAGAGTCAAAAAGCATATTAAAATCAAGGTAAAAACTTTTTTTTTTCTGTTGTTCTGGAAAATAGAATGAAAACCAGATCAGAAAATGCCAATAACTCTAAAATTCAGATTGGAAATCTACTATAGTGGACAAAACCCATGTCAATCTATAAGTAAGCTGTGTTTACAATGTCTGCACAAATTCTTCCATTTTACCTCTGAACTTCCTGAACCACAGCTTCAGGTTAGGGGTAGGTGTTGATGGGGAGAGTGAGGTTGAAGGCGGCGACACTGATAAACGGAGGAGACAATCAGAAGGTTGTTGAAAATTCATATGTTTTGCTCCCAGAAGGTTGTTGAAACTCCATATGTATTGCTCAATTGTTTATGAATAATTGATTTCTGATATGGGAGAATGTCGAGTGCTTAAATAAAAAAATAAAAACCAATCTTTAATGGACTAATTGGTGGAGAGATTTTGGAGCTGCAAGAGAATGCCGAAGAGAAGAGCAATAATTAACGGCTTTGGAAGAATATAACACGAATTGACAGAAATACCCTTCATTTAGACGGTCAACATACGAGAATTTAGACGGAGGATCAAAAGTGGCACTGTCACAATAAGAGTGGCCAAAATGTGGCAAAATTTTTTATGGACTAAAATTGTCCAAGCCACAATAAGTCTAGGACAAAAAATGGAATTAACTCAAAAAATTAGCATAAAATGGCATTTTAGTGGCAATATTATGGTACAAATATATGTGGGGTACACTTTCGATTTGGGTTGGGTCAAAGTGGATTCGTGTTCTTCGTAGTTAGACGAAAATATTGATATATTGTACGCTCAAAATTGATAATGGGTGAATGAGAAATTGGTTCTCAAATTTGACCCATTTGAGTTAGAAAAATGGAGAGAAAAACCTTTCAAGTAGCTTTTGTCCCACATTGATTTGAAAAGTAGTTTACACCACTACTCATACAAGAGTTTTTCTAAGGCTTATTGAACTGTATATCATAGAGGCTTTCTCTCGCGCGCAGGGGGTGGGGGGGGGGGCAAATCAAATCACAAAATGAACTTGAAAAGGCTTGACTCGTGTGCGCCGACACCTGAATGCACGAATGTCGTTCAGAAAATTGGTTGGCTTTGCGTGTTGAGTTAAGCCAAATTTTTGTATTTTTTACAATATTACGCAAACCATAATAGTATAGGAGTGTTTTGGGCGGAAAGTTAAAACTGAGGATATTGTTTTTATTAATAGTATAGATTGCATTGCAGAGAAATATATATACTTTATTATTACGATTAGTAATTTTAATCTAGAATCGTATTACGAATAGGAACGTAGGCAGGAATATATTTTATTAGGAATTCTATTTTAATTTACAATTGTATTACGAATAGGAATTGTATTACCGTATTTTACAATATTACGCAAACCATAATAGTATAGAAGTGTTTTGGGCGGGAAGTTAAAATTGAGGATATTGTTTTTATTAATATAGTATAGATCGCATTGCAGAGAAATATATATACTGTATTATTACGATTAGTAATTTTAATCTAGAATCGTATTAAGAATAGGAACGTAGGCAGGAATATATATTTTATTAGGAATTCTATTTTAATTTACAATTGTATTACGAATAGGAATTGTAATACCGTATTTTACAATATTACATAAACCATAATAGTATAAGAGTGTTTTGAGCGGAAAGCTAAAACTGAGGATAATGTTTTTATTAATAGTATAGATTGCATTGCAGAGAAATATATATAATGTATTATTACGATTAGTAATTTTAATCTAGAATCGTATTACGAATAGGAACGTAGGCATGAATATATTTTATTAGGAAATCTATTTTAATTTACAATTGTATTACGAATAGGAATTGTATTACAGTGTTTTACAATATTACGCAAACCATAATAGTATAGAAGTGTTTTGGGCGGGAAGTTAAAACTGAGGATTTTGTTTTTAATTATATTATAGATTATAGATTATAGATTATAGATTATAGATTATAGATAGATTGCATTGCAGAGAAATATATATACTGTATTATTACGATTAGTAATTTTAATCTATAATCGTATTACGAATAGGAACGTAGGTAGGAATATATTTTATTAGGAATTCTATTTTAATTTAGAATTGTATTACGAATAGAAATTGTATTACCGTATTTTACAATATTACGCAAACCATAATAGTATAGAAGTGTTTTGGGTGGGAAGTTAAAACTGAGGATATTGTTTTTATTAATAATATACTAGTATTTTCACCCGTGCGATGCACGGAATGAATTTGTTATAATATATTAAGAATATTTGGATCGATATATGATTATATAAATTATAACATCAAATATTATATAGTGCAATTGAAAATATGTTTTGGATCGATTATGTTTTCTAATGCTTTCCTTGTTTGAATTCTAACAAATAATTGCTTAATTAATAGCTAATGTGTAGATGTACGCATGCGGTGTTGGAACTTTAGATATTTCATATATCATTGTTTATGATTTTTATAAATTAGGCAAATATGCTCGCTCTTTAGTAACACAGTTATGGTACGTTTGGTTCGCGGAATAGGCCTGGAATGGAATAGCATTCCCAGTAATAGGCCTATTCCGCTGTTTGGTAAATTTTTCTATTCCCAGGAACAATGTTCCTGGGAATGACCTATTCCCCTTGCAAGGGGAATAGAGATTCCTAGGGTCCCCCTAGGTATTAGGCTATTCCTGAGTCCTCAGGAATAGCCTAATGTTGTTATTTCCAATTTTACCCCTTGGCGCGTTTTGGAAAAAGATATTCCTTTTCCCAAAACGATCCTATATTATTAAAAAAAAAAAAAAAACTTGTAACTAAGAACAATTAAGGTTCCTTAAATGAATGAGCTTTTGGCTCTTCAATCCGTTTAAGGCTTCCTCGTCCTGTTGTTAATTTCAAAAGAGAAGCAATCTCTTATATAGAGGAGCTCAAATGAGCTCCTCTTCGTAAGTTACCAATGTGGGATCAAAAATTTCAATTTGTATTTTAAAAAAATTATTATATATGTAATTTTGTTTTAATTTGCATTATTATTATTATTCCTTTTTTTATTGTGTTATTAATATTTATTATAATTATAATTTTTATATTTATTATTACATAATAATAATAATAATATAATAATAATAATAATAATAAATAATAATAATAATACATGAATGTCCTTATTATTATTAAGGGATTTTATGTATAATAATAATAATAATAATAATAATAATAATAATAATAATAATAATAATAATAATAATAATAATAAAATTTTGTACAAGGGCATTTATGTCTTTTAATATATATTCCAGTTCTATTCCTTTAACCAACCAAACGCTGGAATAAATTCCCAAGTCTATTCCTTCCGCGAACCAAACGCTGGAATACAATTCATATTCTATTCCTTACCTATTCCATTCCTAATGGGAATAGTATTCCTATCCCTTCAAATTCATTCCGTAAAAAAATATAGGGAAAATGACACTTTTTCCCCCTATGTTATGTGCATATAGCACTTTTCCCCCTGTGTTATTAAAGTGGCACTTTTTCCCCCTCAGTTATTTAAAAGTGGTAGCTTTCCCCCCTGAAATGTTAAATTGACATTTTTGCCCTTAAAACTAACTATTTCATTTATTTTTATTCTCCAACCAATTATATTACTAATATGCATGGAAGATTACGGTTCGATACGAACCTAATCAAACACCGTAGCACTTGAACTTAAAAAGTATGGATGGTTACGGTTACAATTCAGAACCGAAAAAATATAATAAAATAATTGTTAAATTTATACTATTTTTAAATAAGAAATAAAATTATAAAAATAAATAAATAAATAAGTTTTGATTGGCGGTTCAAAATCGAAATTGGAATCGAACCGTACTGATTTATCAAATAAGTGTTTGATCATTTTCACTATATATGAATGTGGTTCAGTTCCGGTTTACAGTTCAACAATTATTTAATTTTATTTTTTCGGTTCTGAATCGTAACCAGAACCGTCCATACTATTTCGGTATGATTGCTACAGTGTTTGGTTAGGTTTGAACCGAATCGTGATCATCCATACATATAAGTAATAATTTGTTGGAGAAAAAACTAATGAAATAATTATTTTAAGGGTAAAAATGTCTATTTAACATTTCAGGGGGAAAAAGTGCCACTTTAATAACACAGGGGGGAAAAGTGCTATATGCACATAACATAGGGGGAAAAAGTGCCATTTTCCCAAAAATATATAATATCACCGGTTGTATTTACACATTATTGAAAACCTCTTTGTAAACAACATTGGTAGTAGCAACACAATCTTGTCCATCATCGTCTAGAACTAATTAACACTTTCAGGTTATCAGGATGGGTGACTCGGGAAAAAGCCATGTACAATTGACCGTGATTAAAAACTGTTTTTTCTGCAATCTGCATGAGTCTTCCTTGTATGCAACAAATATCACAAAAATTCAGTGTTCTAAAATAAGTGTTTAAATGCAATATGTAGATAATTTGCATTGCATTATATATCATTAATTTAATTACTTGTCGGTTAGTTATTGCAAGATCTTAAGGTACACTTATATTTTGATATTGAGTAAGTATAACTATATTAGAGAAAAATTCACCTGGAGTAATAGGATAATCAGTTGAGTGATTGTTGGTTGATCGTAGAGTGTTGATATTCTCTGGACAAATAATTGTTGGAAAAAATAGCATAAAATTAAATGGCAATTTATTTGTCACATTGTGGTACAGATATATGGGGGGTCCATTTTCGATTTGGGTCGGGTCAAAGTGGATTCGGGTTCTTATTAGATAGACGAAAAATTTGATATGTTGTATGCTCAAAAAGGATAATGGGTGAATGAGAAATTGGTTCTCAAAGTTGACCCATTTGAGTTAGAAAAAGGGAGAGAAAAAGTTTTCAAGTACCTTTTGTCCCACATTGGTTTGGAAAGTGGGTTCGCTGCGCGACACACAAAAATATGTGCACAGTATTAATACTCAATGTTAATTTTTTTAATAAAAATAATAGTATATACTTTTTTTTTATTTATAGTTGCAGTATTCATATTATATTAAAAGTATAGTTGCTAATTTGAGTACTAATTATGGAATGATTAATATTATTAATGTAATAATTTTATATAGAGCAAATTGCCATTTTGGTCCACTGACTATAGGGGTCCTATTAATTCTAATCCACGACTTTCAAAAGTGTTAATTGCATACCATGACTTTTCAATTTGTATCAATTTTGGACACTCCGGTGAAATTTCCGGCCAAATGTCGCCGGATTCTCTTAATCCCTCTTATATGGCTTAATTCAAGGGGCAAAAATGTACTTTTCACTATCCAAAATAACCCAACCCAAACCAATAATCCCAAACCCGATTCACGCTTTGTCCTGGAGAATATGAAGATAACAAGCCCTTTATTGCAGCACATAACCAACACAAAATCAAGATATAAACCAATGATATAACTTGGATTGAGGCTTATTATGTTTTTAGATTTTAGATATACACTCCATTGTGATGGTAGTCATTGACACTCAATTTACTTGCCACAAATAGTTCAAAGTCTTTTAATAACACACTTAAGGGATGTCATTACCACCTTAGTCAAGATGACATGAAAACATAGTTGCCATATTTACATATAAGTGTGTACAAATAAACTACTCATACAACAAGCTAGCCTCTTATAGCCACACAAAACAATGGATGAGATATTTAAACGAGAGACTATGAATTAAAGTACATAACAATTGTTTGTAGACACAATGTATGATGTTCATGGTGTCTATGCCATGCAGGAGACTAAACAATGCATCAAGTAGTTAATGTAAACCAAAAAGCTGATATCAATAAGCTACTTAATGTAACCTTTTCACTTTCAGCTTATTGACATTAATAAGTTAAACCAAAAAGTTATTTACTACACGCTCATATTAATTGTTTGACCAGTCAAACAAGCAAAATTTTGACTGATAAGGTATTTTTCAAACACCCTCATATTCAAAATAAGATGAACATTGGAGAACACATATGCGAAACACTATCACGAAACAAATTAATCATGACATTAGTTGTTGCCCTTGTCTACAAAGAGATCGAATTATATCATTAACGTTATGTATTAACTTTCCACGCGATCACATTAACTAGTACTAAAGTTGGATGTAATTTGTATTGTGTTAGTAACTAGTGTACTAGTTTCAGTGCCTAATTTATATTACTATTTGTTTTCAAAATTATTTTAAAAAAGAATGCACGTCTTACTTTTAGCTAAACATATTTCAAAATTCACTTGAATCTCATATAATTATTTCTACATGATACATAAGTTTTGTGACAACAACAATTTGAGACCTTGAAGAGCTTTGGTGTTTTGCAGTTTGGGGCATTACTTTGGGTTTATTGGATGAAGTAGAAGCTATTCAGGAGCTTGCATCATTAGTTTAAATTCTTAGATTAATTACTTTTCATTCTTTGTTCTGGTTTTATTTCAGTGTTGCAAAAATCCCGCCTAGGCGCCGATTAATCTCCACCTAGGCACTAGGCACTGGTCGACCGCCTAGCGTATCACATTAAATGGTGGTCTAGGCGGCTGGCCGGCTAGGCGACCGCCTAGGTCGCCTAAGCTCCGCCTAAGCTCCGCCTAGGCCGCCAAAGCACCGCCTAGGCTGCTTAGGCGCTGACCGCCTAGGCGTCCACTAGACCGACTAAGCACCGACTAGGCCTTCTAGTCGGTCGATTAACTATTGTTCATTTTTTTAATGGGTTATTTCACTAAAAACAACACCGTTTTGAGCGAAATAATCCTAAATTGTACAAACTTTAGATAATTTTTAGTTTAATATTTAATATTTTAGTATTAACTATTAAAGTATTATATAATTTATAATTATTAGTCTTTAAAAAATTAAAAATACTAAAACCAATTTTTTAAAAGTAAAAAATAAAATAAAAAAATACACGGACGCCTAGGCGCCGATTAATCCCCGGCTAGGCGTCTAGGCGCTAGGCGCTCCCCGAGCGCCTAGCGATTTTTTCAACCATGTTTTATTTGTATTTTGGGAATTTTCACGTTTGGTTCGCGGAATGAATTTTAAGGGAATAGGAATACTATTCCATAAGGAATGGAATAGGTAAGGAATAGAATATGAATTGTATTCCAGCGTTTGGTTCGCTGAAGTAATAGACTTGGGAATTGTATTCCAGTGTTTGGTTGGTTAAAGGAATAGAAATAGAATATATATTTAAAAGACATAAATGCCCTTGTACGTTTTCAAAAAAAAAAAATTCCCTTGTACAAAATTTTTATTATTATTATTATTATTATTACTATTATTATTATTAAGTGGTTCAAATTTTTTAATTAAGTTTAAAATTCTTAGTCAATATCACTAACTAGTTGCCTATATTGATGGAGTGTTGGTATAAGTAGTCATAATTCATAAATCTTCTCAGGACTGTTTTTGCGGAGCATCGAACAACCACCAGGGACCCTCTCCGATCATAAACAGAGGTCCGCAACTCCTTCGCCGAGATCGAAAATCGCCGCAGCGGGCATCAAACCAGCGACTTCCTGATGGAGAACATCACTCCGATCATTTACAAGAGGCCGCAAAGGAACAATAAACCTTGGAACCCAGCAGGTGTTATGAACCAGGCACATCACCTTCGGATTGATTGGCAGTAGTAAATGGGGATTTTGTAGCTGCTATGAATGCATATGGACCTATACGTTCTCTGGGTGATTTGCATTGGCAGTAGTAAATTTGTTTTTGAAGGTAATGGCCAGAAGTCTTACATGTACATCATCTTCCTTGGACTAAGACTTGCTTTCATCTTGTTTGGTTTCTGATTTTGAGCCAGCATCGTCACCATTTGTGTCGTCAGCATCATCATCTTCATCCTCAGCCTAAAAAGGCATGTTTCACAATTCACCCATAAGAACAGATTTTTTTTTTTTTTTAAATGATGTCTCTTTTGCTGTTAAGGAAGCTTTATCATGGGAAGGAAAGGGGATTTGCTAGAATATCTATATTTTCAGATTGCCAAGGTGTTCAAAATATATATATATATATATATATATATATATATATATATATATATATATATATAATTTTTAAAAAAAGAGAGAAGGTTAGATGAATACAGAAGAATTTTAATTTGTAATGGAGGAAGGGTAAAAAAGAGAATATGATAAAATATCTATTCCTTTAAGGCCAGGAATAGGCTAATACCAGGGGGTGCTGGTAATAGCTATTACCCTTGTAAGGGTAATAGCTCATTCCCAGGAACATTGTTCCTGGGAATACAAATGCTTACCAAACAATGGAATAGGCTATTATTGGGGTATTTTTAGTTTTGGGGTTGTAGTCTCCAGACTTGGTGACTTTGAGTTAGAATTTTGTTTAGTAAATTATCTTGTTGGATGTGCCGATTGTTAATTTCCTAATTAGTTCTGGAGTATTTTTTTGAATTGAGAAAGGTCTAAAAAATAACCTTTAGGCTCTCCAAATATTCTAGTCTTCATGTAATTATGAGTTTTTAACCCCATTCTCTAGTCTCTAGTGGCACATTGTTATTCTCTTCCTAGGGCGTGTGTCTATGGAATTCGACAAATGGTTCCTACAACCCTTGCACCCTTTCCTATGCAGTTTTAAGTCAATCATAAGCTTCTTGAAGGCCAAAATTCATGGCTATTCTTGTTCCCATTTCCCTTGATTTTTACACTAGTTTGTTTATTTTAGAATACTTAAGAGTGCTCCTAAATTGATACTCCGTATTAGGATGGTTACCTGAACTCAGAGTAGAATTCACTTGATTACTTTACTTTCCTAATAGTTTAAGAACCCTAGAGATGAAAGGATTTCTGGTTTCGAAGCACAAGAGTCAGCATTGCCGCCACTGAGGCTCGAACCCACCACCTCCCGTATAAAGAGAAGGGTATGATGCCACTGGACTACAAGGTCCTTGGCACCTACCTAGTTTAGTATAAATACCCTTTAATATTTTGACTTAATTTCAGTTAGTCCCTTAAATATTTAATTGGACTAAACCCACCCTCACTAGGAATGGGAAACCAAGCATACTCCTAATAGAACTAGACTTTCCTATTATCCAACATTTCCAACTTCTAGTTTTGGCTTCATGAATAAACTGCTTGCTGCATTTGTATAAGATCTTTGAGGCTTATCGAATCAGGATTTTGGTAAAATATACTGGTATTATTGACGATTTCTACTAATTGAACATGCAAAGCATTTTTTTTTCATTTTGTTTTGGGTGCAAGTTGGGCATTCTATATTTTCACAAGCTCCAACTTGAGGGGGAGTATAGTGCTCAAAATTGAGATTAGGATGGTTTCCTAAACTCAAATTAGGAATCTTATAAGCATTATTAAGAGTTAGTTTGATTAAAATGGATGATATTGACGTGTCAAATAAAAGTAAAAGAAGGTTAGTTTGCACTATATTCCACTAAATAATGCTAATTGTATAAGAATATTTTGGGTTGACATGGGAAACCATTAGTTGGCTATGGTATTCTTATGATTAAAAGTGATGATATTGACGTGTCAAATAAAAGTAAAAGAAGAAAAGTGATGAGACTAAATGAATGACTCTCTTGTTGGTTTTCTATGTTATTTTTATTTTTAAATTTATTAAACTTTCTATACGTATATATTGGGAAAAATATTAGTTTGGACTTAACATTCATGTGCACTGGTATAGTGGTATTTGAATTTTCTGTATCTGTAAACTGTGTGTAACATTTTGTTTTGAGCAGTTAATATGCCAGCTTCTACCTATTTATTACAGTCGACCTTTACATGAAGCTGATAATTGGTGGCGAGGTCATGCAACAGCTTTCTTGAAATATGTCAAATTGACAGATGATGTACTTAGAAAGGGACGTGTTAACCAACTAAACCAAGTAAGTCATAGTCTAAATATGGGCTCTAATATTGTTTATTACCATCTCTAGATCTTTTCTGTATTTTCTCTTAGTATATAATACTGGTTCTAGGTAAAAGAAGTTCTTAACAAAATGAAGGATGTGCCTTAATGTAGCAATTATTTAAATTCTCCCACTTAAAATATGTGAAATCTCATTGTGTAACAAAAATTGCCGATGTGTAGACAGTGTGTGCAATAGGAGTAATTAATATCATCACTGTCCCTTAATTATTTGGTCCCTACTAAATTACCCATTGATCTCATTTTAGATGGGCTAGTGATTTGCCCTGGTTATTACAAACTATTTGTGTATTTTAGTTTTCTTTATAAATTATTTAGCTTGCTTTATTTAAATTGTCTCTGCAAAAATACAGTTTGAAGTTTAGAATAGCACATATAGAGTACAAAAATATTGTTTTCAAAACTCAAAACAAAAACAAACAGTTAGTTAAGTACCTTCTCTTTCGTTTTATTTGTCTTGTTTATTATTTGAGGGCCTAGTTATAGTGGGACAATATATGTGTCTAGTTCAAGTGGTAAAAGGAATGGCTTCCTAAATTTCGCAGGTCCATTTTCCTCTAGCATGTTCAAAAAAATTTCTATTAAGATTTATTTGTGCTGGAATAAGAAAACTTAATGCGCATTCAATTAGGCCAGGGTTCTATATAGTACCTCAATATTCATTTTTTCCTACATGCACATATAGATCCTAAGATTTTAAAAAATAGTTAAATTTCTTAATCACTCATGTAAATCATTCCGAATTCATATATTAATTTCATTGTTGCCATCAAATAGTCTACACATTAGCACAGGGTAGTGATATTCCAAGACTAATCATTCTCCTGCTGCTTCTTGATTCCAACGCACCAATTGTATTGCAGTCTTATACCCATAACTAGTTGTATCAACTTGAAATATCTATATCTTTCACCCTTTTGTTATGGGTTTTTTGCTACATGTCATTCCCTTGTACCCTAAAATATATTTCTTTTAGTTGATGTTCTCAGTTCTATATTAATTGAACAAAAAAGGAATTGGGTATGTTTTATAGAAGTGATTTTTCGCTTTATGGGTCATTTATTTAAATAATACTTTCTTTTGAATATTATAGTACTTTTTGTAGACTAAACTAAATTATACTTGCGCAGCTTCTTTAGTGTTACTTTGATCAGGAACCTACAGAAATTTGATCTCTTTTCCATCCGAAGCAACTTTTAGAGTTCAGACATATACACATCCTCATAAATGTAACTAAAATTTCTGTTTCATGTTCTTTTCTCAGGATAAGTGTAAAGCAGCATACTTCATTGTTGTTTTACACCATTTGAAAACTGTTGTGATTGCGGTGCGTGGAACTGAGACCCCTGAAGACCTCATAACTAATGGTTTATGGAGGGAATGCAGCCTTTCTGAAGGGGATTTAGATGGCTTAGTAAAGTATCTCTCTCCCTTTCTCTCTCATGAACACATTTTTTCGTTTTTACTGTCTTGTGTGGTTGCTTCCTTACCTTGTTTGAACTAGAGGTTTAAATTTTTTGAAGGGCAATATTTTAGTGATCATGGTCCACAATGCTGAACTAAGCTTCAAACGATACTAGAAACATGTTAACTTTGATAAAATATTTTTTAAAAAATACCCGGTTACTGAGAAACATAGGGATTATTTTTGCTTGGGTGATGCACTCGATGTGATTGACCCATTCCGTACGGTACGTACACCTGGATGATCTTCCCATTGCTGTCCTTGTACGTCCTCCGCACCACCATAACCTCTTTGTCGTTTCAAATGGGAATTGAATGTACATTGTACTTGTTCCAGAGATTCGACAAGAGGGGTGTGGTGGTGCATTCACCGAGAAGGAGGTTGCGGAACGTGGTTCTCCAAATCGGGAGTTCCATGGGTGGTTAACAAGAACAGGAAAAAAGTGTAAGGGTTAGGCTTATTTATTTTGGAATAAGACATAGAGTTAGGCTCATTCTGTTTTTGAATTAATTTAAATAAAGAGCACTAAATACGGTTTGGTGTATATAAGATACCTCCACCTTTTAATTATAAGATACTGCTCGCTGTTTTTGTTTGGAAAGGGATAGATAGTTTAGGTTTTTATTTTTGGTAGTTTAGGCTTTTATTTTTTATATGTATAATTAAAAGGTGGAGCAGTAAATCCGGTAGGTATACACCAACCGTATTTACTGCTCTTTATTTAAATTAATTCAAAAAAAGAATGAACCTAACTCCTAAGGCTCATTCCAATTTTCCTGTATTAACCACCCATGGAGAACCACGTTCCCAACCTCCTTGGCGAATGCACCCGTGCAGTAAAGTATGCCTTCCGGCACATCTCCAGTGAGAGCTGGCTGGAAACATGGGGGTTGTACTTCATTCTCTATGTTGGATGATGTCAAAGGCGTTGAGGTTTAGCACAATTGATAAATATAGGTTGAAATCTGAAGGAAGAACAAGAAACTAATTGCAACCTTTGCTTGTGGGGGGCGGGGGGGGGGGGGGAGCATTGAGAGATGAGAGAGGGAAAAACGAGAGAGAAAACAGAAAGAAAAGAGAGAGAGAAACAAGAGAGCGACGAGGGAGAGTTGAGAGATAGGGATTTGAATGTCTCCCAACTAAAAAATTAAGAAGACATGAATGTCTCCCAACTAAAAACTTAAGAAGACATTTTCCACCAAAGTGAACATTTTTTCCTTCGACTAAAATGAATATTTTGTGTTGACTTTTTGTTTTTTGGTATTGCCACATGGACTTTAAGTAGAATTGTAGAAATTGAACAGGGAGAGAAATGATTAAAGAATAGAGAGCAAATGGATATAAAATTAACATTTATGATTGATTCCAAAATTGTTTACTGTTTCTAAAGTAAAGGTAGCATTTTTTGATACATATTGGTTGCCTAGGCTGCACATGCTCTAACATGTGGACAAAATAAACAAATTGCCTAATTCTGAATTTTTCCTTAACACCATTTTTCCACTAAAGCTATTCCTAATTCGGACAACTACTCCCAAACTTGGCCATTAATTTGCAATTTCATTACAGATTATATTATTGAGTATTTGACAGCCATTATCCAACAATAATGTTATCCTAATCAATTGGAAGGAGAAATATAATACCTAATAAGGTATTATATCGTCAAATGATTACGTAAGTGGTATGACTTGTCAAATGATTAATAAAGTGGTATTAGTTTGCTTTTGTTTGGCATGCCACAAAAATGGTGAAATTTAATTAGGCTGATTACTTAAGTGGTATTAGTTTGCTTTTGTTTGGCATGCCACAAAAATGGTGAAATTTAATTAGGCTATGTGAACTGTGATTTGAGCTTTGCATGTAGTCATCATTGGCAGTCCTACAAAAAAAAAAAAAAACTATGTGCTTTGCATTTTTACCTATCAATATATGTATGTGCATTTGTGTTTAATTTTCAGTTTTTACCTATCAATATGTGTGTCTGTATTATAGTGACAAAAATGTTCAGTTGAGGATCATGGAAAGAGAGGCTACCTCACCATTCCACTATGCCCATGCTGGAGTAGTTGAGGTTGCACGTGATCTATATATATGCAAGTTGAAGGAAATTATGTGGATGGTATGGAACTATGGATATTATATTTCTGTTAATGCAAACCTACATTAGGATTTAGCATTGAAAATGAGCTCAAAGGATTGGCTAGTAGCATTGCCAACTTTGTTCAAAAGCACAAAAGTCTCAATCTTAAGAAACACACTAATCTCATTCCTTAGTTAGGTGGTTCCAGAGTGTGCTTATCTAGAATGATTTTGAATTTAGCAATGGATCCTAAGAGTTGCACATGTAATTGATGTGTTGTTTCTTGACATCCGAGCTTCTAGGATTTCCAATTCACCACGGATATCCTCTTTTAATGAAAAGTGATACTTAACCAACTAGGTCCAATGTTCACATAAATTGTACTTTTTGATATAGTGGAAAGTTGGGATATTTTTAGTTTATTACTTCAAGTTGAGCCGATTGAGGTAGCTCAAATATTGGACTGTGTGGTTTGTAATTACAAAGTTTAATTAAAAGGTTTGAACCTTCACTTTGTTGACTAAACTGTAACTGGCTTGGGGAGCTTCGAGACCAGCCCTAGCCTAGACCTTCTAGAGCCAGTGCAGGGTGAGGGCCAACCAGTGGCTAGCACTAGTTTACATCCAACACAAAGGATTAGAACTGCCTATATAGATACAAGTACATGCTAAGACATGTAACTAATATGTGTGTGATTGCACATTTACTCATTCTTCAATTTGGAATGCTTGATTTTTATGCTACAATATGAAATTGTGATTCAAATGATTAATACTTCTGTTGTTGTAAAGCAGTAAGTTATTCTAAACACTTTGTATACATCATTTGCTTATATCTTCTTAAATGTTTGAACTGTCGGTGCTACACTGAAATAGTGACTTTTTGTCTCCATTTCTTTGTATTTCTTCAAATAGTTGCACCAACAGTTTCCTAGCTTGCATGTTTATGCATATGGTCCTCTCCTCTGTGTGAATCTAGTGGTAGCAGAGTTCATTACTAGGTAATGTGAAACAAAGAATAAAAGATAAAAATAAGAGAGGATGTATCATTTACATACATTGTTTGTTTCTTTAATTAGCTTATGCAGTGCACGCTCAAAAGCTCATATATTTTTCCCTCTATGAAAATCCTCTCAGCGTCGTGTACAACGATGAATTTTCAAGCACGCCTTTCAGTTGCAAATTGGATCAATTATGAGGCTTGCTGCACTTAAGGCACTATCACAAGATGGCATCATGGACTTGACCACACTATGTTTTTGTCCATTTGCCAAAAGACTCAAATTGGTAGTACAGTTTAGGCATACTCTCTACCCTATTACAGAGAATCATATCAAAGTTCATATCAACACTGAACAAATCAAATTTTACCATTAATTTGGGGTGGTGTGATGTCTCTACGCAATTTAAATTTACCATTAATTTCCCAAAAAAATCTTATTCTCTGGACATACTATCTGGCTCCCTGGAATATGTGGAACCATCACATATCTAAAAGGAGAACGAAGCCCCGGTATTTTATACTTTTGTGTTGTAAATTAAAATTTCTTATCTAAACCTAAATCACTCATTTATGTTCTTTAACTTCTAGTAAAGAAAAGTTCTATTTTGCTGCCATCAATGATAAAAACCATTTCAAGTCAGATTCTTCCGTGCAGGGTCCAGTCAAGAGATTAGCTGTTGATGCAACTTTAAGAGCAGCTGCACCATATCAGAAGTTGCGTAGAGAGAAGGGCATTCAAAAAGTATAAAAGTTTTTGTAGAGAAAACTGACATTGAGAGCCAAAAGAATGGCACGCAAAGCGGGAGCCTTGGTAGATCTCATTATTCTCTCTCTGCACAACCTGCCTCAGTTTTAATACCTTTAGTTTCAAGCTTTCTTCTTACTATTTATATTAATCCTATTTGATATAACAGAGTAGCTACAAATTTCTTGGGTTAGAACTAGCAGCTTTCAAACCACGAAAGAATGCAAGAATTTGTCAAAAGAAAAGATATTTGAACCTTGCAATTGGATCTTGATTACTTGACATTTACACATACATTTGAAATCCACTATTTGTTGGAAGTAGGCAGTCTATTTTGTTGGGATGGAATCATAATGTTAAATCTGCCTCTCATAATAAACTGTAGTTATACCAAATAATATTGTAATAGAGTCAGTAGCATTCAAAAAAAATAGAGTCAGTGCTTCAGTAGGTTGAGAAAGTAGTTTATGAACAGATACTACACTGTAATAGAGTCAGTAGCATTCAAAAAAAAAATAATAATAATATTGTGATAAAAAGTTCGGACAATTTTCTAGGTTGTTGGTGGAATTATAAGAACAATGTAGGATATTCTAAAAAGTAACGAGTGTTTTTATTTTATTTTATTTTTTATAACAATACTAATGTGATGTGTCAAAAATAACACATGTTCTAACCTATTCATTCTTAACATTTATAAGATTTGACAAAGTTTAAAATTTAGAAGTTATATATAAAATGGTTGAATTAAAAAAAAATGAATAAATTTACGTAAGGATTGAGAATGGAAAAAATAAAAAATTATCCATCTTCAAAATCAATATCAATATTGGCATAAATTCATAAAAAGTAAAGGATTTACCAAAGGAAGTCGGAATCCAATTGGGTTAACAAGTTAATTTGTGATTTAGAAGGGATATACTATAAGCACGAAGCGCGTCGGTTTTGAAATTCAAAATGTAGCCGTTAACGAGCAAAAAGCCCACCCGCCTACGACTATATAGTGAGTGGTGAGAGAGAGAGAGAGAGAGAGAATTCACATCACAGAGCAGATCGGTTACTCACAACAGGGGAGAGAGAATGGAGAACAAGAATTCGATCTACGGCGACGATGACCCTGGACGCCGGCAGGAAAACTGTCGGAGCAGCGATGTCGGCGATGGAAGCGTTCAAGAAACTGGAGAAAGTTGGAGAAGGAACTTACGGCAAAGTTTACCGAGCGAGGGAGAGAGCGACTGGGAAGATTGTGGCCTTGAAGAAAACCAGGCTCCACGAGGACGAAGAAGGCGTCCCTCCTACCACTCTCCGCGAGATTTCCCTCTTGCGGATGCTCTCTAGGGATCCTCATATCGTCAGGTACTCATTCCCCCTTCCCTTTTACTCCGCTTCCAGAGAATTCTATCTAATTTTCAATTGTTTTCCTCTTGTTGAGCACCTAGCGATGTTTCTTGCTTCAATTTGTGGTACTAGTGTACCTATAACCCTAGGGTGTTTTCTCTGAATGGCATTCAATTTTGTGGTAGTTCTGTCTAGATCCTTGAATTTCCTTTAAATTTTAGAATGTTTTACAGTTTTTGAACTTCAATTTCAAGGCCAAGATTTTGTGAAATGAGTGTTATAGTGGATTGATTTAGATTGCTGCAAGCTGCAAAATCTTTTATTTCTCTATGGTTTCATGATAATGCAGTCTATTTTTTGAATTGATGAAAGTGAGCTTGATTACACTAAGGCCTGATTCCTTTGATTTTGGTGTAACTACACTACATCATGCTTTAGTCTTCTATTATCTTGAAGATTTTACTCTAAACAGAACTTTAATGTTGAATTTGCTTCTTTTCTTGATTTCCTGTGATAAACAGATTGATCGATGTCAAATAAGGAAGGGAAGACGGTTCTGTATTTGGTGTTTGAGTATATGGATACTGACCTCAAGAAATTTCCCCGTAGTTGTAGTCAGACTGGAGAAAGCATCCCTCCCAAGACTATTAAGGTCAGTAATTGACTTGTGGATCATTGATTCCTGGTTTCCTTACCTTAGCTTCATGGCCAAACACGATATCTACTGTGTTTTGAATTCTTGATGCTTTACCAGCTTTGCAAAGGAGTTGCTTTCTGCCATGGCCATGGTGTTCTGCACAGGTAATTCCAGGAGTTCAAAACACATGATTCACCAGCAAAGTGAAAATGTT